>VWZN01011643.1:172286-219327 GCA_013396955.1 Regulus satrapa | reverse complement strand
CACCCCGCCTTCCCCTTTTCTCCTTCCCTCCTCTCTCTCCTACATATCCAGGGTAACACCTGCTGCTCGGGTTTGTATTTGGTTTGGGGATGAGTGAGGAGCGAAGTGCTGCGAGGGGCGGGTTAGAGCGATGCTTTCCTCTGGTGAAAAAGCTGTGCTCTTGGGTTCACAAAATCACGGCAACACAGAACATTCCGTGATGGAAGGATCATCTAGTCCAAACCCTGGCCCTGCACAGGACACCCCAAGAATCGCATCACATGCCCAAGAGCATTGTCCAGACATTTCTTGAACTCTGCCTGGTTTGGTGCTGAGACCACTTCCTCGGGGAGTCTGTTCCAGCCCCCAGCGAACCTCTGAGTGAAGAACCTTTTACTATTATCCAATCTAAACCTCTCCTGACAACTTCAGGTTGTTCCCTCAGGTCTTGTCCCAGGTCACCAGCAGTGGCTGCTTGTTGAGGGCTGCACTGGGGGGTATCTGTTGCTCTCTCCCAGTTCCCACTGTTCTACTTCTGTTGGTTCTTGCCGTGCACTGTGCCACCGTGGGTTGGTGCCAGGGTGTCAAGGCCTCAAGGCAACTGAGCCCCAGGGTGAGGATGAGGCACACTAGGGCTTGCAGACTGCTCTGGCTGCTGGCCAACATGACCCAGGTTTAGTGACCTAACTGATAGGTAAAGGCAAAGTCAGGTCCCTCATGTTGGTGGGAGATGAACTGCAAAGAGTATGGGGGACTGTCTGTGGAACACCCAGGAAAAAGATCAAAAATTGAGCTTAGCAAGACAGCCTTAAAATTCAGTGAAGAAAAACCATAGTGGAAAAGAGACTTCTTTCTGATGTAGGGTACTGGTTATGGTCTCTGTCTTGAAATTATTATACACACAGTTGGAAACTTAGTTAAGTGAAAAGTCTGCTTCTGTGGGAGCCTGTGCAACAGCCTCATGAGTATGAGGGAGCTACAGCACAATTCTGCGTGCTACTGTAGAAATTTAAGTATCATCAATATCTGGATCTGGCAAGTTCTCTTTGATTTGGCTGGCTCTATTTGCAGTGCCTTGACCTGTTATCTGTACACATTATTTATCACTTATCTCCTGGCACAGATGTGGCCAGAATTTTATTAAGCAGAATAAACTGTAGTTGAATATTCAGGCTGAAGTACAATTGGTAATGCAAAAGCAGTGGCCCTAGCAAGGTGTGATTTCTAATATGCTATAAAGTGCAGAAGAGCTCAGATCAATTAATCAATATTTGTGGAATTGCAGAGTGAAATTTCCAACTACTGGATGTCTGATACCTGGATATTTAATCATTAGACCATGTATACTTACTGAGCTTGTGCTCAGGCGCTGTCTCATGCACAGGCACTGTCTTAAAAAGGCCTTAAAATGTGCTGGAGACAGAAAGTCCTGCTGGAGACATAAAGTCATGCTGGCGACATAAAGTCATACTGGAGACATACAATTCTGGTGGTAATAAAGTTTTTCTGATATCTCTGAATCTGACCTCTTATGGGAATAGAATCCATGCACACATCAGGTGATGAAACTTGCACACGATATGGACCGCTCATTTAAATGCCATTTGGTGGCTGCCAGACTACTCACAGCTTCTCTTGAGTGCCAGTCCAATCCTTTTGTGAAATAAAAACAGTAAGATAGCTGTTCTTAGCAAAACATGATGAAACCTGCCAATGAGCATTTTCACATGCTGTTTTCTCTTTGTTTTGTAATTGTGTTTTTAATAGAAGTGAGCAGCCACTGAGATTTCGAGCCAAACGCTTAGGAATGTAGATGTAGGTGGAAAGCCAATCCTTTGTCCACAAGGTCCACCTTTTCTTCTTAAAATATCAGTCCCATAACATTGAATGCTTTTTGGAGATATCTGTAGACTTAACTGAAAGAAAGCAAGAGATGAACAAGCCATTTTGTTTCTCAAGCAAATAAATACTTCTGTATTATTAAACATGGGTGTCTGAAGTTAAGCATCAAAAACCGTTTTTTGACATCTCAGTATCTGTTCTCTATACTCTCATTAGCTTTCTAGGTGCTAGCTTTTTAGCTTTCCGTGGCAAAGACCTGTTCTTTCTCCATGACAACCTCCAATTGCTTCAGCAGAGCACTTTCTTTAAGCACCACGTCTCTTGAGCATTTTCGGGCATTGAGTGCAGCTTCCCCAGCCCCACAGTTGGCTGCTACAGTCCTGCTGATGGGGTTTCACCCAGACAACATTGAGACACATACCAAAGAGCAGGGAGAGAGGAGGAAGAAACATGATCTTGTCTCTCTATACACCTTTATTCTGTTCCACCTTTATTTCACCGTCACTGGAAAGCATAATTTCTGTATAGGCTGTCTGTCTTCATCCGTGAGGGAGTGAGACAGTAGTAAGCCAGACAATAAGACAGCAGAGCCATCATTGCTCCTCACAGCTCAAAAGGAATCGGACCTGTGGGAACAGTTATGCCTTTGCCACTGAACCATTGCAGCCAGGGGTGGTGCCACGGCCACCAAGGGGAGATCTCACTTAAAGCTGGAATTTTACCACCCTGTTTTCTCTGCCAAGGTGATTGCTTCCCCTTGGGAGACTGCTCACCCTGCATATTCCTCTGACTGGCCCTCTTTATACTCCCAGTGACAACAAGATACACTTCTAAGTGCACATTATTGCAAATAAATGGGCATAAATATCTATTAAGAATTACAGAAAGTAATGCTACTGATAATTAAATTGGCAACTCCATCTGCTGTGCAGCTGACCAGGGCTAGCTTCGCTTTACTTCAGCAGCTGTGTCCACACTGTCTTGAGGTGAAACTTAAGTTCCTCTTTGCCTGTCTGGCAGGCAGTGATCCTGTAAAGTGTAACTCTTTGAAGGCAGGCCTATTTGCATGGCTAAGCACGTCCAACATGCTTCAAGGCCACCCAGTACACACAGGGAGCTGGGCCCCAAACTATCTGTGGGGCAGCAGAGCTCCCAGTAACTAAAGCCACTCCAGAAGCTGCTCTTTCAGAGACCTCCAGATGAAACCAGAGAGGCTGTTTACTTCGTGTGAAATAGAGATTTAAAAGCTCAGGCATCCTTTCTAGTCTAGAGCATGGGGGGCTCTGTTGGTTGTATCGTGGGTATATTGTTCTATTTCAGGAAGTCGGAGTGTGGGGCAGTTGTCCCTCCTCCCAGTGGGGGACGACAAACAGGTGGCAGAGTTTTACGACTATCCGGGCCTTCTCAAGTTGCTAAATGGGTGGGGGATTCCCTTCTAGATTCTGCCCAGCTGAGAAGGGGATTCCAGGGGGTTCCTACTGTGGAAAAGGCTGACAACCCAGCCCTGCTCTAATTGCAGCATCAGAAGGGGGCAATACTAGAGATGCAGATGATGGGAGAGTATTAACTACTCCCCCCCGCTTTCTGCAGGAAGCCCTTTCTGTTCTTTGCACCCAGTTTTAGCAGCTTGGGGAGTACTGAAATATCAAGAGTTCTTGGTGCTTAAACCAAAAATGAAACAAAGAAAGAATGAGAGAAGGTTGATTCAGTTTCTTGTATAACAATCTCCACCCTTCAAACTCTGGGATAAATGTTGGCAGAATGAGACCCTTCAGTGAAACACCCGCTTTGAATTTCAAGCCCAAACTTCTCCCACCATATGCAAAGACTTTGTCATCACACAGATCCTTGTCATCACATCTGTTTGATCAAAGCGTTCCTGGACAGAAAGTGGGGGTTGTGGCTGCCAAACAGAAAAAAAGAAAAAAAAAAAAAGAAAAAAAAAAGTAGTAGCTGTGTGCCTTATCCAAGCCTGTCATTGCTCTTATGGCTGCACTCACAAAAGCTGCCGCCTTTGCCTGCAGAGCCAGAGCCAGTGTTTAACACCTTTGTTTACTAAAGCTACAGATAACCAGAGCTCCAGTTCTCTGCAGGAGGTGCTATGGAAAATCAGGAGTCTCTCCTAGCTTGTTCGGAGTCCCAGGGTTTCTGAAGAATGTTCAGGAAGGCCTGTCTAGGAATTAATATTCCCACTATCCCTTGACTATTTTTCAAAACTTAATTTTATTTAATGGGGTTTTAAAATCTGCATGGTCTTTCCCACATCCCTTCTCCTTCACACTATAGTAGTTCATTTCTGGACTACAAGCGTTTGCACCAACAAAACATATCAGCAGGTTTAAAAAAATGAAACAGGTACTTTACATGTAATTAATTTAGTGATTTGCTCAGTTGCTGATTCACGTGCATAACCTCAATTACCATTAATGAGAGTTATGTAGGCATGTCAAGGGCAGAATAGACCCCTAATAATCTAACATGGAATGTTATTACATTACTGCTGTAATTATATCCTGCACACACATCATTTCTACTTTGCTTCATGAACCTCTCTTCAAATGTGGTGGCTACTCATCTATTATGCTGCATATGTTAATGCTGAGGTTACACTAAGCATTATCTTTTCCTCTTCATTGTTCTGCTGGCTATCCACGAGAGATACATGGAGTTAAATAAGTAACTTGCCAGTTGGTGTTTTTGCAAAGCTACAAGTTTTGGATTTTTTGAAGGTGATACTGGAAGCCAGAAGTGATCATAAAACAACAAACCTCAGCAGAACAGCATGTCACCTCTTCTTCAGCATTTTATTTTTATTTATTTTTAATTGGAATCTGAGCAAGCATTGCTGAGACACCTTTAGCCTCATGGTCAAAGAGAGTCACATGTACATGAATCATACATCTGAAGGAGGGGTTGAAACAATTTTGCTCTTCCAGAGGATTTTTAGTCTTTGTTAAATAATTTTTTTTTAGGGGGAGAGAAGAGGAAGCGGGGCAGTCCTATTCTGGTGCACCAATTGGATGTTACTGGAAACTAGAGAAATCAAGAAAATTGAATGTTATTAAATTGGTGTAATCAGCAATTTTCAGGCAATAAAACTTAACACAGCTGGCTCAGCCTGCTCTATCTTGTGTTTTGTACAGTGAAATTGTTGTATATGGACAAGTGCTTTTGGGTTTTGGCTGTGGGACGTATTCTGCCTCTGTATTTGTGACGCTGCTCTCTGAACTGTCACATACATTTCAGTATCTTTGTCTGGAGGCTCCCTCCTGCACTTCTGCAGAAGATAAGGCCTCATACATTTCTGAGCATGAGGGCTATTGTTCAAACCTGCGTATTTGTAGCAGTGTATCCCTGCTACTAATCATCGGCTCCCTGTGGCCGTCTTGCCATGACAATTGTGCCCTGTGCCTTGGATATTATACTGCTGTGGAATCAGAGGTACACACAGTATGCCCGCACCTTTACAGGATCACAGAGCTAAGCCAAGTAGTTCAGATTAGCTTGGCAATTAAGGGATAGTGAGAAGCAGGGAATCCTTAATGCTGACTGACAACATGGCACTAGTCGATGGGAAGGGAAAAGAAGCACTTGCAAAAACTTGAAGATTGTGAAACAGCCAAAGCCCCTGAGTTAATGCTTTCTTTATACAATCACCATCAGGCAGGTGGCATGTTCTGAACTGAAGGTAAATACTGATACCAACATCCAGCAATCTCTTACTGAGGAATTTGTTTTTACTACTTCTGTTTGTGTAGGGCCTAATGTTAGTTAAAGTGTTTGCTAAAAGAGAGCTCAGTTTCCAAGGTAACAGCTACCTAACTTTATTACAAAAACTGCACTAATTCAAACAGGGATCTGAACAAACAGATTCATGTTAATTTCAAGCTCCATTAAAAACAGAAGGAGAAAAAAATCAATGTTCACCAAATGGAAAAAGAAAAGAAATCAATAAAGAAATTTTATTTTCAGCCTTTTAAGTGGAGTTTTGTAAACAGTAGAGGTTAAAAAAAGTGAAACTACTTGAGAGCGACACACAGCATCCTTGTAAACTGTACTGCAAACAGGAGAACAAAAAGATTCAGTGATAATGTAGGAATAATTATTAGAGCTGTAAAAGCTTGAGAAATAAAAGCACAGAAGTGGAATGACCTTTCTGAAGCCACATGCAGCCAGGTCTCCCAACACGTTGTCCAGTGCCCCTGGGCTGTGACTCAGGAGCAACGGCCAGAAGCCTCAGGGAAGAGCACAGGTGAGGTTGTGTCATGGGTGTGGGTGGTGTGGGCGACAACAGCTGTGCCTGTATCACTGCTGGGACTCAAACATTTGCTAGCAACCAACATACAAACACTCCGGGGATCCTGGATATGTGCTTTGACTCCTACCATGTGCTGCAGGCTGGGCACAGTGGGTGGCACACTGGCACGGTGACACCTGGGACTGTCAGGTGGCACATGCCACCCAGAGGGGTCTTGGAGGTGGGGTTTTACTCATGGTTGAGACACCAACTCAGCACTTGGGAGAGCGTCATCCATCTTCTCCCTGCTCTCAGCCTTTTTGCTGCCCCCCCAGCTGTAAAATGGGGGTCCCTGCTCCCTGGTGCCATTTTAAGGCTAAACCAAATAATAGGAGCAACGACTCAGAAGGTAGCGAGAAGGTTTGGAGAGGCACCAAGTGAGACATTTTGAAGTCAGGCCTCTGCATGGTAACTCAGCTCTTCATGCTTTGCAGGACATTTATCTGATCCCAGAAACTGCAGTTCTTTTCCTTTCAAATTAAGGCTGTCTTGGCAGGTTCATGTGTTTTGAAACTGTTCAGAAAAGATTTTTGCAAGGAGTAGCAATGGTTTTTCCCCTTCACCAGGCCGTATCTTTTCCAATTTGCCACTGTTAATAAATATTCTCATTTCCAAAATCTGGATGGAGGAAGGAGGGAGCTATAAAGAGGTAACTTTCTGAATTCTCCACAATACTGTGTTTTCCAGACAAAATATTATTTTATTGTTTAAAAGAGTGAAAATAATTTGCTGTAGCCTTGAAGTGCCTAAAATGCACTTAGTGACAATTCCTGATAGAAGTCAGCTCTTCAAGATCTAAATTATTTCAACATTTTCTGGAACAGGGTATCTCAGTTCGTTCTCTTGAAATTTTACTACAGAGCACTCTCTTCAAATGATGAAGTTTTAAATAGGTACATGATAGTAGGTTTTACCTACCTGGCTAGAAAACAGTGAAGGTAATGTCACATGCCTGCCTCTTGTGAATAACAAATGATCGTACTAGGGCTTTACAGAACAAGGAGGGAAGGGCACAGAGTAAGCAGCCAGTGCTTATACACCAAGCATCTAATTTTTGTTCTTTACACTCCTTGTACCTGTAAAGAAAACTATCTGGGAGGATGAAAGGCAAAATCTCAAGGTCATGCACTGATAAGGCATATCTGGTAAGGAGACAAAGCAAATGGAACAACAACAACAACAACAACAACAACAACAACAACAAAATCTATGGCACAATGCAGTATTGCATTATTATTTATTTTAGTAATCCTTCTAAGGAGAACTAATGATTGGCAGAACACAGTAAAAGATATAACCAAATAAAACCCAAGTGCAGCATTCCTTTGAAAGGAGAGACTGATGACGACAGAAGTCTCTGGCGACATTTGCGATGATTTTTGTCAGGACAGCTGGTTTCTCCCAGCATTAGTCTTTTGTAGAGGCACTTTCTATTAGAACAGCACTTTTTANCCTCTCCTCTCCTCTCCTCCCCCTCTGCCCCCACCCCAGCCACCTCACTAGTATTACACTGTTTGCCCCAAATTCTAAATAGTATTTACTTTAAATCTTCTTTGATTCAGTTACTTCACCTTGGCATCCCATTAGCTGGCAAACACAAGTAATAAAATGAAGTGAACACAGTTAAGTTGATATCTTAAATGCACACAAATCCCACATGCTGTGACAACAACAAAATGAATAACAAACATGCTGCATGAAAATCCTCTTAAGTTCCTTTTTTTTTTTTCAATTCCAGCCTTGCATACAGGAGGAGGAACATCTTAAAAAATAATCCCGTAATATTCCTGAACTAACAGCATTGGCATGAGGCACAGGATGGTCTTATGCTTCTCTGCATATCTCAGACAATCACAGCTGCTGCTAGTAAATTAATGGCTGCAAGGGGGTTGGAAGAGGGAGAATGAAGAGAAAAAAGGGAAATGAAAGCCTCGTAGGTGGCCTTGTCTCTGCCAAAATGAAATATTTTCATTGGAGCTTTTTCCATTCAACAATTGGCAGCTTTATCCAGAGGCCTTAAACAGAAAAATTCTTACTGCTTTGAGAATGACTGCTAATGGGATGCAGCACTATCTGCTAATGTACATGGATGAGTATCTATTTAATAATAGAATTGTTTTCTCTTTAAGGTGCCTTTCTTCTTTCTTTTCCTTTAAATTCTTGCCTACCAGGTGTGCCTGCTTCCCTTTGCCCTGGAAATTAAACCTTGCTTCTTTATGCTAGATTTATGCTGGAGACATTGGCTTTCATTGTCAGTCAGGGTGTGATTCTGCTGTGATATTTTCAGCTATATTTTTATGGCAGCTGCAGTTAAACCAACATGAAGCATAAAAACAAACACTTTTTTTTCCTGACAGAGTTCATTCATTTCAGTGAACCAGACTAAAAGGTGCACTACCCAAAGCACTTTTGGCTGGTTTTACTTACATCTGCCCTAGAGGGCTTTGCTAGCCTGGACATAGCTGGGCTGCCAGTAGCTCAGATGGAGAGTGGGGGTGTGATGTGTCTGTGCATGTATGCAGGGAGGGTACTGAAGTACAGAGTAAATAGTGAAAGAAAAAAAGAATAGGTCTAATTATTCTGTTGTTTGGGTGAAAACCCCCAAAGTGCTGAAGTTAGGAGAAAAATTAGCAGGGTGTCCTGACATGTCAGAGACCCATTGACTTCTGCTGTCTGTTGGATTTGGTAGAGGTATCTGAAGAGGTTGCTGACTTCTGCCTGCTCACCTCACCTCAGCCAGAGCATACTGCTCTACTACGATGGAACAACTGGCCTGGTTGTTCCTTCAGCTGCACCAAGTAATAACCAACCCTATTTGATTCACATAAATTGTTCTCAACAAATGCTTTATTTGTAACAGTCCTGTAAAAGATCTGATTTTCAATGTCAAAGTTTTCTGCCTACTCGGGACTTCTTCAGTTGGATTAGAAGGGTGGAACAGAGCACAAAGGAAGAGTACTGTTAAGCCAGAAAGTGATTTGATGGCCACAGCCAGTTCTTTAATCAGCAAAGACAGTTATCCTGGGGCTGAAGTCCATAGTAACAATAACCAATGCCAATGGGTCTTTTCTTCCTCCTGCCTTAATAATGCACAACCCACAAAATCAGGAGATCAGAAGGGACATAGGAAGAAAATAAAAAAACCCCAAAAAAACCAAAAGGAGATGCCAGGCAGCCCCTGTGGTGGTGGGAGGGCCAGAGGGACAACAGTGGGGATTGGAGGCATGCAGAGCCCCAGGATTCAGGAGACTAGGAAGATCCTGAGCAAGGAGGGAATGGGAACCTGTGGTGAATGGGCTCACATTATTATGAATCCATTACCTCGTAGAATAGAGTGGGACTCCCTCATTTACTCACTTAAACCTGTGTTTTCCCCTTCAGTTCAGAACTGTTCAGTTGCAATACCTTTTTAACTGAAAATTTTTCCCAATTTTATTTGGAATGTCCTTTGTCTCACTATTCCTTTCTGGCATGTAGTCTTTGCACTGTTAAATATTGATGCATTATCATTCCACGAAGTTGTTTGCCACTTGAGTTTCTTTGGGCTTGCATGTTGTTTTCTCTTCAGTGCTTGCTTTCAACCTCTCTGGACCCAGAGAGAAAGAAGAGTGGGGGCAGACTGAGGTGAATTGATCATCTACAGTTAGTCAGTGTAATTCCACTGATTAAATGAAGTGAATTACTGTAGCTGAGAACCGGCTTTGTCACGTCTCCCTCTTCTGTGTATTTTGTATTGCCTGTTGTGAAAAAGCCCCCACAAAACAACAGAAGCCCCCCACTCCACCAAAACTCTGGTTCTTTCTGGTTTTGCTCTCCTAAGAGGTGCAGCTGTATGCTAATAGTCTACTTTTCTAGTGGGCAACAGAAAGGGCTATAGCATGCTTTGATAAACCAGGAAGCAGACTCTGACACTAGTGTACAGGGAGAGAAACATATGGAGCTTTTTCCCCCCCACTTTCTTTCCCTCACATCAATTTCACAGTCTTTTAGTCCTGTTGACCTCCATAGAGTCCCTCCTAATTTACAGCGCCATAAACAAAATCGGAACGATGCCCCCTAAAATGTAAAGAATTGGTTTTGCCTTGCACTGAGGAGCATGGCTTATTCCAAGGATTTGCGAACGTGTCTCTCTGCTTGGTGGGCTTCTTGCATTATAGACTTTCTCCCATTCTTCTGCTGCTATTACTGGCATGTTTTATTTGGATGGGTAAGAAAGATACAAACAGCAATGCAATCACATAGTCTGCTGCTTTGGAAGAATTTGAGAGACTTTTTTTTGGCCATGTGTTCTTTTCCTTCCTTCTTTCCTTCCTGGAAGTTGCATGGTCAAGGCTGGAGCAACAGTCAAGTCCTTGGCTATGACAATACCCTAAGGATGTGTTTGGGTTTACTGCTCTGCTGATTGATTTCATGCCACGAGTGGACTGGAAGCCCTTTTTATTTTGCCCTGTGCCTCCCTGTGCCCTGGTGCATGTCCTGGGTGTGTGATTAATCAGACTATATGGGCAGTTCCATCTTATTGCTTAATTAAGACTTGTCAGTAATTTACATGAGATTAACACCTATTTATATGGAGCTGGAGTTTCATCTGTTTGGGGGATGAGTTATTGAACTGCATTATATGAAGTAAATCAATAAAATATTACTGTGAATGAGAATGACATTCTCTCCCTTACACTTCAGTCCCTTCACCAAGCTCAGAGACAAAACTCACTCAAGGGAGACGTTCGTGCGTGCAGTCAGCTTTCCATCTTCCAGCTAGACGTGATGTCTATTAATATCTCTGATCACCTTGCTCTCATGACCTGAATCATAAAGTTGAGACCTGAGGGAGTGCTGCCAAGAATTAGAGGCACTTTTAACCAGTTACAGCATAGTGACCCTGTTATGATATGACTCAGGGCCCAGTCTTTCCAGAGGTGACTACAAAACCAACACCCTCAAACTGCTCTGAAGTTGCTATTAAATGAGTGCTTTGTATGACCATATGTACTCATTATTCATGAGAAACAGCAGAGAAGTCATCAGTGGGTGATGTCCAGAACATTTAGCCTAATTGTAGGGGTTTGTTACACTAATACAACCTGTTTACCAAAAGCAAATAGCTTCCCCTTAATATCATGTCTTGATTGTGTTCCAATGCTGATGAAGATTTTTTCTGACCACATTTCCTGCCTGTGGTGACTTCCCTTGAATGGGGCTGAGCAGGACACTTCTCTCATAAGAGGCACCCTTCCAGGAATGCTCCAGAAGCTCTTGAAAAATAGAGCTAACCTTTCTGCCTTGTCTTCCATATCTTTTCTTTCTCTCCCAAGCTTGACCTGTGGGATGGATCTGACACATGCCCTCTCTCCACAAAGACATACAGCTTCCCTTTGGTGGGTGGCTGGTTACTTCCCAGTGCCAGTTTTCCTGCTCTTCCACCCAGCCCATCCTCAAATAAGAAAGTGCAGAAGCTTTGTCCTTTTCTTCCTTTCTGTAAAAACAAATTTACTTCTGATACCATTTGATTTACAACCTGTCACAGAAGAGAGTTTCCAAGAAACTGAAGGCTTATTTTCTTTGTAATAATTGTTCCTATATTTGTTATAATCTATTCTAACACATGACCAGAGTCAGGCCAGGGATGTGAAATGGTCTAACATTCACTGACTCAAGTGGCTGCTATAATAAGTGCAGAGAGAGGGGAAAATGCTAATGTGGGGTGAGGGATGGACTTCAGTTCACAGGTGTTTGCTGAGATGGCAGAGTTCATCACTAGCCTGGAGCTTCTGTTGCTTTGAGAAAAAAACTCATCTCCTAAAGTTTTGGCAAAAGAAGAGGACTTTACTCTTACCTGTAAATAATTCAGAAGAGTCTTTTGAGTAGATAATGAAACAAGGACAGCCTTCACTTCTAACCGGCTTCTTGCTGTCCCTCTTTCTCTTCATTGCTTGTTTTTGCTTTGCTGCCGTTATCACTGAAAAGTCTCTTTAAATGCTTTTACCATAGGAAAGGGCTTACAGAGCTAAGGAATGAGAAGCTGTCTTGACAGCAGGCATTGCTTAAAGCAGGGGTTAATGTGCTTTTCTGACCTCAGATGAACTCGGTTTCAGGGCACTCCTGTGTTCCAGCTGTCCTTTTCCTTTCCTGCTACACATCATCTCTGCTTTGTATCTGCCACCATAACTGCAGGTTGGAGGTGCTCCCTAACCCAGTTCTGTCACAGTAATCTGGGTCAGCCTCAACACTTCCAGTACTATGTTTATTTTTGTAACTCTCATCACTTCAGCAGTTGGATTAGGGAGCCCTTTTATGTGCAGTTATGCTGACAAAACTGAGGGGGAAGTGAGCTCCAGAGGGGGCTGAGCGTAGCAGGACAGGGGTGCTAGTGGCCCTGACAGCAGGCTGACCATTCCCTAAAGCACACAATAAACAAACCTGGGGAGGAGGGACAGCCCACATCAGCTTTTTAGCATCTCAAGGCTTTTGTCTTCTCCTGATAGTGAGAGCAGGTGGGAAGTATATAGATTTAGAAGTTCATTCCTAAATTCATTATGTGCCAGTATATTAACAAAGGTTAAATTGTTAGCTAAACTTCCACCTTGCCATGGCCCTTCTCTAGCTGAAGTGACTGATTTGAGACTCAGCATTGCAGTGGGCCTTGTAAAGTGCAGGTACCAAGCTCTAAAAGATTTTCTGAAGTGAGGGTCATTGCAATTTCTCAGGTGTGCCTTGGAGCTGCTGAAAATGTGCATGGGCATCAAAACAGTGCAAAAGCTGATGAGCTCAACCTCCATGGAAACAGCACAGCAGCAGATGGATTTGCTGAGGAATGTAACTGTAGGCAAATGCTAGGATTTTTTATTTAATATCAAAAAGGACAAAGCTGCAAAATTTGGATATGAACTTCCCTGAAGTTTAGTAGAGGAGCAGGGAAGAACTGTTTGTATCAGAAGTTTTGGTCTATCTCCTTTTTTGATATTTAACTGTTGTCAAAAGGCATCAGTGAAAGAAAGAAAATAAATCATCTGGACACTTTGCTTTATTATTAGCTATGCTTGATATTTTCCTATGTGCTCTTCTAACCCTTCTTGCCTCTATTTCCATCTTTCATTTCATTGAGATCATTCTACATACTAGAGCCACTTCTCTATTAAAAAAAAACCAAAAAACCAACAAACAAACCAGAAAATCTTTAGATATTTGCCCCTGGAAAAGAAGCACATGGTAAATAATATACAGGAGTAAGAGCCTCATGAGGGTCTAAATCCAAGCCGATGTTGCTAACTTGGAACTGAGTAAAACAGTCCTACTACCTCTGAAAAGTACCCAGCCCTGCGGTCTCAGCCCGTCTCCTCTTCAGTAATACCTAATCACGGGATTAGGCTTGGCAATTCAAGAAAAGCTGTCCTTTGCCTCTTATGAAACTGGCACACAGGCATACATTGCCAGCTCAGTGTTGAATTGTTATGACACTGAAGTCGCTAAACATTTTACACACAGTTGGAAGCAGCTTTTACATGACTTCCGTCTCCCCAGGCTTTTCAATCTCTTATTTCAGCCTCTCCCTTTAGCCAACAGAATGAAAATGTCAAGAGTGTTCTCAGACTGCTCTCCTGGGCACATTCACCTGAGTGAAAATGAGTTTGTGGCTGTGAGTGCGATATACATTTATTGAGCTATCTCCAGAGATACCTGTGGTCACTTTTTCAATTCAGCCCTATCTAACTCCATGTCAGGTGGCAAGGAAGCAGCCAGTGTAAGTAAATAGATGTTTTGTGCCTGCGGTTTAGATTACTTAAACTGTCTTTTAGAGTTGAGGTAGAGAGTTAAGAACTGTGGCAGAAAAATCTTAGCAGCTACTCACACTGCAGTACACAGCCAACCCCAAGCAAGGATATCAACAGAGGAGAGTGCTTGTAAGTGTTTAGATTCACACTTAGGTTTATAGCAGTGTAATTTTCCTGTGGAGCCAAGCTTTTAAACATTAAATTGGATTGATTATCAGATTTATATCAGTATTTGATATGCACACAGGCTCTTATTTATACCCTCATATACCCATGTGCTTTATTTAACTTTTCACCTTTGATCACATCAGTCCTTAGACCTGGTAGCTTGGGAAGACTTTTCTTCGAGAACAACTTTTAGGTTGTGAATTTCCCTGGGATTATGTAGCTGTAAATCTCAACTCTAATTAGAACAAATTTATTTACTTGCAAATATGAACATATAGCTGAGATTTCATACCTTAAACAATTTTCTTTAAGCTTCTGCACATTGGCCCAGAGCAAAAATGTATTTTTCAAATCCAAAATCTTGCTTCCACTCAAAAATAAACCATCCAATCAATCAACTAGTTTGTTTGCTGGTTTTGCTGTATGTATAATATTAAATCCCCTGAAAAGTGACAATTGTAAGAAACAATTATCAATAGATATCATTAAGAGTACTTGGAAAGAAGGCTTTCTGCTACTGGGTGGCTGAGGATTTCCAGAAGGTACACAGCAGGGGTTTCCAATTGTAGCAAGTTGGAAAAAACAAGATTTTGAAATCAAAATGACTGACAGAACTTCTGTTTTAGGGAATTGCGTAGACATTTTTAAATGCACCATTTATATTTATTTTCACTTCCAAGTCTCTGCTAAGACAAATTAGCAGTATAGATCAATACATTAAAAAAGAAAACTTTAATAAAGTCTCAGATTTAGGGTTTGTGCCTGTAAATTCCTTGGCATAAACAAGAGGCAGCAGTGTGACACAGTAAAAATCCAAGTGTCAGTCATGCCAGGGTGTCCAGTATAACTCACTTGTGGCCTCATTAATCATGAGTGGAACAGGCATCCCAAATTCATGTCAATAACAGCTTTATGCCACCCAGGCAAGTAAGAAATCCTCTATAGATATCCTCAGATAGAGTGAGAAACCCTGGTCCTTTCTGGTGTAAACCACCTGAGCTCTGCAAAAGACTGACAAGCAATGATAATTTTTCTTAGCTGAGCATCTGACCTACATTTGCTATTCATTATTACTGTATTATTTTTCGGGAGTCAGCAGAGTTCTTCTCCTGGCTCTGAACAAAGTGTTTGTCTTGTAATCTAACCAGACCAGGGATGTGTCCAAATACTCTTTGGGAATTTTATAAAAAATGCAGCCTCTGCCTTAGCAATAAGATATAAATTGAAGGTTTGTCTCCCCTCAGGTGAAACTGATACCATCTTAGGACACTTTTGATTGCTAGATAAGAGGATCACACAAGCAATCCTAAGAAATATTTACCACTTGAGTTGTTAAAGTGTAAGGGAAAGGGTGGCAACTAAAAAAGGAAATATTTGGATAAGTATGGCTAGATTTCTTTAAAAGCTCTTTGCTTCCTCTTCTTCCAAGTTGTGCATGTAGAAGATTTTTCTAGCCTCTCCCTGTCTCTATGCCTCTACAGCAACATCCATTTGGGATGAGGGAGATGCGTTGCTGTCAGGACTGACTCAGTTGAAAAGCCTACTTTTTGGTAGGAGCAGTGTCCAGGTGGATTAGATCCTTGCTCTGTGTGACCTCACTGCTACAGGCACTGGCAAAAGGGAGGCAATACAGATGCTGGGCTAAGGGCAGAACCCTTTACCTCTTTTGCTTGTGGCTCAGCTTAGTCTAAGAGCCAAAAAACTGTATGAGGAGAGGGGAAGAAAATCCATTTCTCTCCTGCACCTTCTCTAAGTACACCTCTATATATTTGCTTCAAAATTCAAACTTTAATCAAAAGCTTATCATAGGGTGGTGCTGATCAGGAGCCCTCCTGACTGCTGTCCAAGGCCTCCATTTGGCCCTTAAAGGCAAGACAGTCTGCCTTTCCAGCTCATCTGTGCCCAGCCCACTCCCTGGCCCCAGAGGGTGAGCTGCAGTTCGGGTCTGCCAGCCTGGAGCCTGCAGGATGCTTGTGGGAGGCTGTGCCGGACTCCTGGGGCTGCATCCACCATGCCTGCCTCAGCAGCAGCACTGGAGCATCTGGAGGAAATGTGAGGTTCAGATTCCATGGGGTGTTCTCAGCTTAAAGAAAATGGCACAGCTGACTGTTCCTTTCAACACGAGCTGCCATGCAGGGTGACAAAAGTGCAGCTGCTGGGCCACATGCAGCTCCTGAGTGCAACTGCTGCTGCTGCTCGTGGTACTCAGTGAAAACCCCCAGCAGGGCTAAAGTGTGACAGCCAGATGTGTCCTCACCTCCTTGCCTCCTCTCTGTGTGGCATCACAGTGCAGGAGGAAGAGCCAAAAGCATCAGAGGACATATCACCAAGCACCCTGATTCTCCTCCTCACTGGAAAAAAACAGAGCTTCCTATAGGCAGAAAACTGGTGCTGCAATATTCCTCCCAAATCCCAGCATGTTTAATGTGCTCTCAAGATAAAAGACATGTAAATTCCTGTCATTGAGAAGGTCAGATATTTGCAGCTGAAGTTGATAGGCTGGTCATATGGATGAATGGAGACTGAAAAAGAAAGACCCGGACCAAAATAGTTTTCTAGATGTTTACTGAGAAGGTAAAAGTCAGTCACTCTCCCTAGGGCAGAGCAGCTCACGGGTGTGATTACCAGTGGTGAGTGCATGGCAGTGTGTGAGCCTAGTCTGGGCAGCCTGGCATGCTGCAATGTGGGAGAGCACCAGTTCTAGCAGGCCTGCAGGTCACATCCCAGGATGCAAAAGTAATCAGTGAAGTGTCTGGTGGAACAGTCACCCATACACTAACATGACATGAAAGAGATGTCACTTGGTACGTACATGCTTCCATCTGAAAATAGGAACCCGGGGATTAAAAACAATGGGGAGGGGGGAGGAAAACTGAAATTGTTAGGAGAATCCTGGTTAGTCTAGCCCAGTGGTGAATTGAAAACCATAGTGAAATATTCATTATTTGTTGGCAGTAATATTTATATCATGCATTAACAGAGAAGAGAGGAAAAAAGGTACTTTGGACACTCAAAAACAGGCTAGCATGGTGTTGTCTGTGAGTTTTGCATGTCCTGGATGCTGTTGGCCACAGAAGCTGCAGTGCTTCCCATGGAGCTGTCATGAGTCCTTTGGTGCCAGGTCAGTTCCTATCATGCTTTTCCTACTGCTTATGTATCTTGCAGGTCTAAAGCTACATTTATAATAAACTGACCACCTGAAAGGGAGCATGTCCATGGTGGTGGTTGTTCTTTTGGCTCCAATAGTGATGACTGCTTTGCTACCTGGGAAGTTGATGGGCAGCTGCTCACACTCTCAGACACACCCAAAACTGGCTCAGGGGAGACCCACTTCACACCTCTGAAGCTACAGCAGCTGCTTCTTGCCCTGCTGCCCATTCTTCTGCCCATTGCCTTCTTGCCCATTCACGGGCTGATAAAAGGTCATGCCCAGTCTCTTGATAACAGACTTGGGTGCAACTGTTGCAATCCCAGAATATTACTCCATCTTGGTGATTGACGTGGTGCTCCCCCATGCCTTGTTTGTGGGGTGAAATGAGATATTTAGGGTCATACCATGAATTAACATTGAGGCAGGTTCCTGGTGTTGGACCCAAAGTGGAGGGGCACTCAGGGGTTGAAGTAAATGACTGCCCCTCTGCTGAACATCCTTGATTAAGGTCAGTGTGTTGTTACAAGCACTCCCAAGGCTGAGCGCTGACATGGTGGTAATTGGATCTCGGTGGGCTGGTCAAAAGGGAGTTCTACTTCCCAGCAGTTATTGCCTGGGGGAGGGAAGGGGAATGGAAGAAACAAACCCCCAAACCTGGAGACAGGGAATTAGAGTAAGCGCTGATGAGCTGGCAGATGCTGCCGGATCAATGGCTGTATCATGGCAGGGAAAACAGCAACAGCCCTCTCAGAGCCATCAGTCACTGTTGTTTTGGGTAAATGCCAGCAAACAGCGAGAAGAGAGAGAGGAAAGATAGGGGAGGGAGGTACCAGTCTGCTGGGCCATTTTTAATTACTTTGGGTCACATTAGACAGAGAACTGCCCACCATGACAGATCAGTCCTGCTCAGAGGGTTTGCACGCAACCCAGGGTAGCAACCAGGACTTATGTTTGTGCATCTCCTTTTATCCAGAACAAAAAAACCCTGCACAACTTAAAGCACCTCCACAGCCAAGTGACAGGCAGAAGCATATTGTGCACATCCACGCGTCCCCATGCCGTACAGGGCTTCCCTGGGCTGGAGCAGCAAGGGGTGTCTGTCTGACAGTGCTTGCAGCAGCACTACATGACTTGCTGGGCAAGAGGGAGGGCAGGGGAGGCTTGGTGGCACCATAGCTTCCCTGGATGGGAGCCAGAACATTAGCACATCTGAGGAAGGGCTGGTATCTCCACATGGCTCAAGTTGTTGCCACAGCCTCCAGAAGGGGATCTTGCAATTTTCTCACTCTTTTTCTCCTTCGAAGCCTTCAGCAGGGCTTGTGGCAGCACAAACGCTCTGCAAAGTTTTATTTCTGAGTGTTTTTTGCACCAGGAGCAAGGTATTGTCATAGGATTGGTCACTGACTTTCTGTACTTGATTGCCATCACAAATTCCTCAGAAGCTTTTAAAAAAAGAAAAGAAAGAAATATCACCATCCTATAAATATTTTTATGGCAGAATCCATCACTGCCACATATGAAGTTCATCCTTGTTTTCTTCACACACAACAATTTCCTGTTGACTTCACTGGGATCTACATTGGCATTCAGGTTGCACAGTCAGGTTGTTAATTATGCAAACTCACCTGGTCCTCCTGAGCTCAGCACAAATTCAAATGGACATGCCCTCATGAAAATAAGTCCTGCCTTGCCTTGCTGCAGTTTTAAAAATACTAGTTTCCCCAGTAGAAACAGTATTCAGTGTTTCTAGAACACTGATGATGTGTGTCTCCTCCTACTTTCTTCCCAGTCCCTGTTTAGGTGATGTTTAGTTTCAGGCCTTCTGTCCCTGCTTCTGTGCTTCTCCTTCAACTTTATAGCTTGAGGTACTGGGCTTTTGACTATGTTAATTACCTGATCCAAGTTTAAATAATAAAAAAGGGCAGGTTGGTTTTACAGTGCAAACTAATTTACCCACAGATAATACAGGGATGGAAAAAAGCAAAAGAGAGGTAAAAATGACAAATTGAAATTTGCTGACACAGTATTAAATGGCACTAGGAGCCAAAATTAAACTGCTCGTCAGCCACACCAGTGCAGATAGGAGAATTAGGCATTGTTTCTGTTTCAAATCAAATGGGTGTATAGTCCAGGGGTGCCCCTTTAGCTCATGCAAAGGAGAAACCTTCATTATAAATCTGAGAGGCTGCTTTAATGAGCTGTTTTAGTCTGACGTAGTTCCACTGATTGTGGTGGCTTTGGCACAGGCGCTGCTGTGTGGCGTGGGGGATGAGATTGGCTGTGTGCCGTTGCCCCCAGCAGAACCCGTGTGCCAATGCCATGCGTGGCTGTGTGTCCCACATATGATACAGGCACGCCTGGCTGGTGGGTGCTCACTTGGCCCATTTGACTTGGTATTTTTCTCTGCTCTTTGCACTCTCCACATTTTCTTCAGCTTGGTGAGGTCTGGCTAACAGCTTTGGCTGGGGGAATCTCAGAAGTGGGCAGTTTTTGTTTCCTGAAACGTAGCAGCTCTCAATTACTGCCAGCCTGGATTTTTTGTTGTCGGTTTTCCCTCCTATGATGTTCATGGTAGAGTCTTCTTGTACTGCTCTGTCATTTAGGGGGACAGTCTTTCTGCTGTAAACACACTGCTTCCTACTTTCCTCAAACACCTTTTAACTCCAAAAAGGTTAAAGCCTGGCATTCATATTCTTAGTCTGTCAGGCTGCTGCAAGCAGAGCAATAGAAAAAGAAATTTTAGTGCCATCCCAGACTTTCTGTGTGACTTCAGAATGGTTATTGTAATGGCAGAGTTGATCAAATACAGTAGAAATGTTGGTTTTAAATATTTATTGCTATTCCAACTGATGACTACTCAACAACAACTCATACTTTATTTACTTATTTGCTTGCTATTTGAACATCTACCTAAAGACACTTCTCTTACACAAATACTAGGGGAATGGCTGCTCTTTGTACCAATGCCCTTGTTCAGCTTCAAGCAAAAGAAATTGAGAAAAGACAAGAAATGCATACTTCTCATTGCTTTCCAGCTGTTCTTCTTCATCAATTATTGCTATTACTCCTATTGCTGCAGAGTCAGAAGGTCTTGGATTGGGTACAATTACTGTGTGACCTGGGTGAGAGCTGTTCTGGCTTGCTGAGTTAGGTGATCTAACTCTGTAGGTCAGCAGCAGGATTTACAAGGCATTATCCAACCCTATGGGAACGAGGATCTGCTGTGAAGGTCTCCCAGGTGAGAACTATCCTGCTTTTACAGGTTCTAGCATCAGATCAGTAAAGAGACTCAATGTCATTTGGTGACAGGAATACTTGGTAGAGGGAGAAGAGCAGACACAAGCAGTCAGAGATTCAAAAGTTAAAATCAAATTGTTAAGTCTCAATGGGGAAAACAAATCAGCAATTAATGTAAGCAGTGCTGGGGGTAAAAGAGGTTTGTAGGAGGAGGGGAGTTGACATATTGAGACAGAATGTTAGTGGATGAAAGTACGCTCACAAGGTGATAGGAAACCTTTCAGTAGGATAGAAATATTTTTCACTTGGGGGTTGAAGATTCAGATAGCTATTGAAATCTGCAGGGTGTTCACTGGTTTTTGTCTTGCTTTCTGGTTGTAAATTTATGCCCCAAAATATTTATACTCCTTTCTCACTCCTTTCTCTGACACATTAAGATGGAGAAGAAGGATGGACTTCTTCATATTTTCCTCTTCTGTCACGTTTCCTTTTCACTACAAATGTCTGTCCAGGTCAAAGCATCGTAAGATGCACATCTCTCTTCTTGCTGGATGTTGAACAGGCATTTTTGGACTTTGTGCTCTGGGCTGCCAGAGTAGTAATATTTTTTTCCAGCAGTGCTAAATTCTTGCCAGAACTATTTAAAACAAATAAACAAATAGTTTCTTTTTGCCAAGCTCTAAGTGTATTACACAGGCCCAGTGGCAACTCTTTAATGACAAATATTTCCTGAGGTTTCTGTTCATGCTTGGACACAGCAATTGCTTACAGAAGCCACATTATGCACACATTGGGCTGAGCGTAGCAGCACCTGCTGCTGTTCCTGCTGCTACTAAAGAGAGAGCAACTAATCTCTTTAATTATTGTAAAAGAATTAAGGCTTTGATTTTTCTTATTGCGGAAACATATATATTTTCTCCCCCTGCAGGCTGGGAAGAAGATGCTCTTTGCCTTCTTGTTCTACTGCATGAGTGAGGGGCTTAAACCATGGGGTGCGTGGCCTCCACTGGTAGGACACAAAGGAAGAGTAGGATTGTATGGACACCCACCACTCCATTATCTTTGTGAGAATTGGTGCCCATGGGTTTTATCCCAAAATGTCAGCACAGCATGCAAGACAGAGGAGCCAGTTTTCTCCCTGGAACTGTGGGATTCCTTGGGAATGGGCAGCAAAGAGGACAGGCTGAGGGCAGGGTTAGGCTCTCTCTAGGAGCAAGGCAAAAGGAAATGGCAGCAGGATTGTCTGGGCACTGCTGGAGCCTGCTTGTCTGCAGGCGTGCTGCATGTTCTGGGCGTGCCATGGAACCACAGGACCACCGGCACATCGGCTGTCTCCAGCGGAGAGATGGGCTCGTCATGCAGACAGCACATCTGCTTCTTTTGCCTGGGAGGAAGAGGTGGAGAATCTAAAGTGGAAAATAATCACAGGAAAACTGTTTTCTTCATAAGGATTTTGTAGCCTGTTTTTAAGAAGACCTTCCTGGCCATATGCTGCAAAGTCACACTCTGGGAGGAGGCACTGGGAGTCAGAGGAGCTCTTGAAGGACTAGGAAGGGTCAGTTACGAGTCGTTCCCCATACTCAAAGCTGGACCAGATTGGCTGTAGTGGTCTTCTCTCAAACACTACCAACATTTTGTTAGTCTCCTTGTCTCAACTCCCCTCCCAGTCCATTTTTCTCTGCTTCCAGACCTGTATCTCCTTGTCAATGTTAAAGCAAGAGGAGTGGAAAAGAGCATGGAAGAGAGCAAAGAAGATTCTTTTCCCCCTTTCAGCTCCCCGCTGCCCTCCCCCCGACCCCCTTCCCACAAAGGAGCTGCAAGTATTCCTCTGCACCACAAAAAGGGCCTGCCAATGGATCTAGGACAGAAAGAGTTAAACTCAGACGAGCACTAGCTCCAACACAGTTAATCCATATAAAGCTCATGGATTTCTCTGCAGTGATCTTTGTGGTTGTCATTTGCATTTTTTTCCTTTTGTGAAATCTTTTCTTCTTTCCCTTTACACTCGTATGCATGCAGAAATTAGCATATTGTACCGAGAGTGGGAGATGTAAGAAGCCGACCCCCTGCTGTTCAGCGGATTGTGCAATCTGCAGGCGGCATCAATTTTTCAGCAGTTTTCTCATTTCTCATTACAGTCAGGGCACCGCACAGCTCCCGATTCAACACAATCCCTAGTGGTCCTACAGACAAGCATATGGGCTGTCGAATAGCCTTACTGCTACTTTCATAGCATTAATATCCTTGTTTATGCTTCCACCATAATTAATCCTGGTATTAATATAGTTTGGGCTTAGCTTTACTAATTATGTATGGGCTAGCAGGATAATTATGTCAGCAGACTCCAGCGCTGATACTTGACAGCAGTTTGCTAACCTTAAGAGCTGTACATAAACACTTTGGCTGATCCTGCCTTGGAAACAAGGAAGGCAGGGATGAGGAGGAGGCTGTATATGGCGACTCGATACCTATAAATACTGTTTTTAAAACAAGGAAATTTCACAAGCACAATAAAGTTGTCCTCAGGTATCAAACTCTGTGGTTGTCATAGTGATGTGTGCATTATTAAGAGGGTGTTGTTCACTCTGGCATCTAAGCTTATAATGAGGACAGCTCATTATCGGCCCAACGAGAGTTCCTTTCCCCATTGACCACATAGCAGCTTGATGGTGCTTGGGGCTGAGGGGAACTTTTTTCCCTGTGTTCCTTCCCTGCCCTCCATTCCACTCCACCCTGAATAACCTCAGCAAACTCTTGGTACAGCAAACTGCTGTGCAGGGCTAATGAATGGCTAGTGCTAGGAAAGCCATTTCCCAGTTTTCCTCTGGTTTGGAGCATGCCTGTGACTTTAATAGGTACAAAAATCACGCTTTGACCACTTTAGACTCTTTGGCTGTCCCTGGCCCGCATGTTCATTAACATTGCAGATTGGGGAGTTTAAAACCAGCCATTAGTTTGCTTTTATTTCTGCACCTGTTTCTGCTGCCTAACGGTTCCCAGCATATATCCTTCGCAGGGTCAATGATGCCCCTTTGCGCCAGGCACATGGCTTAATGGAACTTCCTTTGCTTATCATTAGCCACTTTGCATTTTTATAGAGCACTATTAACTGGGATGCAGACTTGCTTTTAATTCCCTTCTGAGGTTTGTACACAGCGGTCACATCCCTCCCCCGCTCCTCAAACAATCCAATTATCACAGTTTGTCACACAGACGTGGATGACCCACACACCACCTGCTCTGCTGGTGAGCCTGATCCTCCGGGATGGCAGTCCAGCATGGCAGTCCGAGTTTTGCCTCACAGGGGCCCTTTAAATAACTTTAGGTATCATATATCTGCTTTTGTTAGCAAAACCAAAACCAGAACCCCAAATCAGCTGTGAAATTACATTATTTGAAGGTATGAAAGGGATGTGAAAATTACTTTAAGGAATTTCATTTTTCCCTCTCTCCCCTTCTTTTTTTTTTTTTTTTTTTTTGTGGATTAGATTTTTGTCTAGACAGGCAACCTTTTTTTTGTTCAGCCCCATTAGGATTGCCCCAAAATCCTGGCAATGTAAGGATCTGATCATCTGGGAAGTTTTATAAGTGAAAGTTAGTGAGAATGCTGCTGTTGGCCTCCTATACAAGTATGTACGTAAGTGTGAGGTCAGAATTAAGGATGTGATTAAATGTCATCAACTTCAATTGGATTCATTGTGTGCTGATGCATTTTCCTGAAATGTCTCCCATATCTTAACCCAAAGACATGAGTGGAAATATTCCCCATGTGTTCAGTTCATTTTGGCGCAAACATTTGGGCTTTGCCATTAAATCCCCCAGGTCAGACTTTCCTTTGCTCTGCCCTCCCTGTGTGATTTCTGCATCTTTCTAGCAGCATTTGGCTTTTCTGGCAGCCCAGGGACATCTGGCTCTTGCTCAAAAGTGGTTGTACCATCGTAGAGCACAGTACCTTGGGTCCTGCTCTGGTCCCTATTCTTTTAAATTAAAGAGTCACCTGCTAAAATGCAGAACCAGTCCTAACACCAGAAACTTCATCCCAACACATGCAGGGATTGTAACTGAAGAGGCCAGAGCTGTACACTCTTTGGCCTTGAACTCTGAAATTGTTTTTGCCCAGCAGCAGGGCTTCAGGAAGGGTAGAACCTGGCCTGAGTGGCCAGTGTATGACCTCAGGAACAGAGGTGCTGAATCCATGGTCTGGTGATCCTCCTACAGCTAGCCAAGGGTGAGCTATGAGTTGCCCAAAGAAGAGGTAACCCCTCTAAATTCTCCACAAAGCATTTGTGAGAGATCTCTTCTCACAGACACTTTTGCACGTTTGCAATTTCACCAGGAGTTTTCCACAGCTTCCTTCCAGTTTGATTTTATTTTTTATTTTGGCCATTTATTTCAACTGGAAGTAATGAGGCCCCTCCAGTAAGAGTTTCATGCTGCATGGTCTCTTTGTCACACAAAAATCAAAGGAAATTTCACATGTGAATAAAATAAGAGGCCCTCAAGCTATAGCTAGAAGGTCCTGGATTACTCCATCAGTCTACAGGAGAAATCCTCCTGCCCTGAAGCAGTCATCTCCAAGGAAAAACTCTCTGTTTGTGTTAGACTCTGGAGGGAATTTGAATACACTGTGGAACTGCATGAAAATGTTTACCTTTCCACCAAATCCCAGATTTCCAGGTCTTGAGATACAGATCATCTGAAAGTTATGTGTTGTTGAAATGCTGGACATTTCTCTTAGTTCTGTATCATTTGAAGGCTGAGAGTCGGTAGCAGGGAGCAAAATTAGCCAAATGTTTCAAGGATGTGTGACTAGTACATGGATTGGCATTTTGTCCTGTATTTCAAAAGGCTTTTTCTACTGGGAAATTAGTCTGTACTCATAGCATTGGGATAATCTGTTTATAATCCAGTTCATCAATATCTTAAGTACCCACGTGCTTTTCCTGTACAACAAAGTAACTGATATTTACATGCTGGTGGTTAACCATCTCAAGTAAATTTCCTAGCAGAATATGGGTGAGTTTTAGACAGCTGTACACACTTTAATAACACAGACTGCAGGTGCCTAAGAGTAGTTAACATTTTCTAGATACCAGAAGCTTGTTAGACCCTCAGACTACAGCTGTGTTTCTCTCTGCACTCAGGAGCTTGCAGGCTGACACAAGATGCTGCAGGGGAAAAGAAAGGCCTGGAGGAACATGGACATCAGCATGAGACTCGTGCTGGGTGCTCATCAAAGGTCCACTGAGAGAACGGAGAGAAAACAAATGGACAGGATAAATAGCAAGTACCTTTTGTTTGGCTCACTCTTGATCAGCTGCCTCAGCCTGTAAACTTGGTCTTTTTGGATTCTCTGAAATGGTGGAACATAGTCTTCAGTTTCACATTCCAGTACTCAGCAGAAATGGCTCATGGAGCTATAGTCAGTGATTGCTGTGGCAGCCCTGGGTGAATATGGTTTTAGTAAAATTCAGCACAGAAGTGGGGATGAGGGATCTACTGGTGACTAAAATACAACCTGAGACCCAGAGAGTGCCTAAACTGTTTACAAGCAGATGGTGTGAGGGCATATAAGGGAAAGATCTTTGTACACAAAACATGTTTTTGTTCTTTCTAAACACCTGCTTGACCACTGTCGGAGAGAGGCTACTGGGCTAAACAAACCCTTGCTTGGATGCAACATGGCCTTTCTTAATCTATTTTAGGGTGTACTGTTGCATACCCAGTGCTTCTGATTCTGTGGCATTTCCTGTATTGCAGGTAGCACTACAGACACCTGGGCAGAGATCAAGGCCCTTGCTCTCCATGTCCATGAGTCAAGACAATGAAAAGTCCCTTCCATCCTGCATGGGGGCAGAAATACTAGTGCAGAGGGCAGCCAAGAATTGCCCTGTTGCTTTGGGGTCTTGAAAAGGCAATCTTAGCAGATTGGGGCAGGTGTTAGTTTGTTTGCCATCTCTGCCCTGATGCATTGGACCAGAAACATCAATGAAGCACAGGGCTTTTTTTATAAGCGCGTGAACACTGAAACTGCTACTCATGGTGTGTAGTTTGCAGTTTTAGGGTTTTTGCTGCATTTGTATTCACCAGACATAAATATCTGACAGAAATTACACATAATGTTACTGTTGGATACCAGAGTCATATCTCCTTTATGAGTTCATAAAAGGACCCTTTCAACTTTAAACCACCAAGGTAGCAAGCCAGTTATACAGATGTGTTATTTTAAGCATGTGCTTTTGCCCAGGGCCAGTCCTCTAGACACTCATCAAGCCGAGCAAGCAGGGGAGTCCTTTGCTCAACCAGACCTAGGTGTATCTTCCAATCACTCTAGGAATTTAAAAAGCTGGAGTTATTTTGGTATTTCTGAGTCTTGTCTTTGTAAGGAATCCATACTCTGATGAAGTATTGGTTCATTTAAGCCAGTTGGAGGAGGAAAATTACAGTTTTGGACCAACTTCTATGTTTTGCCATTTGTTTTTAGTCTTCCCATCCAACATGGTGATGGTGTTGGATGAGGAGGTGCCAAGGTGAAGTACCAAAGCTGGCTTATTGGCTTATTGACTTCTGTCTGGAGCTGTGTGGGCGACCCTGGCTTTTCCTTCCCAAGGACATAGCTGAAGGTAAGCAGTGCTGTTCCAAACCTGATCTAGACAATATTGAATGCGCTCTCTTTTGAGAGACGCTGAAGAGGGGAGCTCACCCACTTGTTTTTATTCACCACTATGTGAAATCTTTGTTGCACATGAGGACTTAATCTAGTCTGCGACAGTTTCCAAGTATTTTCTCCCCCATTTACCTTTCCTCATGGAATGTAATTTGCATTAAAGCACTTGGGCTTCCCCAAAGCAGAGAAATCACCGAAGATATCCCTACAGCAATTTCTGCTCTTAGGATCTACCACTTTCCCTGGTGATGTCAGTAAGGGCAGCAAGGCCTGGGTACCACTTTATTCTTTGGTTCACATAACAGTGAGGGCCCAGTGATGACATCCTGCTCCTGCACAAGCCCCAGGTATGTCAGTGATGAGCTGAGAGAACTGGGTTTCACTGTAAATAAAAGAGGTCAGGACAGAAGGAGTGGGTCTCTGATGAATTGCATGCTAAAGCAGATCCACATTCTGCCAGTGGCGTGATTATACACTGGGACATGATTTTTTAATGGAGATGGATAACAGACATTTTGACAGGATTGAATTTTGCTCAAGGCTATCTATGTGCTGTTCTCACTGAAGAGTCTTGGCCGAATTTGTTCCTGGATAGAGAAGTCACAACTCTGCTGAGGCATGGTAGATTTGAGTTTGATACTGAGGTGCAGCTGAAGACAAGTATTCCATGCTGTCTCCTGTCACAGCAGAGAGAGAAGCCCTGTGAGATGTTAGTTATGAAATCCTACTGCTGTCCTGTGCCTGTTTGTCTTGCAAGCATCCAGATTTAAAGAGAAATGTTTTGGTTCCCTAATTGATCTTTAATTTCAGCTCTTTTAAACTTTTCTTGTTGAACATAGTCCCCATGAATAAACTGTTGATAGGGCTTAACCTTTTCTGAGATTTCAGAAAATCTTAAAGAATATCTAAATTTCATGGGCATAGAATTGGATTGAATATAAATAAATGAACAAACAGAGAGAGAAAGAAAAAATTGCTGAAAGGGGTGATCTGTAATCACATTTCAACTCCTTCAGTATAAGAGGAGAAAAATTTTTCAAAGTCGTTGCATGAACATCTTGCCAGAAGAGATCATGTCAGAGCAAGGTGACATTTTTTCCTTTTGGTGATGTGCTAGCAGGGCTTTGGAAAGCACTGGTCCTGTAAGTATGACAGCATTATCGTGATATAGTTATGCATGGAATCTCTTTCCCCTTTTAAAATTGTACTTTTTTTTTTGAGATGCCTACACTGGCACGGAACCATCTCTTTTGGAAGACTTTGGGGCAAGGCTGAGACTGTGTTGGAAGGGCAACTGTAGTCAGATGCAGGTAAGCTTGGCTGAACTGCAGAAGGGTAAATCCATCAAGTGTATCATTCCTTGGCCCATATTAGATGGGCAGTTACATTAGGTGGTTTGATAATCAAGCCTAAACCAGCCACTGATGAACTAATAGGAGACAGCAAATGTCTAAGTTAATGCCAAGATATCAACAATGATGTGTTCCTCAGAGGACTTCAGAAACACTGGAAAGAGGTTTTAGTCCAGCAAACTAGATTTCGCATACTCTGTGCATGTTTGGGAATCCCACGGAAGGTGTAGCATTTATTCTTGTCTCCTGGCTGAGCCATGTTTAGCTATCTTGGTGTACTACCAGCTTAACTGTATCCTGCAAGGAAGAAAATAGGGCCAAATCCCTTGTGGCCTCGGGGATGGGAAAGGGAGTGGTTTGGCAGTATGATTGGGCACTTCCCCATACAAGGACTACTTGTATAATGGTGATAGAGCTGGATCTCACCACCTGCTCCTGACGGTCTTGGTATTCCGTAGATAGTCCCACCTAACTGACCTGGTCTAAAAGATCCTGCCAGTAATTGTACTGGAGAATTGCACTCTTCATTGAACTCACTGAATGCTGCCTGCTTCCCCTTGCCCAGAATAGCTGTGGTACCCTGTAGAGCTGTGTGGGAAGCTTGTATTTCATACGGTAGCTCATAGGAGCTTGTATCAAGTCCGTTTGAGTTACCTCCTGAGAGGTTCAAAAGGCCACTTCTGGATGGTGGCTAATGGTTATCTGCCAGCTGTGACAGCTGGACCTAGCAGACTCTATCTCTTGCACCAAAACTGACTTAACCACCTAATGCCCTCCATCGCTGAGCAGCCAACCACTGAAAAGAATTTAAGTCTTCTGTCTCTTCAGAGCCTGAAATGAAGATCCAAAAGGCAAAGCTCACTCCTGCTATTGTGTGTAGCAGCCTGTTTACTCCTTATTTGTGAAAGAGTGTTTCTTCGGAGCCTCTTTAGGAAAAGTCAAATGTGACAAAAGGGTGTGAAAAAAAAGAATGAAATCAAGCTGCTTGCTTGAAATGAAAGAGGAAATAATTCTGAGAAACACAGCAATTTAGACATTAAAATCTTCTTTCTCCATGAGAGAAACCCCCATCCATTAAAACAGTCATAAAACCCTTTAAATCAGGCTCAGGTACCTTTTAGGAAGATGATTGCCAGTTCAGGATCTGTTCAATGTGGAGAAGTACAAATGTACCAGTTTTAATCATGATAAATAACTTCTCTTTTATCAAATCATCTCTGCTGGAAATAGTTTCGCTCTGTGCAGTAATGATAATTTGCGCACTTATCATTCGGTACCTTCCCAAGACAAGCAGCCAGCCATGGGATGTAATTTAACGACTTATCAACCACAGTTTCATCCAGCCCTTTCCAGCCAGAAGGGCATTTCACACTATTTAAGTGACTTCACCATATATTGCCATCAATTTAAGATTTTACCAGTCCCTAGTCATTAAAATTTTCCACTCAGCACTTCACTTTATAACCTGGGGACCTAGCTGCAGAATGACACTGGCAGATCCACGGTATTATCTCCATTGTGCAGGTGATGGGATAACTGCCAAAAGAATTAAGATCACTAATTGGCTATCAAAGGACGCAGTCATTATGAGCTGTATGTGTCATATACTGGGTGTCATGACACATGTCATGTACGGAGGCTGGAAAGGGATCGGGGGAAAGGAAAAAGGAGTATCTATGGCATGCTTGTAGCCTTCCTTGTGTGTTTTTCAAGGGAGGTGTCTCTCTGGGGTTGTGTCTGTTGAGTTCTCAGAGGGTGGGATCTGGCATCAAAGTCAGTGGGTTGCACATCATCTCCAGTGGAGCAGAGAGGCAAAGAATGTTGGAGACGTCCCACAGTTCACTCCCCAGCAATCTCTTGTGGTAGGTCCAGGTCTGGAAAAGCCCTGGCTTCAAGGTCAGAGTGTGTCTTGGTGCAAAGGCATTATTGAAGTCTTGTTAAAGTCAGGCATGCAGGAGTTGTGTTCAGGAGTGGTTACTCATGTTGGTCCTAGTGAGGAACTGGCTGGTGGTGGACATGGGAGAGCACTTCTCTGTGTTCAAGGTGCAGTGCTTTGACTGAGTTTGGGATCCCTTCTCTGCTGAAAACACCTGCTTGGTGGTGTATCATTTCTTTTTGGATGACAGGTTCAAATGAGAAGAGATTAGCCACCCAAAGAAGGTTTTCCCCATCCCAAATTTCTACAACAGGGACCCTAGTCTTCCATAATAGGATATACAAAAGTAACATAGTCTTGGGTCTTCCCCTTCCTTGTCCTCAACCCTAAACTGTGTNATTTTTTTTTTTTTTTTTTTTTTTTTTTTTTTTTTTTTTTTTTTTATAAATAGAGATGGGATGAACAGCTAAGCAACAGACTTCTGCATTGCAATGTGTATAGTGAGAGTCCTATTTGCTCCCATTGGGATAGGTTTTATGAGACTGGAGGCCATCCCTGGCCTTTCTAGCAGCCTTCCTCTGACAGTCCTACCAGCACTTACTAGCCCTGCTATTACTGTCTGAAACAAGAAGCACAAGTGCAGTGATTTCTGGCCTCTTGACAGATAGAATCAGGCCCTGTGCTATCCAATTATTGGAGCTGTAGCAAATTTCCCTGAAGCCTGGTAAAGCCTCACTACAGCACCATCAAATTCCTAACTGCACCCCTTACTCCTCCTGGGGACCACAATGCTCGTGGGTGCTTCTTTTCTCCTCTTTCCCACTCCCATCTCTGTTAGGATGGGGAGACTGGAGAAGTAGTGACAGCTTTCATAATTATCAGCACAATGGATGACCCAACATGAGACTTTTCTCCTCTTATGGCTGCCTCAAAACTCACTGAAGTGTCTGCCCATTTGGTGAATCTCGCTGAGCCTAACCAGCCAATTCAGAAGTTGTTTGGGGAATTGGTCTGCAAATCTTGTTCCCTCAGGAAACCATCCTTTATTTAAAACTGTGCTTCATTTGAACAGAAATCTTCCCTCTCGTTTTGCTAATTCTTGCTTTTAAGAGGTCCTTTGGACTGGAAGAAAAAAGCATATAATACCACCCATAGAAGGTTTAACATTTTAAAACACCCCTCAAAACCTGAAAAAGTCATCTGCTTCTACCCCTCTTGCTGCTCTCACCTGGGGATGTCAATATAAGACTTACAGCAGAGAAACCAGAAGTCAAAGACCCAGATGAGCCTTTTGCAGACCGTGTTGGCATAAAAGGAGAGAGAAGGGACAGGAAAAGGCAGAAGCGATAGAACAGGACACAGAGAGAAAAATACTCACATTACGATGAATTCTAGATGTATTTTTTTCCAGTCATTTTTCATGCTGAGGTGGCTTCCAAGCAGATCATTATGCATGCCAAGTGTTATAGCAAAAGCTCACTGTGCAGCACGATTTAATTATAAAAAAAAACCATTGTAGGATTCCTGAGCCTCCTACCACCTCTGTGGTGTGGGAAGTTGTGCAAAACTGGGGGCTGAACTGTCTGCTGTCACACAGCACCCGCATCCCTGGAGTCCACAGTGCCTCTTTTAGTCATCACATAATTTTTCCCCACTATGCACCTCACCTCTCTTAAGGCTTTGTTGCTTCATGTGTAGGCAGTGCCTGGTGCTTTTATGGTTGGGTAGAAGCTGTAGGAAACAAGGAGGGGATGAGTAAAAGGGCTGTGCACGCTCCAGCTGTTTGCCCCTGGCACCATGCTAATGTGCTGATTTCTGAGAGAACCTTTTATTTTTTTGCCAGCTGACAAAGTGACCCAGCCATTGAGTTGGTAAAATGCCACTCCACTGTTTGAGAAAGGAGGAAAATTCCCATTACCAACTGTTATGAATTTATTCCTGTGTATACACCTATGTAAACATGAGGACAAAGAGGTTGGGCTTGGCAGGAAAAAGACAAGAGAAGATTTATAACTGAGAGAAGACCTTAAAAAGATGGTGTTGAGAATAGGATTCTGCCTCTGCCTTTGCAGCCAGGATCAATATTTCTTATTGCCATAACTTTGGAGTAGGCTGCTTGTGTCTGTGTAGCTGTTTACCTTCCAGATGGCCTACAGGTGCTATACAGAATCAGAATTAAATTCTGCTTGCATAAGGTATTAGAGAGGGAACATTCACTTGGAAAAAACCTCAGCTTCTCAAAATGCATAGATATTCTGCTATGCCATGTTATTAAAATGCAGAAACTGGTCAGTGGATATCTTTTGAGCCAGAATCCAGATTTTCAAATGTTTTTTGCTTGAGAAGGGGGATAGGCTTTAAGAAGATACCCCTTCTTGCCAGGTTGGTAGCATCAGGGCAGGGTCTACACCAACACCAGGAGTTTGTCATCATGCAGAGAGCTGCTCAAGGTTAGAGTATCTCTTTTACAGAAGCCACTGGATGTTTTTGAAGTCTGATGTCTTCTGAAAACATGTGTGGGTTGTTCTCCAGTGATGTACAAAGACCTGAGGATGTCACTGGAATGCCTGGGGGAAGGCTCTTTCCTCAGCCTGGCTTCCCCTCTCTGGTCTGCAACTTTGGAGGCTTTCCCCATGCTTTTTCTCCATCCAGGTAAGGTTCTCAGTCCTGGGCTGTATTTTGGATTTCTGGAGTGGATTTCTGCTGACTACACTGCAGTATTTATCTTCAGTGTTTAAGATTTGCTGGGGAGTGCCTATTTTTTCCAGAAGTCCTGGTGAAACCATTTTCTTGTATCTGTCAGCCTCATGGGACTGTGGCTAGGAAGCATGTACCTGCTCTGTTTCTGAGTCAGCACAGCATAGGATGTGTCCTTCCACCTCCTCTGGCTTTATCGTCCGCTGAACACCTTTGAACATCCAATGCATGAGAGACCCTGCAAGCAGCACTCCTCCACACAGGCTGGGATAGCTCAGCAGAGCATTTCACTTCTTGACAAAGTCACTTGGCTTCACCTTGTTTCTTCAAAGAGGGCTCTGATCTCTGATGCAGCACCATAAATCATCATGGCCAGGAAACACCCTTTTGAATCCTACAATATAATTTTAAAGCTCTGGACTGTGTGTGGTCTTTCGGCAAATACCAAATGTAAGTTTAAAAATTGAAGGGCATTTTGCCCCCTGAAAGTGGTCTGAAAAGGAGCAGATTGTCCTTGGACTGTTTGCAGAAGCTGGAGCTCAGCAGCTGTCATTTGTTTGGCTTCTCCCAGCCTCCAGGACCGATGATATCCTGGAAGGCAGGAGGGGGATGTGGTTTGGAGGGACTGGGGCAAGTGGAACAAGGTTTTGAAAATGCTAGTTTTTAATTACTTTCACATAAAAAAAAAATTCTCTTCTCTCATCTCTTGAATGTATTGTGCTCATTTATTATTTTCCTTGACCAGAGGCCAACAAACAGCAAACAACACATATATATCTTGCAGAAAAAAATTAACTAGTGGTTCCTGGTAATGAGCCTTGAAGAATTGTAAAGGTGTCTGTGTTCACTCTGCATGATAGAAGGGGAGGAATCAATGCTGCAATTGATACTCAAAACAACCCAAAAAAGCACAAAACTTCCACCCCTTAAAAAGGAAATTGAAAATGATTCTGTGCAATTTTAAATTGGTAAACATTTTTGAAGATCTGAAACAAAATACTGCAGGGCACTCAGAATGGAGCAAACTATGGTTCAATATCCAGAAATTTTTGTAAAAGGCTGAAATTCAATGAACTTAGTGCTCATCAATGTGTTAAAAGATTAAAAACCCTTATCATATGGTACTTGAAGACAATGGAGCTTTTGACTTGTTAAAAAAAAAAAAAGGTTTTTAAAAAAAAAAAAAAAACAAAGGTCAGACCTAAATAAAGGACTTAGGTTTTCAACAAAGCAGATGTAATGTCCTGCAAGTTGTGGGCAAAACACCTCTGTCTAATCAAACAGATCCTGTTGTCGTGGCAAGAAACCAAAGCTCATTTCTTCAGGGAATGCCTTTTTCTTGCCTTAGGAGAACAGTCTCCAATTGCAGCTGCCCAGGAGAATATCTGATTGCAGAAGGCATAAAAGTCAGTATCACTGCAACCATCCCATCACAGTGAATCCACATTTTATTTCTACCTAATTCTTCTGCTGCAATCCCTTTTAAATCAATGAAGGGGGCTACAAAATTTGCCCATGTACAGATGGAGTACAGCACCATATAAAGGGAAGACCCTAGCTGCCTGCCTTTTGCAAAAAGGAGCAAATTCATTTTCTCTGATATTCATGGGTTATGCTGGACCCTGATGGTAGTGGGCTATTAATAGTAGCAGGAGAATGCATGAGGAGGGTGATAGGCACAGCACACAGGTTTGCATGTTGAGGGATGCAGCAGTTAGTTTGCTTCATCTGGGTCTCTCTGCTCTCACAAGATTTGTTCCCATGAATCTGTACACTTTGAACAGGCTGTACCAGCAGTTTCAGTCACTTTGGGTCTTCAACCTCAAGTTGTGCAAAACTGCAGACATGGAGAGTGCAAAACTGTCGTTAGATATTTGTTAAACCAGGAAAAGAAAAAGCAAGATATGTCACCATCCTGACATCTAGCCTAGTACATGAGTTTGTCTTGAAGGCAGCCATATATATGTTTGCCCCTATATAAGAGAATCTACATTAATTTAGTTGTTGGAGTATTTCTTCTGCCAAAGATAATAAGCTAAAGGCCTCCATACCCACCAGTGATTTTTGTAGAGTGGTGCCATGAATATGGATCAAGTTTACAGAAACAATTTTTATTATTCTTGTGCCTTTTCTGGCAATACCTAGATTAACAGTAGAGGTGACAGGCCATACAGTCCATAAAAGGCAAATTCTACATCACTATAGTCTCACCAAAATGAAACTCCCCTGTACAATGATTTAAAAGCATGTATTAAAAGTAAATATATCTTTCTAACAGTTTAAAAAAAAAAAAAGCCCTCCCTCACCTCTTTTTTAATTGCTGTGGCTCTGTAAAAGGCATTAGTTTTACTGCTGTCCTTAAGGCTAAAAGGAGAGCACATGTCACTCTTTGGTATTTCAAATAAAATGAACTTCATTGCAAAATGTTTGTTTTTTCATTGTCCTGCCAGTTGGGTGGCTTCAAGAGTTTGAGTAATACATGGAAAGCATTGTACAGCAATTGTTCCCCATCCTCAAAAATGCAGAGGTTATGAATTAATAGATTTTTATGCAGTTGACTATGGCTATGAGCTTCTCCATAGCTAGGAAAGACTGAAACCAGTGCGGACTGCATGTGTACAGCTTCACTGAATTAAGATTTAATATTTATCCTTAGCCTAAGTTATCAAAAAATACATCAGCCTCAAGCCTAGTAAAAAGGGTACCTCAGGGTGGCAGGCTGTGAAGCCCAGATTTATTCTGGCTACCCTTAAATAAAGAAAAATCTAATTGAACTGCCTGGTTCAGAAATCTCACCAGAGCTACAACACCTACAGCCAGTGTAAGTGAGACCAGTCCAGAGGACAATCAGATTGTCATGCATCACCCCACAGGACCTCTTAAAGCTTCTTCTTTATCTGTCTAGGGAGAAGTAAAATAGAGCTCTTAGGTGACCCGTCAGTAAAATAGAGTACAGGTAATATGTTGAGTTGACATGTTCTGAGACCTGTGTGTCTGAAAGTGTTCAGCTCCTGCATAGAGGCAGTGAAGAGTCTGAATGGCTTCTGTTGTATTCCTAGGACTCCTGAGACCTAGGCAGAGGAATGATCTTGCAGCTGGAGGTGGGAAGGAAAAAGGGAAAACAGTGAGACAAAGACAGAGGAGCAATTAGGAGAAAGGAATGTGAGTAAAGGAAGGAGAAAATGCAAGGAAAGCTAGAACAAAGAAACTGAAAAAGACTCAACAGAGTGCTAAGAGTACTTTATAGTGGTGTATATATCTACAAACCTGCTCTGAGCAGTGTGTTTGTTCCTCTCTCAGCAGAATGCACGGGTGCTTCAGTTCCTCACCACTGAGTGTCTCTAATGAATGCTCTTTTGTAGCCTCCTGAACACCTCCCATGGCTAACGCAGGGTGTGCTAACATATTTGTAAAGGTTTGCTTAGCAATGAATAGATCTGCCCTAACTTCAAAATACATCAGTGGCATGTAGCCTCAGGACCCCCCGTATCTTAAACACATCCCTGGTGGCAAGCCAGATTTAACTGCACACAGAGCCATGCTGCTTTCCTACTTTAGGGCACCGCCTCCACGTTCAGCCAGAGGAGCTGCAGCCACCCACAGCACATCGCCCTGATGTGAACCCACAGGGAACAGAGACGTTCTCTCCACAGGTGAATTTGTCCCCGCGCATCGCATAGTCGTGGGCCCAGGCTTCAACTTCAGCACTGAGAAGATTTATTCATCTGATTGCTCTTCTTTTAAAAGAATGTCATACTCGGAGAGAATTTCAGTGCCTGGGGGCAAAAGGAAAGGATTGTTTTGGTTGTTTTGAATTGAGTGTTGGCTCCTTGCATGTCAGGGTACTCTGCTTAGGTTTCTCACTTGTGGGCTCTATGCACACACGCTGGAGTCTTTCAGCAGACCTCCCTGGTAGCAGTGCAGTACTGGAGTGGGTTAGTGACAACTTTCAGAGGGTTTGAAACTTGACAGAGTATTTCTGTCTCTGAAACAATGAAGTTATGCCTGCGGGGAGGTCCTGAAGACCTGACAGAAAGTGCAGACCTGGCACAAAAATTGGACAGAAGTCTCAATCCTACACCTCATCCCACCAGTGCTCCGTGGAGGATTCCTTTAGAACGGATGTTGTGCATGAAGAAGTAGGTTTTGCAGGGTGAGATTGTTCTCTGCTGCTTCTGAGCAGTGTGCATGATTGAGGTGAGAGAGGGAATGGAACTGGGGAAGCGGCAGCTCATCTGTTCTGTGCTTTACAGCCATCAAGGGTTGCTGCTTCTGGAGTACAGTTTGGAGCAACCCTATGTCATATCTTGAGCGAGGTGATATGGGAATTTCCTCTTCAGTTCCTTCATTTCTCTCTGGTGCCGAGATCTGAATCCCAGAAATCTGAGGATTTGAAGAAACCATTGTCCATTCCCATCTTCATAAATCCACAAGGTTACTGAACTTAGAAAAACTGCTGATGAGTATCTGTAAAAGGAGGTGGTGGCTTTAGAGTGAGGATCTGGTTATGCAGAGTAGCTGAGAAAAACTTAATCTGAATTAACCAAATATGTGAATTGAAAGTGGATTATCAATGCCATAAAAATGGATAAATTCCTTAAATTCTTCTCTTCAGAATTAAAATTATCCTAATTTGTGTCTGTATAATTGTGAAAGGATATGTTATATAGGTCTTTAATGAGATATAACTTACTGACCGTAAAGCTTAGCCTGGGTTATTTTTTTTTTTTGTCTCCCAGTAGGGGTGAGATTTGAATACAGTCTTGGATTTTTTTAGTAGGAAGATTGTATTGTCTTTACTGGGGATTTCAGTAACTGATTCTGGTAATGAAAGAATCTGTTTTTATTAGGATTGTACTATTTATAACATTAGGATATGAAATCTCTGAATAGGCAATTAATTAATCCTCCCCATGTCCCTCTGAGGTTGGGAAAGGCTTTGTAACAACTTCTCTGTTCATTGCTGTGCAATGTCTGCTTTTAGTATGGAATGCAGCAAGGCAAAGCAGTGCTATGAGATATGGCAGGGAAGATGAGAATCAAATCTTATTGGACGCATGGGAGGAATTAAGCAAGGGAAAAATGTTACAGCTTAGAATTTGGTCAAGCCCCCGTGAGAAAATATCGGGGGAGTTTTAGTGGCCAGGGCATCTGCTTTATGTCTAGCCAAATCTACACGTGAGGGTGCCACACACACAGTGCACTGTGGTGAGGACCAGCTTAATAGCAGGCAGTAAATATTGTAAAAATAATTGTAAAAAATTAAAAATAATTTATCTCATTTCCCTTTGTTTGAATAGAGGATTTATCTATTTAAATGAAATTCCTTTAAAAAAAATAAAAGAGGGGACAAACCTTCTGAAAAAAATACTCTCTCTGAAGGATTATTCTCTGTTGTCATAGCTTGTTCCATTGGTGTTGCAGTGCAAAATGGTACTCCTAGACTCCTAGCAGTCCCTTCTCTGTACTGGCAGCTTCTTCTTTTCCTCAGAAGACAGTTTATTTTCTACCCAGTGCTAAATCTCATGTTCGTCTTACTTCTTTGAATGAGCACAAGCACTGTGCTTTTGTTCTTCTCATTTTCCAGTGCCTTTTTGCTGATCTTCTCTGCATGTATCTGAAAGGTCAGGAAAACAAATCAATATGGAAAAGGACCTCCTGCCCCTTTTAACCTAACCTGTAGGAGGGAGGGAAGGGAAATTGCCACTTACGTGAAAGGGAGCTTTAAATATACTTGAAAAAAGCACCGTGGGAAGTGAGGGTTTGGAAGGACAGGTGTTGACAAGACAATTCTCTGCAGTTCACAGGGTGCCTTTCATGGTCTCCTCCTCCACAGTGGTGTATACAGACAGATCCATAGAGCTGAAGCATGTCCCAGGAAAGAGGCACTCTAAGAGAGAATGACCCTCTCATTTCAGCATCACTGGCCATGAAGGTCAGGCACAGGGAGCTGCACTGAGACTCACCACATAGTTTGAGGGTTACCAAATGCTGACCTCTGTCTTCTACTGCCTGAGTTTTCTTCAGTACTTTCTGGTTATCACTCTCTTATTTCTATCCCTCAAGGTGACTGGCTCCTTCTGCACGTAACCCCTCGCGCACATTCCAGAGCATCCAAGAGAGCCTCCACATCTGCATAGCAACTAGATTCCTGCTGCACCATCACTGGTGCAGTGAGGCCTGTAATTGAGTTCTTGTCTAATCTCTAGCCTGAATACAACAGACAAGTTTACTAATCACGGCCTCTGTTGCCAGCTTGCAGCCCCAAACATTCTGCTCAGAGTGTTCCATTAGAAGAGCAGTCCTGGAACCTCCTTGGGAGTTAGTGGAGAGGAGGGAGCTCTCCCTTTACTTTCCAGTGATGAATTCTTCTTGATTGCTCATATATGATCTTCATACAAATGTCTTATGATAGGTGCTAACAATTAGGCCTTAACGTCTGAAATTATTTTGGTGTTTAAATACCTGTCTTTAAATTTAGCCTTAATTGATCTATCAGATGCAAGACCTTCTTTTCCCCCTAGCCCCATCCCAGATGCTTTTTAAAACAACAGCTGTTCACTTGCTGCTTATTTGTCTTGCTTATTTTGACAAGTACAGGTGTGGAAAAGTTGCTAATTGCTCTGCCCTCCTTCCAGCATCAAGGTCAGAAAACAGAGAAATGCAGAGAGCAAAGTGAGCTCCCCTTTTAAAGCATGGGATTGGAGTTTCAAAATGCAACCGTCCAACCTGGATAAACAGCAGCATTTGCACAGGGATGAGCGGGGTTCTGCAGCCCACACTACCTGTCTGCTTTGTTTGTGGTCTCTCTCTTGTGTTACATTTGTCCTACCGAATCAGCAGCAAACAAACCCTTCCTTTTTGCACGTATCTACACATATAACCCTCTTGCAGGGGAAACCAACAGTGCCCGTGTGTCTCAGAAAGCTCAGCGTTTGTGCTGCTGAATGCAGGATGGTGGTGCTCCTTCTGTGCGCTGGTAGTGTCAGCCACCAGAGGACAGAGACAGAAGCAGGGGACAGAAACAGTGACGTAAATGTATTTTACCTCTTCCTGGTGTCATCTGTTGTACTACTGAAACTGCTTCATTAAAAGCTTTTTAAGAATACTTTTGCAGTAATAGCCTTTTGCAAAAACCCTCCAGCTGTCAGAAAAAGAACATTCTTTTGCAGATTATAAAAGCAGAAGCCCACTTGGCAGATGTTTTTCAGTCTTCTCTTTCCTTCCTTGTTAGTGTCCTGCACCAAGCCAAGCCACTTTGGGCCCATTCTGGCTCTTCAACTGACTGTATAGCTCCAAAGGCAGAACCAAGTTGAAGACAGATGATGCTGGTGTGTTGCACCTTCCATTTTGAAATGTCTCATGTGGGTAAGATGCTGACATCTGCTGTGAGTTTGCTGTGCCTTTTGAGACACTGCTTTCACACTAAGATCTAAATCTAGATCTCCAAAAGAAGAAACCAAGTGAGGAAACCATTCAGAGTCTTGAGCTTGTTGGGTGAAATTTCTTACACTGAAATGCCCAGTGTTGTCAGAAAAGGGAGCCTAAGATTTATGGCCTCAGAAATGAAAACTGAAATTGGTCCATTAGACTGAGCAGAGAGCAATTTACCTGCAGATGCCTTTACTCTAAATGAGAGCACAGACACTTCACTAGGCAGAAGCAATAGACTTTGAGATAAGATGGGACCATGAATTTTGTTTCCTGTGCAGCTCCAGGCAGCTTTAGTCTTCTTTCTCTGGAATGCTTCAGAAAGCTGATACTAAAGAATTATTAACATGACAGCCCCTTACATGGCTGGATCACAGACACCTTAATGAGCCCTCCCTATGGAGGGAGGCCAGATTTAATCCCAGTGGTATAAACCTTGAGTAGTAGTTAGTGGATTTTAGTGAATTTCAGTGTGATTCCTCTAGAAAAATCCATGTCTAATAAAAAATGAAGCATTTTTAAAGCAATACAGTTTTATACTGCTTAGCTGCCCCGTCCTTCAGCCTTAAAAGTTGGGGGGGGGATTCTTATGTTGGTTTGATATGGCAGGACAAGGGGATCTCTATTTAATCACTATTCACACTCTTACAGGAATTTCCTTCTTGTAGTCCAACATACCTCAGAAAATGACACCAAACAGCTCAGAATCTCTCTGAGGTGACGGTATGGTCACCCATCTGTATCTTGCCTGGAAGCATTTTGCAGACCTTTTGAGGCTTAGTTGCTGAAAACATCATAAAATTGCATTTTGCCTGAACTTCTGCTCATTTTTATCTCTCAGTGGAGTCGGCGGTAGCAAAGCAGTAATCCCCCCGGGACTCCTTACCTAATGCACGCTCTAAGTGATCAAGACATGCTGCTTACCTTCTCATCCACAAAAAGAGAAGTATGTGGCTTACTAAGACGTGAGCAATGAAAGTCAGAGCAAAGGGCTGTAATGAAGCTGACTGATGACAGTAAAAACAGATAATTAACATGTAAAAGTTAATTGTTGAAGGCACTGCACGTGGACTGAGCTGTTTAATGCAGACACAAGCTTGGTTGTTTGCTGGGATATAGCAGGGTACACTGAGCACCACGGCTTAGACAGGCTCTCCACACCACAGCTCTGTGTTTATTCTGATGCTCAGATAACTCTGCTGGCAGTTACTACCATCACTGCATGAAGTTTAACATGTACCATGTGCTGAAGTGCTTGTGCTATGGCACAGCTCTGAGCCAAACACCTCAAATACTGTGTTCAGTTTTGGACCCCTCACTACAAGAAAGACATTGAGGGGCTGAAGCATGTCCAGAGAAGGGCAATGCAGCTGGGGAAGGGTCTGGAGCACAAGTCTGATGAGCAGTGGTTGAGGGAGCTGGGAATGTTTAGCCTGGAGAAAAGGAGCCTCAGAGGAGGCCTTGTCATTCTCTACAACTTCCTGAAAGGAGGGTGAAGTCAGGAGGGAGTTGGCCCCTTCCCCAAGTGCCAAGCAATAGCACAAGGGGAAATAACATCAAATTGCACAAGGGGATGTTTAAATTGGATATTTGGAAAAATTTCTTCATTGAAAGGGTTATTTTATAATGCTTATAATGCTTGTTATAAAGCACTGGAACAGGCTGCCCAGGGAAATGGATGAGTCATCATCCCTGCAGGTATTTAAAAGATGCATAGATAGGGACATGATGGACATGACAGTGTTAGGTTAATGGCTGGACTCAGTCTTAGAGGTCTTTTCCAAATAAAATGATTCTATGATTCATCTTTCCTCTCCTGCTATTTTAACTCTGACTCTGCTGAAAATTTGGCACCGTGTTCCAGAAGCTAATCAAGCCCTTGTCTACTCTGCTCACAATTTTCCTTTAGAAAAATGCTATTAAGAGCAACCCACCAGGGAAAATGTTGTAAGATTATGCTGAAGTCCCATGCAATGTGAGCCTGCAGAATTGAGATCTTGATACCTCTGATGGTTTTAAGTCTTCAGCTCAAACCACCAACAATATATTCTGTGTGTATGTGTGTTTGCCTAACACAATAGTGTTTTTAATGCACACAGATTCATACATATATTGTGACAGAGCAAGCTGTCTGTAAATTTGGATTCAGGAAGCAGATGTGCCTGTATCTTGCAGTGTCCTCAGATCATTAAAAGGAGACAAACCACAAAGATCAAGATGATAAATTACTTTGAAAGTGGATCTCCATTATTCCTGAAGAAGACAGGAACAAATAGTAGACATTTGCTCTGAAATACTACACAGTGGTTTCTAATCTGCAATATAATTGACTTGCTTATGTCACAACAGAGAATCCTGAAAATTTTGCAGGCAGCCAGTAGACCTAATAAGTGAACTTCAGCCATTTTATTCTGTGAAATCCTTGAAATGGTGAGACCCAGGCAGCACCCACCATGCCTTGGGGTCAGACTCCTCCTTCACAGAACAGAACTGATAAAGCTCTGGATAGCATCTTAGAGGATGTTGAAGAGGTCTTTCATGTTTGACTGGACTTTTAAATTCCTGAAACCACCAAATGTTTATGAAACAAATGTAGTCATTGCTGATATGCTTGTCCAAGTATTTGTTTACATTAGAAAAGTAAACCAGTACCTTTTTGAGAGGTAAACTAAGATCTCTTTTTGGAGTCTTCTTTCCCTGGCAGACTGTTGTGATACAGGTATGATCAGATCTGGATTTGTCGTCCATGATTTGAGGTTTAATTTTGCAAAACATGGATCTTCCACTTGAACTTCCCCAAGAGCATCTTCCAATGTTATCACATGTCTGAATTCCCCTTGTGCTGGCAGGGCTGAGATCCTCCACCGTGAGCAAAAAGAACGTCTATAACTGTGTGACTCCTATCCTGCTGGGTGATTTTGTGGTTCAGTCCTTCTTCCAGCAGTACAGATAGATAGCAGGGGAAGGGTGCAGGCTAGAGCAGCCACAGATCCATCGACTCTGATGCTAAATTTTCATTTTGGCTAAGCTAGTGCCCTTGGAAAACACTAAAATATCAAAAAGTAATGCATAACAGCACTTAGCTTCTTTAATATGCGAGCAATGTTGGGTACTGCCTTCATTCTCACTCTGCATTAATAATAGTAGTAGTAATAAGAACAACAATAACAATAACAACAACAATAATAACAAAAGCGATGATAATAATAATGCTCTGAAAATCTTGTTGGTGTCCTTCATTGTGAGTTAAAAATACAATGAACAACATCTGGTTTTTGTGTTTTTCTGCTTCTGGGTTTCCAATAACTGTTTGTAAGTCTTACTAGGGTAGTAGGCTGAATCCTTGAGAGGAGAAATTGTCTTTCCTTGTTCTGAAGCAACCTCTCTGACTAATCCAAGGCCTCACCTAAAGGAGGTGAGGTACACAGTTGTACAGGAGGAGAAGATACACAGTTGGCATAGCTTCTGGGTGACTGAGAGTTGGTAAAGGTAATGAGAAGTGGAGGAGCCTCTAAAAAAGTAATGTGCTTCAGACCCAACACTGTGAGTGGCTTTGTGTGGTCTAAGGGTTTATTCCTCTGTAAGAGCCTGACAGTGGAGAGCCTGTGTCACTACAAATTATACTATGGATACCTCTGCTATCATTACTGCCGATAATTTGTGCCACAGCACAGCCTTATTGCTATTTTCCTCTCCTCCTTTTATTATATAGGCCCCATTCTGTCTGCAGGCAAGTCAGGCAGTGAGCTTTCCAGTGATGACAGCAGGCTGCAGTATTTACTGAAGGCAGCAGACTTGTTGGTTTGGGGACAAATGGCAAAACTAAAGGAAAATGGAAAAAGAAAAACATCCTATCCTCTGCCTCAGCTTCACTCAGGCTGGAGTCTTAGAGGTCTGAGTGAGTCCCAAGGACTCTGAAGAAAGCAGGCATGAAGATATCAGGAAGGGATTAAAAAAGTAAGTCGGTATGGTCACTCAGCAGTCTGTTTCCCTCCAGATGCTGAGGCCAAATTCATGGAAATGGAATGCTGGTATGATTGAATTTGGGTTGGCAAAAGCTAGCCAGCATGGACAGGAGTAGCTATACAAACAACCAGCATGTCCATGGTGGGGCAGCCTAGTACTCCTGCCAGCAAGAGCAGAGTGTGTCACCACCAGAGTTGTTGACCCAGCACAGCCTGGTCCCTAGAGGTGAGTCCACTTCCATCAGCGGCCCAGGAGTGCTCAGTCACTGGCTGTCTGTCAGGAGCTGTGAAGGATTGGGAGCTGGGTACACATGGAATGATTTGAAGCATCTGGAATGTTGCTCTGGGTTCTTCAAAAAAGAAAAAAAACTCTGCTATAGTCAGTGTTGGGTCCATACATAACTTAGGTTTGAAAGAAATCCCAGCAGTTTTGTTGGTCAATCATTTCTTTGGGGCTGGGAGAAAAGCATGAATTAGACTTACTTGGATTTGTTCTGACTTCCTATGGAAAGCAAAATCTGTTAAGTGTCACATCTTATAGTCTGCTTAATTGGTGGGGAGTCAGACAAACAGTGCCATACAAACTTTGAGGATAGAAAAGGTTGATTTTTAAATTAAACTGCTTTGATGACCTGGTTATTATACACTCTACTTGATTTTGGTATCCCCCTCCTTGAAACCTGAACACATGCTTCGAAATAGTGGTGGAGATTCTGTCTTTTAACACACCTGCTCTGAACTTCATTGACAACACATATTCCCCAGTCTTGATGGAGTTCAGACTTCGGCAGTTGCTTTTCAACCACATTGGCAAATGCAGGAGCAGAATGGGATCCTGATAATTAAACTCTCTGTAAGGCATTCCTTACCCTCCATAACTTTAGGGAAGAGGCTGTAAACACTGCCTCCTAAACTCCTTGTTATGCTGGCTCAGAAAATGTGGGCTATGAAACCATTAATTTTCTTCTGTGGCACTGAGGACTAAATTTTGTTCTGACACTGGAAAAACAGTGCAACTCTGGATTTACATGAGTGAGGTTATGTTCTGTCTGAGACCTTTGTAGTTGAATAAATTGGGGAAGATGTGGGAAGAATTACTTCTGAGTGGAAGGGTATCAGCTTATCTTAATTCTGAAATGTGGGCTGAGACTGAGGTACAGTGATCAATACCTAATACTGCAAAATAATCTAAGCAGAGGAGACATCCTCCTCATTTCTGTACCACATTGAAAAGAAACAAATGAAGGCAGCTCCCAAGAACACAACTTTTTGCCAAAACTTTTCCAATCCCATGGAAAAAAAAAAAAAAGAAAAATAAGCATGGTGAGTTGATAAATACAAAGCAAAATTCTTTGGGAAAGAGAAAAGAACTGGAGTTATTGACACTGTTTTCCAGCTTCTGGATGTACTCATGTTGAGGTTCCTGGAACACTTGTGTTATGGTATTTCAACAGTCAAGTAATATCATCACAATGACGTGGCATGACAGGCCTCTTATCACTCACAAGCTATGTGTGTTGTCTGTAGAAACACACTTATCATGTGTCTCACAATAGCTGCTGGCACAGGGGTGCCAGGTTCTCTGTCCTTAGGAATAAAGCAATATTAATCCCACAAAAGGCCTTACACGAACCCTATGAGTCAGTCAAAACTGGTTTTACATGGAGTAGCTGCTACTTGTTTTGACTAATTTGGCTTTTGTTTTTAATTGGTATTTCTGTTCCAGCATGACTTGCAGAAGTTGCCTAGAAACCATCTCGCGTCAGCTCACTCATCCAGGACACACAGCTCCCCATATGCTGGCAAAGAGATAAGCTTAACTTCCTTAATTTTTAAAGAAATGCAATTAACTCCCCTCTTCCTCCTCCTATGGATGTGATATCTGAGAACTTGGTAAAAAAAAAAAACAAACCAACCCAACATCACTGAGGCAGAAAAGTCTGGCACATGTTACATGGGGAAGTGTGAATGGAAACGGTTGTCTTGAGGTGGTGGCAGATTCAGAGCCACCTTTGCCCCCACTAGAAGGTCCAGCAAGTTTCTAGGGGACCCTTCACTGCTTCTGGTGACACAAAACAGCCGTAGACTTTGGCACTTTTGCCTTCTGGCATGTAAAAATGCCAGTTATTTTCACTGCTCTGTATTCTGTCCAAAATATCCTCTTGGCTGTCCCTACATCTTACAGTACTTGTGACCCACTAGTCTTGTGAAACCAGTACATGTTAGGGAGCCAGAAGACTGATGGAGTTTCTTGTGTTCTTCCAGAATAAAATATTTTACGTGCAATAAATCCAGAGGAGCTGATAGCACTAAGCACAAATCTGGAGGTGAAAACATCCTGTGCAAATAGAGCTTGGAAAATAAAGGGCTTGTCTGGGCACCAGCTGGCCTAAAATAATTTGGGTCTTGAATCTAATCCCAAAGGTTTTATTAGGCTCTCTGGGAAAATACAAAACCAGAAAAATAATTTGGGGTTGACCAGTAGCACTTTATTTGCAATATATTTATTTTGGGGTGACTAACCTTTTTGCTTATAACTTGCGATGCTTTTCAAATGAAAAATGCCATCTCAGAAAGAAGTGTTGAAAAGAATTAAATACTCCTTAA
>VWZN01011643.1:127842-162472 GCA_013396955.1 Regulus satrapa | reverse complement strand
CCACATCTTTGTTATCAGTTGTTATTGCTGTGTAACTTTACAATACCTGTGTAACTTTGAATTGTCCAGTAATGAAAGATCCAGCAAATTTTTTTTAAAATCTTTTGAATAGTAATGTTCTTTTAAATTTTTTTTTTCTTTTTTTTTTAATTATTAAGCTGGAGAGTTTACTGTTTACAGAGAGTTTGGAAGTAATCAGTCTGTTTGAAGTGGATAAAAAAGGTCAATGTGATAACTTCCCTTAGGGTGGGGAAATGCTGGGGCAGTGAATTATGCTTGGGAGTGGCAACCTTTTCATCTCAGCAGCAACTGGAACAGTTTGCTCTCAGTCTGCTTAGCTTGCTAAATGTTCAAATACTCCATGAAGGGTGGAGTTGCCTGAATTTACAAATAGCTTTGGCTACCCTAAAACATCAGGTTTTATTGGTTTGTTTGTTTGTTTGTTTGTTTGTTTGTTTTTAATTTCCAGCAAATAAATTATTCGCCTGCCAAAAATGCCATCAGCATCTATCACAACCCAACCAGTGTCTCCCAGGTGTCTTGGAGTTTGCAGCAGACCTGACAGTCTTATATTGGAGGAGGTGGTGGATTTGTCCAGGCATGATGTCATTCCTACCAGGGCATCGCTGATCGAGGTTGGGCTACCTCCTTCTGCTTTTACCACAGGGAATTAACTCTTCCTTTTCATGCAGGAACTTGGAGTCCACCAGTCTCCACAGAACCAATAATAGCAAGTGGACACAGCGTGCAAACAACTGGGAGGCTGAAATTTGTTTGCCTGGCATACTTACCAGGAGAGGTTAACTATGGGTAGAGACGAGGTCTGTGTAAAAAAGAGCCTTGCTTGCAAACAGACTGTCAGTGTTGAAGGCTGAAATCTCTAAAATTATTTGTAACAAAAAACTTTGTCATTTCTTCTGTCTAACTCTTGCACAGAGGAGAGTCACTCCTTTCCAGAGTAAACAGAGCAGCCCAGTGAACTCTGGGGTTACCAGGCTGGAAGAATTCGGTATATTTTCTGTATTTGCTCTGACTTAAAAGCATGCTTGTCTTATCTGTCTTGACACCTCTCCTGTGTTCATGAGCTGTGAAGACTCAAAACAGTCAAGATCTACTCCTCTGAATATCTATCGAAAGCAAAATTAAACCTCATTATTTGCAAATGGAATAATAATAGGTTTTAACATGGGATCCAGTTTTTAGGAAGCCCTGCCAGGTCTCTGGAACAAAGGCTATGGAGTGAGCCAGACATGGGTGCGCCAGTCTTTTGTAAATAAAAACATGCATGTACATAAGTGCGTCTAGAAGTACTCAGACAGAATTAACTGTAAGATCCCTATCTTGCCAACAAATCTGTCGAGCAGATTAAGTTTGGCTTTTTTTTTTTTTTTTTCCAAAGTAGCAATGCCTCAGGCAAAAGTCTGTGTGGCCCAGAGAGGAAAATCTGAAAATTGTCTAAGCAAAACTTGTAGTCAGGCTTATCTGCCCTGTGTTCCTAAGCAGCAAAAGCCACCAAATAGCTTGTTGCAAAACCTTCTCATGATTGTTATATTTGTGCTCATCCAGGCAGTAAACTAACACTGCCATGGGAATTGGGTGGCCTGTTGCTACCATTTGCAAAAAAAAAACACTTTTGGCAGTCCTTCCCTAAAAGCAGAAAGTATACCCGTATCTTCATATAAATCTGGGAGGTTGCAATCTGGCAGTGGTTGAGGCACGATGAGTGCCTAGTCTTGTCAGGTAACATGTTTCTGGGAAATGTTACCCTCTCTTTAAGCATGCAGAGGAGGGGAGGGAAGCTCATTCCTTCACTGCCTGCTAGCTCAGTGCATTGATTGAGAATATCTACTGGTTGGTGGAGAGATAACTCACTCAAAGCATTTGGAAAGGTTTAGGAGGATAGCAGCACACACTGTTGCTGCATGGTTGTATCCAGTATAACTCTGCTACTTCTTCCCAAACCTCCCAGAAGCCTCATCAGAGCAAAACCGTTGATATTGTTGCTTGGGTACCCTACCTCCATTACTCAGATGTGGGGTGTAGTGCTGTTCTGCCTGGGAGATCTCTCTTATCTCTCTGCTATGTAGTTTGCTGTCTGGCTTGCACAACCTATGTAGCTCCCCTGCTCCCAACAGTGCTCTGCATACTAGTGGTGGCCAAAAACCTACTTTGTGCATGTCCGTGTACGTGTGTGAATCAAAATCATGACACGTGCGAATGGGAAAACAGGGCTCCTGCAGTTATGGAGTCCATTATCAGAAGTTAGGAAATATTATAGTGGTCGTTCACATCTAGGTTCTGCTCCCATTTGCCTCCATCTTGGGCTAAAGATCAGGCAGGGCTCTTGTGGAAAAATACAGCATTTCATTGCATGTGTGTATGTGGAAGAAAAATTGTTGTGGAAAAGTTGATGTTTCTCAAGTCCCAGGTGTTCATAACCTTCTTGACTTTCCTGCAGGGGAAGTTTTTTTGTGTGCAGTTTCCCAATGGCAAACAACATCCCTCAAGTCAGGCCCAAGAATAGCTGCCATGACAAAATCCTTGCTTCTCAGCTTCTGTCCTTTGCTTTTATTTTCCTCCCCCTTGCTTTCCTCTTCCCCAGCATCCGCAGTGCAGTATGTGGCACTGGTACTCAAGCAGCGTGGGACCCCAGCATCTCTAAAAGAGGACACTGGTTTGCTGTGGGGTGTTTTGGCTCAGTGCTAGAAGGTTTCTGTGGCAAACTCAAGTGAGCAGGGGGAAGAGAAGTGAGCAGAAGGAAAGGAATGAGGGGGAGAAAAAGTTATTAATTTTTAATGCTTTATCTACAGACAAATTTGGGATAGCAGTTCGCAAGTCTAGGAAAAGGCATGGCTTTAGCCTAAGGGCTCTTACCTGCTGCACTTGAGATCTGCAGCAAATAATCGTCATCTCCAAGCATTTCAGGAAACCTTCATCATTTGTTTATCATGCAAAATGTTAGGCAGGCAAAACACAGGAGTAACAGCCTGAATGATCATGCCTCAAACTGCTTTTTGTGCCTGTATCTGAACCAGTGTTTATGTGCTCTGAGCCTTACTTTGGTTTGCTTATCAGCATTTGGGTATACTACCTGCTGCTTGCACACCAAAGAAGATTTCTAATTTGGTGGTCCCAATGATATGTGTCTGTGTTTCCTGTTCCATGGAATGACAAAATAAGATAGCTATCAGGACAGGAAGGTTTTTGGAAGTCAGTGCTGGCTTGGCATGACTGAGCATCAGGGCAGTAATGGAAACCTACTGACTAAAAAGAGCCTTGGGTGTCACTGCCCCCGTCTCCAGCTGGGGTAAGGCGAGTAGGAAAGGTCAGCACTGGTGATGATCTGTGAACCACCTCAAGGAGATGGGAGGAGGCATAAAATAGGGTGGTGGGCCTGATGCAGGAGGATTGCGAAGCTGTTCTGGAGGAGCTCTGGAGCTAGAGAAATTCCTTTTTGTTCAGTGGTAGATGGTATCAGGAAAAGGTGTTTGCAGAACCTAAAACAGAGCCTGGGGATGCAGAGAGATGAGGCAAAGAAAGCACATGGGTGCTGCTATTCCAAGCCAGACCAGCATCTGGACCTCCTCCTTTCCTCACTCTTTCTCATCTCGCAGCTTCCACTGCTCATTGTCTGTAAATTTTGTCTTTTTCCACCAGGTGGTCCACAACATCAGGCTCCATTAGCACCCAAATGCATCCTTTTGATTGTAGTTCCTCTTTTAAAGGCTGTACCGGGGAAAGCCTGTGAAAATGCCTTATCACAAGGATGCAGGTGGCACCTTCTGCATATCTGGGCAGAAAGGGGATATGGGTGAGAAGAAACTCCACTGTGAGACATCAGAAGATCAAGGTTGTCAGAAAAAATAGTAGCATGGAAATTACTGTATTAGGGAAGCCCAGTGTCCTCTCCAGCCCAGTGTTTTATTTGATATGAAATGCTCATGAAAACAAGTTAAAAGCCCTTGCAAAAGGTAAATAGGGATTCTTCTATATGTCCATTTTTTACATCAATGTAATCATGGAACTTGAGACTTTTATTGCACCTGAAACTCTCTTGGTCTTTAGTTGTGCATATGAAGATTTTGTGATATGAGCCATGGGAGTATTTCCCACCCTACAATTTCTTTTTAAAAAAGCCCCAAATACATTCAGAATTTCCCAGCATTTCATAAAAACACAGACTTGCAGAATCATTTAGGTAGGAAAGACCTCCAAGATCATGGAGTCCATCCATTTCTGAGGGGGTTTGTATAGATGGAAATGAATGCTGCACAGGAAGCTGGGCTGCCACTCTGTCCTAATACTCTGTGTCATACTTTTCATGATCCCTAGGAGGAGTTAGTCCTCACAGCTAAGCACTCTGTGAGGTGGCAAGCACTGGATCCGTTCACCTGAATACTTTCCATCTACACTGCTGACTCTTGGCTAAACCATGGATTTGGCTCAAAGTTTCCAATTTCGAAAAGCTGGCTTTGGGATTACTGCAGGCAAATGAGTATGTAGCACAATCACACCAGCTCCTCCAGATCCTAGGAATGAGAATGTGGGCTTGGGCAAGGGCAGTGAGTGCTAAAGCATGGCTCAGAGTTTGATCTGTGTGCATATGGGACTGCAGACATCAAATGGAAATAATGAGCCTGGAGCTGAAAAGATGTTTAGGGTGAATCCAGGTGTATGCTGCGCACAGATGCATGCAACACACAGGATCTAGGGCACAGCAACAAACCTTTATTTCCATACTCATTCTGTCTGCCAAATTCCCCTAGAAGCAGACCTTAACTCTTGTCTTACTGCTCCATAGCCTGGGAACCACAGTAAACCCCTCCTTGCTCTTCTGACAACATGGTTCATGTCCATTTTGAACCATGAGGGATTCCAGCTTATTTCTAGACATATGATCTCATCCTATTGTAACCATTTTCCCTCATCCTTCCACTGACAGACAGTCCCCATTTTTACATCTTGAATTCCAACTGCCTGGAAAGCAATCAGCAAATAAACATTGGAGGAAATATTAGGGAGAAAAACCCCCAACCTGTGTCTAGCAATTGGGCTTGCTGCCTCCAGACAGGTGCAGGCTGCATGTGAACAGCAGCAATTCACTCAGCAGTGGTTTTGAAAGCAAGGAGCTGATGGCACTGGGAAGGCTGAATGATGTGATGGGTCTGGGGCCAGGGAAGCATTGTGTGGGTGTGCCAAGTAAACAACTGAGTTTTAGATGCTGCTAATTTTAGTTCAGTGTGATTTGCTTCACTGAGCTCTCCTGGTGCTTTGAATGCTGTCATTCAAGCTAATCGTAATTCTTTACAAGGCTTAGAACTCCTTAGAATACCCAAAAATCTGATCTGAGCTTTTCTTTTTCCTTAAGATGCTGTTTTCCTGCATGTTTTTGCTTTATCAGGAATGCATGTTAGACTAATACCAGTAATTGTGAACCTGCTGTTCCATATTCTCTCCTCCTCTTGATATTCTTTAACCTATTTTACATGTAAAACATTTCATAATATGCAGCCAAGTGTTTAAGCATTCAATTCCCTTCCTTCACCGGCCCCTCCTGTTCCTGCAGTTGGTTGCAGATCAGTGCCTGGAAGTGAGCACAGAGAGCAGGCAGCAAGGTGAGTTTTGTTCCTACGAGAATAACCTCTTTCAAGTAATTTTTTTTCCAAGGTGACCAGTGTGCACTGATACCATATCTCAGCGGAAAGTATGGCAATTTCTGACAGTGCAGTCATCTGACCCTACCCTCAAACAAAGCTGGGCTCTGGTCCCCAGGCAGGATTTCTGCAGAGAGAGAGGGACAGGCACAAACCCTCTGCTTCTTAAAAACGTGTAACTTTTCTCTGTGTTAGTCTGCTGGGCTCAGCTTCCCATGTGTTTGCAGCAGGGAGATGGTTTGCATGAAAATTATTCAGGTGTAAAAATGAGAAGATGGTTAAAACACGATTCAAAAATAGACCCAGGCTAATAGAGTTTCATTTAATCACCAGGTTGCCATTCAAGATCAAGTTTGTGTGGGTTATGATGAAATGTGGTTTCCAACAGGCAAGTTTTCAGTGCTTCGCGTAATGAAAATTGGCACTCTGCAGCAATTTCTAAACATGTGCAACTGCAGCTGCCATGGGAAGGCTGAGACCATCTGTTCCTCCCGGAAGATGCTGGCCCCTTCCCACGGCCCTCCTCATCCCCAGCCCCACTGCGTGCATCTGGAAGCATCCATGGGCAGAGGGCAGGCAGTGAGGAGGTTTACCACACTGCAGTGGTTAGAGGCAGAAATGGTGCTGGGAACCTGGGGCTGTGGATGTATGATTCTCATGTATTCCTGGGATCTCTTACTTAAAGTCATATGTTTTAAGTAGGACTTGATGTGCAACAGCGGCAGAAAATCCATGTCATAGCCAGTTTTCTCTCCTTGCCCCATGTCCATTCAAAGCTGACTACTTTGCTTTGTGCTTCTGGATTCAGACTATCAGGCTCCACAAACTTTCCTCAAGATTTACATCGGAGCCCTACATTGAGAAGGCCATGTCGTACTCTTTTTTTTGTTGTTGTTGTTGTTGTTTTCTTCTAGCAATACCTGCTCAGCATAGTGTAACCAGGGTGTCAGGAGTTCTGGACTCCTCAGGACAGGAAAGACTTGAACCTGCTGGAACGAATCCAGAAGAGGGCCATGGGACTGATCAGAGGGCTGCAGCGTGTCTCCTATGAGGACAGATTGACGAGTTGGGATTGTTCAGTCTGGACAAGAGAAGGACCTGGGGAGACCTTATAGCAGCCCTCCAGTACCTGAAGGGCTTATTTCTTAGAAGAAAGATGGGGATAAACTTTTTCACTTGGGCCACTTTTTTCACTTTGGGCCAATAGCAATAGAACAAGGGGTAATGGTTTTAATCTAAAGGAAGGTAGATTCAGATTTGATATAAGGAGGAGTTTATTAAAATACAGGTGTTAAAACAGTGGCACAGATTGCTCAGAGGAGTAGTGGATGCCCTACTCTGGAAGCATGTAAGGTCAGGTTGAACAGGATTTGATTCTCCTCACAGATATATTCCTAGCTTTTATTAACATCCAAGTTTTAAGTTAAATTGTCTGGAGATCAGGTGCAAAAAGCTGGTACAATTTTCATGCAAATATGAGCCCTAGCCATCAAACTGTAACAACTATAAATTTCAAGACTGGCACATTTATTTAAAAAATAGGTCTTGTGGCTCCCTTTACTTATGAGTGTCCACATGATGCAAATATGTCTTTCAACCTGGACAGAATCACTGCTTGTGTCAGCTGAGCTCCTGCCCATGTAGCGGTAGAGAGAGAGGAAGGTGAGGAACCACTGTGAAGTGCAGCAAGTAGAAGTTTTGTGCAATGCCTTTGTTAATGGTGTTTCTGGGAGCTGGTCCAGAGCTGTTTCATAGCATCAGTACAATTTTACTGTTTTTTCTCAAGTTGAATTTTGATCCATGGGGCTTTCTCTTTGGAAACAACCATTTCCCAGAGCAGTGTCCCCATCCTCATGATGAAAGGCTCTGCAGCACATCCTTTGGTTCTTTAAAACATGGCACTCTTCACACCTAAAGCATTTCCTAGCTGATTGATGGCAACTCATTTAATGCAGCGTGTAGGTGTAAAACGATGAATATATCAAGCTGTGGAACAATATCTTTTTTCTCCTCGGGTGTGCTTATCGTGCATCGTTTTTACCTAAAATGGAGGGTGCAAACACATTTTTATCACCTGTTTCAAAAACTCATTACTAGAAGCTAAAAAATTTACAGGCAGAACACCCAAAATCTGATGTCTTGACACGCAGTATTTTTATTGTTTGCTTTATAGCCCTGACAGAGACACAGGGAAAACAGAGTCCTCTCTGGCCAGGCAAAGGTATGCTATCAAGGTAGGGGTAGAAAATAAATCAGTGCGAACTGCAGGTAGGTTGGCAGCTCCAGAGCTGTCTGCATCCTGCCACCAGTGCTACATGGGAGGCTGATGATAATTTTTAATCAAAGGACGGTAGAAGAAGATGGTCAGAGACAAGCTGCATGACCCAAATACTACTGTGGCTGACAGCAGATAGGAAAAGATAGCAGAGGAGATGTGAGTGTGCATGCAGAGGAGGTATGGCTTTAGTGCCGACTGTGGCTCCGTCCAAGGATAGATTCTCTGTCTTGCAAGCTAAGAAAATAACTGCTTATTTGCTTTTCAGCAGTTTATGGGCCAAATGTATCTGATGATCTGGTGTAATCAGCTTTGGCTTATTGGGCATAAATTTGAAAGAGCTTTCAAGGGGTCTATCTCTTCTGTCATACTACTTGTAAGAACAACCACAGATTTGGATCCTCATAATTGTGGAGTCTGAAGGAATGAAGTAAGTGTTGTCTGTCTAATTCAGTGCTCCTTTTAAACACCACGTATCTCAAAAGTTGAATTTTATTTATGTTTGCAGGATCTGGGCTGGGCTCAGCTTGCAGCCTTCTGGGTTAAGTGTCAATTTTTTGGATAAAAACTTGACTGAGTAGCTGAAAGCTTTTTAACTTTAACTGTCAGGATTTACAACAGATAAATTACTAATAGATCCATATTTAACAAGGTGTGAATCCTTCAAATTGCAATATGCACGCATAGCTAACAGCTTAATTTGTATTAAACACATATTGCATTGCTAGCAAATAGCAGTGATCTACATAGTGACTAAAGTGTTCTGTGCATCTGAGGATGTTGCACATTCTTACCAGGATTTGGGAGATGGAAATAAGCAAACAGAACAATGTGTAGTTTTTAAGCAGCCATCCCCAAGAAATTGCTCTCCCAACAGGTTAGGCTTCAACACTGTGCTCGGGTTATATTTTGAGAGAGATCCCCAATCCTATAGCTGCCTGTGTTAAATACACACCACTCTTATGCACAGAGGCTCAGTTCCAGCTCCTGTGGCCACTTTGCTGAACGTTTGCATTTCCTTTGCTCTCTGTGACCGTAACCATAGAACTACTACAACACTTGGAAAAATATAATCTTTGGCATTTTGCACAATTTCTCCACCCATATGCATGCACTTTTGAAGAGGCAAACAGAAAATCCACGTAACTCTGGTGTCCATGGCCAGGAAAAGTTATTACTGGGGAGATTAAAAAAAAAAAAAAAAAAAAAGTATATTTATCAAAGGGAAAGGCATTAATTTGGGGAGTTACAGCCCTGCCTCCAGTGCTGCACTCTGCCAAGTAGTGTAGTGCCATTCTGACAGCACAGAAAGGCTGCTAAGGCTGAAATGGATTAGGGGGTTGTGCCCAGCATCAGGGTGCTCAAAACAGCAGCCAAGTGGGGTTTCAACACTGCACAGGGCTTGTACTGGCCATTATAGAAGAGATGAGTTTTAATGGAAAGGAATGCAAATAGCTACTATGAATGGCCCCAGGCTAAATGGCTCGCCTAGGTTATTTTGGCAAATACTTAGGAATGAAAAATATATTCGCCCATAGGGCTGGCTCAGCAAATAGGCTGGATTAATGGTAATGATTTCAGTGAATAATTCAGCTGGATCTACTGAACTGAGAATGAATTGCAGGGACAGAGAAAATAAGGAAAATCAGATAGGTTTCTTGGGTGCTAGATGGCAGGAAAGAAAAAGAAGGAGGCAAGAAATGCAGAAAAAGTATCAAACAGCTGGGGCACTCATCTGGGATGCAAGACACAGATCTACCACATTCCTGCTTGGAGCTGGGCAGAGCAGTGTTCAAACTGTGAAGCTGCTCTCATGTTTTTCCTGGCAAAACAATGCAGAAGAGACCAAGAAAGACAAACCGGTCAAGACCAGGTCCAGGCAAGGACCTTAGGAAACTTTTCTAGGCATGGGTGCATTTCCAAGAGGAATCCCAGTTTCTTTGAGTCAGGGTTTTCAAAAGTCAGGGCGTTTTGTCCAAAGGCACTTGCCCGCAGTTCAAGTCCATTAGTTTTGCATTTCATTAAGTCCCTATAGCTGGTGCCCTTATGCCATCTGAATGGGCACAGCCTCAGCTGCACTTTGCCCAAATGTTTGGGCATTTATTCCCCCTTTCCAGTCTCTCTTTTGACCATGATCTGTCCCCTGACCAGCCCCAGGAGGGCCACTGAGATCAGAGGGGTTTTGCCTCGGAGTGGTGATCTGCTCATGCAGAGAATGTTGAAGGATTTAGGGCTGAGCTTGTTAACACAGTCCTTGGGAGTGAGAATAAGGGATCAAAACTGCCACTGTGTTCCTAAAACTGCTCCTTGCAACAGATTTAGCACTGGCAGCACATCCCTTTTCACTCCATCCCTCTCTCCAGGCTTTAGGGCTAATTCATACACCAGTCTGGAAAAAGTCCTCCTTTCGGCTTCATCTTTTACCATGGCACAAGGAGCTTTTCTATTCATTTTGCTTAATCAGGCCCTTGCACTGCTGCTTCTAGAGGAATAAAATGTAAAGGACTCACAAAAAGTCATGTAGGTCATCACCCATGGTTTCTGCTCTCTCTTCTGGCACATTTTGGGGATCCCCATATTGTGTGGCTGTGTAGGGCCTCTTTTAAGAGTTTTCTGCTTGGAGAGGAACGAGTCTCTTTTACTTACAGACACCTTCCTAGTGGGAACTGCCAGCTAATTGGAATAGATAATGAGGCTGTCAGAATGGATTTATAAATGGCCAGGTTATTGGTAAGGTTACTTTAACCACAGATCCTAGCCTTGTATGGAGAAGGGGAGCTTGGCTCTTCAGTGTGGGCTGCTGCAAGCTCTAAAGATGAAGAGAGCAAACCATGGTCATCTCCACGAGAGAAACAGGAATAGGAATGGACTGAGGCAGCAAGCTGCTCTTTTCCATGCACTGCTGCAGGTCCTGGATCTTCTGATGCTCTCCACCAGGATGCCAGTTCTGGATGGGGGAGGTTGCGGTGCTCCGACTCTTTCCCTGAAACATCAAGGAAGGAATCAGTGCTGCTCAGTCCAACTTGAAGGATCACCCTCCCCCGCCCCCCCAAACTCCAGTACCAGGATGTTGCCCAGGATGCTTCAATTTTTCTCCAGTGTCACCCGGGAGAGGCAGTTCAGAGATCCTGGAGAGCATATGGGTCCCAGTTTTTCTCTATCCCTTCTTGATGAGGACTCAGCTTGGTGGGGACAGGAACAGAGTGAGATGGGTTCCAACTCTAGGGCATGTGGTGTGAATGCTCAAAAAGGCTGAGCAGTCCTGGTACAGGGACAGCCAGCACACAGAGCAATGCCTGTGTGCAGCTTAGGGGAANTAATAATAATAATAATAATGCCGGTATTTCTCATTTCTCTCTGCCCTTCCAGCAACCCTTCCTTAAAAAGTTTATGTCTATATTACAAGAAGCAGTTGCATTTTGAGGCAGCCAAGTCCTCTCCCTGATGTTTTCCATAGCTGAGCTGGCCTTTGCACAGCCTCAGCCGTCGGGTGCCTCTCACGGACAGAGCTGTGTTTGTCTCAGAGGCATGTTGAACTTGGCAGGTGCCGTAAGTCGAACTCCAATTTAAACTACCCTCTTTCTGAAGAAAAAGGCTCTGCAGTATGCAACGGCAGCCGCCACGAGGAAAATCTGCTGGCCCGGCTGGAAAACCCGAGCAGGGTCATAAACGGCAGCTTCTCTATCTTTTCACACAAATTTACTCCACAATTTTGTAGACACTGAGCTAGCTGCCTTTTGCTTCCAAGTGAAAGCAGCTAAACTGAGGCAGCTTGATTGCCATCAACACAAATAGACTAATATTTGCTAAACCAGGCAGAAATACAACCTTAAAAACCACAGACAGGGTTGGTCCCCTCCCCCCCAAAAGATCTGTGGTGCATGCAGATTTAAGATCAAGCCTGCTGTGCTTCTTAGCAGCCTAATCCATTCCTGTGGGTTCATCACTTCCCTGGAGCCACAGCAGTCAATGGTGTGTTTCTTTGGAGCCTAGCCTAGCTGATTTTGCCCTCTCTCTAGGAGAAATCACAACGCTATTGCAGCCTGCAAAAAGGATGATGGTGGGTTTCCATCCGGTGGCAGGTCCTGTCCCAGTTAGTGTGCTGGTGGAAAAGGGGAAAGCTGGCCATCCTGCATAGAAAAGGAACATTTCTGCTTGGAGGAGCAGCTTTCACGAGGAGCAGCCCTGCTCAGACGTCTCCTTGGGACACACCATGTCTGGGGGCAGAGTGGAAGATTACTGAGTCTGAGCACTGAAGGCTGCATGTGCCCCACTGAGGAAGGAGTATGATTGTTTTCCATCGCTGTTCCCGCCTCCTCATTAAGCTTGCCATCAATAATAGAGTGTTTCTTATGCAGCTGGGAGTGGAAAGGGTGGTCTCACAGGAGCTGACTCACTCTGACTCACATCTCCTGGGAACACGGGGTCACTGGGGTTAATCTCAGCCTGCTGCATGCCTAGAGAACCCCCTGGGAGAGCGAGGGCATCCCCTCTCTGCTCCCTGCCCTAGTGTCTTAATGTGACCTGCAAAGACAGCTTCTCCTGGAGAAAGGAAAACTCCCTGCTGAGGACGGGGATGAAGAAAGGGATGAGGGAGCCTGGTCTGTGACACCAGTTTTCCCAATCCTTCTCCATCAGTTCCCTCCATTAGGCATGCAGGGAGCAGCATTGAGATGGAGTGCTGTGGGTACTCTGGGCAGACTGCCCTGGGGAGTCAGGGCACCCTGGGTACTCTGGGGCGTCATCTGGACCAGAGAAATGCAGCTGAGCTCACTGTGCTGTTTTTTTCTCCTTTTTTGAACTTGCCCTTTTGTGAACAGCAGAGAGACAGGGCAGAACAAGCTCCCGGGGAACAAAGTTTAATTTCCTGCACTTTATCATTTGATGGTGTGAATCCCGAGGTTGATCTTTGCTTAGGCAGAGCAGAAATTTATTATACTCAATTTCTTGGGTAAGGTTTGGGGGAAGGGAGAGCACAGGACTGTGCCAGTCTAGCTGCTGGAGAGGTAAGTGTGCTGTAGTGCTGCTGTGTGGACTGGACTCCAGGTGCAGCTTGGGCTGAGGGCAGCAGTCACAGAAAGCCAGCACTGATCTTTCTGTGACTCCTGAGATAGCACTTCAGGTTGCAGGAATCTTCATGTTCATTTTTCTCATTACTTTTGTTTCTCTCAGAACCAAAAGGCTGATGCAGGAGAAATGCAAAAATCAAACCTAACTTGTATTATCATCCTTCTGGCAGATGCCATGATGCAGAGCCCATCAAGTAGGCAGAGCTGGGGTTAGGGAAGGATCCGGGAGGAAAAAAGAGTGCTTTCTGAAATGCTTGTCTCCAGGAAGTCTAGACCAAAATCCAAATTTTCTAGTTAAAAAAACTCTGGCAGTCTGCCTAAACATTTTTTTTTAAATTTTATTTAACAGGAATTGCTAAGTTTTGAAACAGGACAGCAACTGTGATGGAGCAATAAAAATGTTAAAGTAAATGAGAATGATTGAGATTGTGGTCATACACTGGTGATGCTTTCCAGTTCCAGTTACATTTTCCTGTTAGTGGCATGATCCTCCCTCACCTTCTCCCTCTCCCTTTTTTTGCCTGCCCACTTCCTATTTTCTATTTGCCCTCTTTTCAGTCTATTCCTTCTGCCACTGCTTTGAACCTTCCCAACTTTTCATGTAGCCCAAAGGCCATGGTAGTTCAACCAGTGCAAATACTGCTTTTCTAAGCCTCTGAGAGGTTTCCATGCTCTTCTCTGAGGCTGTGAGGTTTTTTTCCCCTCTGTTCACTCTGCAGGCAGGAGACCACCACGATCCCAAAGCATGACTAGATCCAGTAAACTAGGTCCAGTCTAGGTTTAGCAGTGCTCAGGTGCCATCGCTGGCAGTGTAGGCGCTGTAAGTCAGAGCTCGAGGAGGGCTGCAGCCTGTTAGCAGTGTGAGCTAACTCTTTGACGGGTTAAGGTGATTGCAACCTACCAGAGCCCTGATGCTCTCAGCATGCTGCCCAAAAGATTACCAAGCTGCACCTCTGGGTTGATAGGGATAGATTTACCTGCTGGTGCCCTCCTTATTTAGTGAATTTTCATCATTACTTTCCATTGTCTCACCCCACTAAATTCAAGCAGCAATGCTGAGCCTAGGGCAAGGAGGAGCAACAAACCCACATGGCAGAGCAGTAGCACAGCAGTGGTAATAGCTCTCCAGTGAGCGGAGTGAAGCTTATGTCTCCCTCAGCTCATCAGGATGCCTTGCATGGCACCCAGGAGAGATGTTGCTCACACCAACCTTTGCGTGCTGTTGCCTTGGATGTGTAGCAGGACCCTGTTATAAAGGTCTCCTCTTCTAGATGGTAACGAGGGCTCTGATGCACAAAATTAAAAATCCAGTGGCAGTTGACTTCTCATTAGGGGAAAAAAAACCACAAAACCAATGCATCCTTTGAATTAGCCTGTTGTGTTAATAATAATACGTGGCTTATCCTCTCTCTCATGACTGTCTCAGTCTCCCTTTGTACTGTTTCCCTGCACTTTTGATTTCATGTCCCACAGCTGAAAATCATGTGTTACTTTTTTCCCCTCGCCAAAGTGCCCATGCCAAAGTGCTGTGGCAAAGCTTCTGAAGGGAGAGGATGTCCCAGAAGCCAGGCTCTTCTCACTGCAGGGATGAGGGGGCAGCTTTGGGCTAGGCAGCATGAGGAGTCCAGTTCTCCTGAAGTGATGAGCCCTTCCATATGTAGGAGTGTTGAGTGTCATAGGGTCACACTCAGCTTTGAGGATTAACACTGAGGGGTCTACCTGCTATACACCTTCAAAACCAAGATGATTAATCAGGTTTTCATTTAATTTCTAGTTATTGAGCTTTTTGTCCCAACACTTTTAAACCTTTCTGTGAAACTGAGAGAAAAACCAGAATTTTCTCTATAGAGAGCTGAGATTGTTCTGTGAAGGTCTGTGGAGTCAGGACTTCAAGAGAAACACAAGGGCTGTTATAGTTGCAGTGCAGTTATAGTACCTTGCGGTATTCCTGCCCCTGGGCCCTATGCATCTTTGGGGTACTCCCCAGCCGGGGAAGGCCCGTTTATCTCAGTTCTGTGTCAGGAAGAAGACTCCAGAAGCTAGTTAGGCTCTCGATCTCCTTGTTTAGTAATACATTATCAGAAAACCTGGCACTGTCCTAACCTCAACGCTCAGGGAAACCCACCACCAAAATGGCTCAAAATGGCTCAAAATGGCTGCAGAGTGCACAGTTGCAAGGTCTTTTATAATCACTTTTATCCAATTAACAATAGAAATGTATTTTAGTTTTCTTTCTTTAGCAATTACCATTTCTCATCCACCTACATAACTAAAACTGCAACAAATCCTTAGCCAATTACCTTTGTGCTACCAACACTGCAGGACATGGAGTTCATGAAGAAGAAGCAGCACTACGAGACAACGCCCTGTTCCTTCCATCTTGATTCCATGTTAACTCCCTAAAACCTAAGTTTCTCACCCTAGTGTCACACTACACTACTTTCTATTATCTATCTTACTCTTTTATGGATTCTGCTTTATCCAGGGATTTTTGGAAGCTCTTCTCCATGGATGAGGGTCAAGTGTTTTCCTGGGGGCCAGGACCCTCCAGAGCAGCCAGAGGGATATTTTCCCTGCCCTGGGTTCCTACAGCCCCTCACAACATTTGTCCTCAGGCTTTCTCAGCAGTCTCTTCCAAACTCAGGTAGACAGATGTTAATTAGCTTTTAGTTTATTAAGAAGTATTTCTTTCAGCTAGAAACTGTAAAACTTAAGCATCCAAACTACTTAGGTAAATTTTCACAGCAGAAGCTGGATTCAATATCACCTGAATTGTTCCTTAGCAGTCATGCCTCTGCCATAGAATATAGGTATGTTTCTGCTTTCAGAGAGTAAATATTGCTCCACAGAGCTGCATTCTATGCTCCTGGGGAGGTTGGCACTAACGCAAATATGCTGTGAAGCTCTGCACTTCCTGCTCACTGTGAGTATCAAATTATTCCCACCTTGAAAAAATTGGGTTTGTCATTATTTACAGAGCTGGTTTCATCGGCAATGTACTTCCCTGGAAACAAAGTTTCTTCCAAGAGTTAAAAATATGCATAACCCCATAAAGGATTTTAAATAGACACTAGTACCATTCAGTGAAAGTGCTAATTGGTACTCCCACACAGTGTTTTGCAATTATCGTGATGCTGCTGTTTAGAAAAAATAGGGGAGAGTCTCAAAGTCAGAATACAAAAGGCAATAACATCCTGTCTGAAAAGATGGCACACAGCTACAGACACTGTCAGATATCTCTCATCACCGTGTCTCCTGATCATGATAAGACCTACTCTTCTCCCAGCCTATTCCTGAGTGTGGGGTGCCCTGTTCTACAGACGAGGCTGGGGGCTGCACAGATAAGCTGCAGCATGTATTCCTCTTCTCTGCTGTCTTCCAGGTCTTTCTTGCTGTACCATTTCAATCCTGGCTTCACTGGGCACCTGCTCAAAGGCTCCTGAATCTGAAGATGCTGCTTTGGGCAGAGTGGGGAAGAGGACTGGCTGATGCAGAATCCCTGAGTCATGTCCCAAATTCCCCTCTGCAGCAAGGCTGCAGGCTAACCTTGAGCTGTGCTCCTCTCAGCAGTGAAGATACAGCAGGATGCAGCCCTGAACTTCTGCATGGGAACACCTGCATGAGGACCTCCTCCAGTGCTCCCCACCTCGGGGCTAGTGAAAAGCCAGATTCATCATGCGTTGAGAAAAAGCATCCTTCATTAAATCACAAAGGAACACTGCTGTACAGAATGACCTATCCTGTAGGCAATGAGGGCTTCCTCCCTCCCTAGTCCTCTAGATTTCCCTTGTGTTCAGGCCCGTTTCTCCTCACTGACCTTTGTGAAGTTTTCTTGGGATACGGATATTGAGGGTCAGTGCAAGTGAGGGACAATAGCACCTTTATTTGTCTTCTTCATACATAACTGGTGGATGAATGATATGAAAAAACAAAGATCACAGTCATGTGCAGTTATTAAAGATTATGAAGGGAGGGGACATGACACCAGTAATGCTATCCAGCAACTGCATGATCTTAGGCTCCAGTGCAGCTATTTTGCGGGGGCATATGGGAGGAGACAGCCAATGGGCTTTGCCTTGTATGCCCCAAACCCTTCCCTAGATTAGAAAAGCAAAGAATCCCCAAATCCAAGGACAGGAATGTCCTTGTTTTCTAGATCAGACTGGCTGAGCAATGCCCAGGGGCTTTAAGGAGGCTAACCAAAAATTTGCTGCATAGACTAGCCTTCCGAGAGCAGCATTGGTACAAACTGCTCCCCTTTGATGCTGGACCTTGAGCCCATTTTGTTTTCAGTGTATCTGTCCTTGTTGCCATGGTTGTTGCAGCTTGCAAAGGTGAGGTGGTGATTTTGTGCCAAGAAAGACTGGAAGCAGCCCTGTTTCTTTCTCCTGCCTCCCACAGCTGCACCCCACACACTGCCTGTCCACACGGAGCTCTGACGGTGGGGAGATGCATTTAGTTTGCACCAAAACATCCCCTCCACGCACAGCTGTGCATAGCCCCCATCTCCAGGGGATGAGGACAGCCCGTGTCCCTACCACCTGTCCTTGCAAGCCTGGTAAGAGTCTCACAAGCCAGCCAAGCCCTTTGCGCAGCCAGGATAGCTCGACAGCTCTCTGGAAGGCAATGTGTGCGGGGCTGGTGAGGATCAAAGGCCGGCTGTGAGTCATTTCAGATCCAGTGAGTGATCTTTGGTTGGGGAAGAGCTAATTAGGCTGGCTTCACTATCTTGCTGTTACGCTTAGGAGAGTAATGGGGTGGTGTTGCTGCCATTGAAAAAACTCTATTTGTTAGGAGTGACTCATTGCATATGAGTCACAGATTATATACGTGGGAAAAATGACCCGTGCTCCCTGCTGGTGATGCCATGGGAGGCTACCTGGAACAGGGGCTAGACAGTGTTAAAGGAATAAAGTAGTATTTATTAAAAAGGCCTTCAAAAGATACACCTTGGGCAGTACAAGAGCCCAGCTGGGGCTCTACCTAAGATGGGCCCAAGATGGATGGCGTGTCATGAGTTTTCACACTTTAATAAGTTTTGGTCCATTTACATACTGGGGTTAATTGTCCAATTACAGCTTCAGGTTATGAAGTTCCATCCTCCCAGATTGCTCTCTTCAATTCACTGCTGTTTATGCTTTTTTGGGCCTGAAGTTGCAAAGGTGTCCTTGGTTCTTGGGCTGGAAAAGGATTATTTTGTCTAACTAAACTATGAGAGAGAGAACTTGCTAACATTTTATATAAAGTTCAGAGTTATACACTAATGCTGTACAGAATCTGGAAAATATGAAAGCCAAAACTTAAGGCATCACTGGGAGTTGAAAGTCCAGTGCAATGTGCCCGTATGATTCTGGCAGCTGACGGATAATGATAGCAGGCTCACCTGGTGAGCATTCCCTTCCTTTCATCTCAGGGAGAATCTATCAAAGTCGGGTCTGCTCTTGCTATAAGTCTGCTATGACCTGCCCCAATGCAGAAGCTGAAGGGGAAATTACTTTTGACAAAACCACCAGAGAACCAGAAGAAGCAGATGCAGACCCCTGGTATCCCAGGCTGCCAAGATCCCTCAAGGACTTTGTAGCCCTTGAAAAGGAATTTAACCTGCTGATCCAAGTCAAAACCTTGTGACTGTTCTGTTTTGATAATAAGATAGAGTGCACTTTGACTGCAAAGCTAATGCATTTGGGCTATCCAAAATCTGTCATCAGATCTGAATTTTGCAGTAGAATTGGGCCATTTTTCATTTTTTTAAAGAAGATTGGGTCAACATTTATTCTGACTTTATTGATTTTTATTGCAGGGACTTGCAATCTTCAGTTGAACTGTGTCTTCTTAATAAACTCAATAAGCTTTTAAAATATATATTTCCTATTATTTCTGCTTCCAGAACAACCTGAGGTTTGGAAAGACAGAGGCAATCAACAATGAATGAGACAAAATAATTGCTTGGATCTTTGCTATTTTTTTTTCCACTTTAAAAACTAATTTTAGATCTCAGCTGAGGCTTATGGTTTGTTCTTAATTTGCCCAAACTGTTTTTCTTTCTTCCAGTAGAACAAACTCAGTCAAATTGTGTTTGCCCTTCAAAACTTAGGTCTGAGAAGTGCCCAGTGCAGAGTTACTCAGTGTAATGAATGTAAACACTGGAAAGATTACTTATTTCTTTTGTACGTGTTCTTTTGAGCTGGAATTTGATTGCTTGAAGAATATCCTCTTACTGTATAAAAACACAATTATAGGGATCTGATCCTCAGCCTCACTTCAGTGGATGAGCGCTGCAAAGGTGTGTAGCTGTAAGGCAAGCATGTCATGTCTTCTGTGGGGATGTTGTGCTCTTTTGGGATCACTCTGTGGTGTCTCCTTTGAGATGGTGGACCCTGATCCAGATATTTCTGCTTTTTCAGGAAAACAGCCTTCACATAATCTCAGACACCCTGAGTGGCTGTTGAAGGGCTTGGCCCTGAAAAGATGTAGCTGCAGCACAGCCAGAAGGTGGACGAGACTCTCTGCTGCCCACCGTGGTGACCCCAGAGCAGAACTCCATTTTCTGTGAAGGTGCTCATCACCTCCAGCTCCGTCTTTGCCCCTGCCTCACCTGAAGCCGTTGCTTTCCTGTGCAGGGACACCCGGAGGGGACCTGCAGGTGTCTGCACTGGCACTGAGGCAGTATCCAGCCCAGCAATACCCAGCTGGTCCCCTGCAGATGTGTTGCTGCAAGCCATTCACATCCACTGCAGCTGTCAGGAGTGCCTGGCAATTGTAGCCTCTGCCATGATTGATATGGAAATAGGTGAATTAAAGCTATCTGTTTGCTGAACACATGCAAACACATCTCTCTTTCAGACACACTCACACACACAAAGCTAGATAAAGAAAGGGCCAGAACTGCAGGATGTCATGTCCTGAAAATCTACTGGGAAAAGCTCAATGCCTGGTCTGCCAAAATTCTTCCATTCTCATCTCTATGTTCAGGAAAGAGACTGGTGAAACCGGGTGGTCATTTTTCCAGGAGGTTTGGGAAGAAGAGAGATGATGTCTTGGATGCAGGCTGGCAAGACATTTGGGAAAAACATGGCATGTCCTGCAAGATACGCACTGTGTTTTGATAAACCCTGTTATATTTTCCAGCCTCGAAGTTTCTCTGGGTTTAAATAGTATCTTACTGAAGCTCAAAACCCCCTTCCAGCTACTACAGAAGCTGCAGCCCATACAGTATGCCTGGCACACAATGCCCTATCCAGGCTGGAATAGCTGTTGGTAAACTCTCCAGGGCATTCATGGCCTTGCACCGGGGACTGGGCACTGTGCAGACACACCACGACTCTGATCTCTTCTGGTCAGAGCCTCTGGGCATTTTCATAACTCAGTGGGGAATCCTGTTCTGTTTTTTGTCTTTCTCCAGAGTAATAGCTCATTTTGCTTGCCCTTCCCCCAGCAGCATGGGTGGCTTTGTTTGGAAGAAATTATACAACTGAACAAGAGCCAGTTTGAAAGGCCAGATCTTGAACGAATCCACGGGCACGACTGCACTGTGATGTGAGGACAGGCATATCTCTGTGAGGCTGATCTCCTGAGCATGGAAAACAATAGGAGGGCAGATGTAGCCGTGGGGCTGCAGAGTGAGCTGTCAGAGGGACACCCAGAACCAGGGATACATGCTGTGTTTTCCAGCTGCTGGGAAGCTCATGCTGTGCTGCTGGTACCTCTGCTGATGAAACCACATCTCAGCCAGATGTCCCTTATTTTACTGTGAAGATCTCTCCCTTGTGGAAGAAACTCTCTTCTCCCCTCCTGTTTCTTTCATTGCTTTCATTCCCAGTTCACTAAACCACCCCTGTATCATCTGTTGGTCACGTCGCTCCTTTCTGAATTCACAACAACAGCAAATCAGGATGGACGGAAGCTAATTTTAAGCAAGGAGGAGCATTCACATCTGCAGCATCAAAGCAGGAGCTATCCAGAACTTGCACTGACCACTGCTCCTATGGGGCCATTGCTGCCAAGAGCAGGGTGAATTGCCCTGGTTACTGTCTTACATGTGATACAGAGAAAGGCAGCCTCTTGCGTGGAAGGGGAGGGAAGGAGAGATCAGATGCTGCCGTGAGTTTTTTTGTTGTTGCTGTTTTTGTGTTTTGTTTTGGGTTTTTTTTTTTTTGTTTTTTGTTAATGTCTTGCTGAAAGCTGCAGCAGATGTTGGAGTTTAAATTGCTTCTTCACACCCTTTCATTTTTGTGGTCAGTTTTGCCAGAATTTTTGTGAAGCCACAAAAGGCAATTAAGAAAAGCAGAACCAGATCCTGAGCTGGGTATGGCTGTTACACCAGATTGCCCTCACCGATTTTCTGGCACACAGTTTTTAGTCACGCTAAAAGTACAGCAGACATAAAGTCTGCGTTTGCAGAGGGGGTCATTGTAGATGCCCACCAAAATTGATGTCAATCTTCCTGTGGAACCATGGAGAGAATTTCACTGAACTTAGTCAAAAGACAAAGATGATAGATATCATCCTTGATATCATCTGATATCATAGATATCTAAGGTGATAGATGCATTTTTAAGACTGAAAATTTAGTCTTCCTCCAATCTTTTCTGAAGATTTTTTATTTGGTGTTTCTTTTGCACTGCCACTAAACTGCTGCTGCCATCTGCCAAGGGACTGTCATTCTGTCCCACACATTATTCAGACCTTACACAGTTTCTCTGTCAGGGAGAAAGGAATGGTGAAGGGGAGCAGCCTGATAACAAATCATCCATGATCCCTTCCTATGGGCAGTCCAAAGTGCATTCACTGGCAGGCACATACTTTGTCTTTGGGATCTCCTGAAGCCCCAGTGAGCCAGGGTTAAAATCCCTTCTCCCTGCATCTTTATTTTCCCCAGAATGAAGAAGCAAGTGGGGTCCAGTCTGCTTTGAAATCTTTAAAAGTTTCAGGTGGACTTCGGGAAGAGTGGAGGTCTACAACAGAGTTGGGTCACACAGATACAGGATATTTATTGTGGTCTAGTTTTATTTTCTTTGCAAACTTCAGACTTTTGCATTGATACAAAAGAAAAACAAAACAAACAAAAAGCCTAGTAAATTTTACACCACTTATACCATTATCATGATGCTAAGTGATTGTAAAGTACATAAGGGATCTAGAAAACCAGGTTTTATTTTTTATCAACTTAGTTTTTTAAATAGAGTTTATTTGATGTTAGCTAGGCACTGTCTGACATACCACATTATTTCTAATAAGCCAAAAATCTTATCCAGGATTGTTGTGGCTGAAGAACTAATAAGATAATGTTTCCATTTTAGGAAATCCCCTGAAAACAAAATATAAAAAAGCATAAAAGCCACTAGTCTGATTTTCAGGGATCCTTCTTGCCCAGGGCTCCCATCAGTCACTGAGACTGGAGGCAGTGCAACTTCTCCCAGATGTCAGCTCTACAGTGCTTTCAGTCCACACAGTTTTCTGGTGTGGGTTGAATGAGAGACTGGCTCATAAAATGAGGCAGAGCTCACCCCAGAAATTCACATTTCTGTATTAGTTCTGCCCTGGTGAGCTGTCTCTCAGGCTGCCTGGCTCCCTGGTGATGGAATGCCCATGGGGCACATAACTGAGCCTCTCTAGTTGTTTTGCCCAGCCCTGATGCTAGAAAAGCCATTAATTTGCTTCTCTGAAGAGGGAGCAGTGGAGACAGGAACCTTCAGCGAATGGGAGGGGAGTTTGTTAAAAACAAAGGAAGACTGCAGGTGTAAAATGTTTGTCATACTAACACCTGAACAAACATATTGCTGCGCCCTTGCTTATCTCCTTCCCACTCACTGCCTTTATTGAGTCCTGCGTCCTGCTAACTGCAGAAATATTAATCAGGTGGCTAGATTCGAGCAAAGTCACTGCCTCAGGATTGTCTTATCTAGACCATATAAACGTGTCATTATAAAGATCAGGGCCAGGCCAAAGCAGTTTTTTATATCTTTGTGATGGCCGAGCTGCTTGCTCTTTCCTGTTTACATGAATTCCCTGTGCCTCAGAGGGAAAACCAGCCTTCTTAGGGACTTCACCAAAGTCCTCTGTTGTCCTAACTCTACAAAAATATATATAAATACATTGCATTTTTCTCCTCGTTCACCTTTATTTCATAATTTGCATTTCTTTCTCCATAAACGTCCATTTTCTTCTCCAAAAACCAGTTTGAGGAAGGAAGGTCTGTTTTTGACCCCATATATTTTGCAGCCCATAGTTGCATTAGTGTTTTGGAAACACCTCTCACTGATTTCTTGTTAGAAGAAATCCTGCACTTGTTAGACCTTGATTTGTCTGTCCCTTTCTTTCCCCATTCCCCAGCTGTGCTATGAAGAGGTTCATCTACCGGAATGAAGCTGTCCCCACTGCACAGGGGGTGATTTGCCCAAGGTGTCATCAGGACAGCGTGGAGGAGCAAAGAAGGGAAGGCAGATGGTGCAGGCAGCACCACATTGCTCTCACCTTACAGGATTGCATGGTGTGAATGCCTCCTTTCTGCTTGCCTTCCCTCCTCTGCCCCTGCAGGCAGAAGCCTGGTGCCTATGACCTCAGTTTTGTTCTTTCTCTCAGATCCTGGGCTTACTCTCTGGGGCAAGATTTGACTAGATGGTCTTGGAGGTCTTTTCCAGCCTTAATGATTCCATGATTCTATCTATTGGATAGAATCAGTTTTGTCTACTGAGTCCAAAGCCCTGAAAGTTGTGTCAGTTTCTCCCTTCATGAACAAAGCATAAAACTGATTTTGCACATACTGAAATCCCCAAATCTCTTCCTTTTCCTTTTCCCTTTTTACATTTTTGATGACAATCGATAAAAACGGTATGCATACAAGTGCTCCAAGAGTGTCACTGTCTGCCTTGTGTGCTAAAGGCACATCCAAAGTGGGTATTTGAAACACAAGATGCTTCTGAGCTAAAATGACTTTTCTGTGCTAAAATGAATTGCAGACACCATGACAGCAGCATACTGGTATGCTCTAGCTGGGTTTCCTAGTCTCCAGCCATCAGAGAAACCTCTGGAGAAGCTGACCCGGTTTTCAATCACCTGTTTCTGTTCCTTGTTCCCTTTCTGGTTCATTAAAATTAGAGGTGGATTAAAGGTATATCCTGGGAACTGAGGGTCCTCATGCTTTGGAAATCTCTGAGTCACAGCTGAATGCAGGAGATGAGTAAAAGGGTCATGGCTGAGTAAAGAGGATGAGGTCACAAATCAATGAAGCAATTTTCTTATTTTTTTATAAACAGCCAAGAAAAACAGCAAAATCCTCACAGCTTAATGCATGGATTAGTACTCGTGTACAACATACATGGTTATGATATTCATAATCAAAATAAATATGTTTACCAGTTCTGTAAATCTCCATAAATTCTTTTTCCCCTTCTGCACGTAATATAATTCTCCAAAGACTTGAAAATGTGCATGGTGAGTCTCTAATGCACGTTTTATTTGCTGATTTCCCGTGGCTCCGTACAGACATTTTAACTTCAACAGAACATCTCAGCAGGAACTTTCTTATCAGGATTTCTGAGACTCACAACTGTATTCAGAACATCCAGTAAAAAGATTCCTATGTCTCTGGAGACATCCCCGCTTAAAACCATATTTGCTTTCCTGGCAGTTTCCTCTGAGAGCCTTTGAATACGAGGAACAGTGCCATGAGTGTTAAGCTTTTCTCTCCCCATTGCTACAACTCCAGCAGGCGTCGAGTCTCATGCGCTTGTACTCGCCACGCTGCCGGGGAATCTGGCGTGTTGCGAAAATGACTGAGATTATCATGACAAAAGGTTCCCTCCACCTTTTGTACCAGGAACCTCTTTTGCCCTAGGAGATGTCTGTGTTTCTGAAAAAGGCTTAGCAGTAATCTTGCTGCAAATTGTTCTCTTAAAGGAGCCTCTCCCGTTCACAGCATCCTGCGTTCTCAGCGGGAGTGCACGGAAACAGATGCATCGTTTCTGGTGAATGTTGTGGTTCTGATTTCTACCACAACAGTGGTTTTCTTTAAGGGTTTTCCTGGGATAAAATGGAATGCGAATATCCGACATAAGCTGCTAAATATAAAGGGAAGATGTGTCCTTTGTGCAGATACCATGTGGTATCCTTGCTCCTTTCTGTCGCTTCATTCTCCCGTGTGGAAGTCTAATGGCCCCTCACTGTTGTGGGTGTCATTACAGACAGCCCACAAAGGCTGCAGGTGTACACAGGACCTTGCATTGTAGGTATTTCATATAGCTCCCAAATGAGTGGAGAGCCAGAACGTGCTTGGGAACTGCTAATGGCTCGATAAACTTTGAGGACATAACTTAGAGTGGCTATTAAGTGACAGGGAGGTCCCCAAAGTGGTTTTGGTCATGAATTCATTCCAATGCAATGTGTACACTAGCTATTTTGGCTTGTTTGCATAATAAATTTTTCTCACAGGTTTTTGCCTTATAAGATCCCCCCTGAGTGGCATTTATGAAGAGTGAGATTGTCACTGTCCCTGAGAAACCTTTGAAAGGGTGATGGTGTCGCTACTTCAATAATTGTTGTTGTGCCCTGAAAGCAAGTCTTAAAGCTTTTAGAGAGAAGTTCTTTTTGTAAGCAGGACACCATGTAGCCTCCATGATACCAAGGCAGACAAGTCTTAGTTTGCAGTGGAGGCAGAGGGGTAGAGGGAAACTGCATCAATTTCAGGAGAGAGTCAAGCACCAACACCCAGCCCTTGCTGATATCTGTGAAGCAGAACTCGGCTTTCCGAACCCAAAGCCTCCATCTCTCAAGAAGAAAATCATTCCCTTCAGAGAGGTGTCATCTTGAGCTTTCAACTCTACTATTTGCATAAAAAGATCTCATCCTGCTGTCAAAACAGCCAAGTCCTCACAATTTGTACTCCATCACAAACTAGTAAATATGAAATGTATTCAAATGCAGAAGGCATTCTGTTACCTCCTTGCAGGAGCTGATCAATATCTTCTCTCTCAGCTAGTGCTGCTTCAGTTAGCAGCAGACAAGCTGTTGGATTTAGGCTTCCTGGGCTGACTTTATTTTTAGCTGGGAGTGGCATTTTTCCTCTGGAAGCTTTCCCTGCCTCACATCACGCAGTGAAAGCTGCTCGCTGGCATGACACTTTCCACTCCTTGCTACTACATTCCCTCTGCTGACGTTGTAGCCTTCAAAACATCAGTTTGCTTATTAGATTACCACGCTGCCTGCAGTGAGGGAGAAAAAAAGCCCTAGTGCACAGCCTGGGCTGAGAATCGTGCTGGGCATCTGCCTGCAAAGGGGCTGACTGGCGCTGAGGACACAGCAGGATGAGGCAGGCGCTGGGGACAGGCAGGAGAGCAGCTGCAAGGGGCTGGCACAGTAGCTTGGCAATGCTCTTGACCCCACCAGCACACAGGACCCTGCTCTGTGCTGGGCCAGATATCTTCCAGTTCAGGTCTGCTGGAGGGAGGTGATGGTGTTCTATGCATGGGTACAGACAAATTATGTTTTGTTGGAATTCACAGGGGAAAAAAGTTTTGCTACTCATCTGAGGATTTTGAGAGACAACACAGTCAGCTCTGATGAGAATTCAGGTTAGGCCTGAAAAAAGAAGGATGTGCTGTAGAGACCCCCCACAGGAGCTGCCGCGTGTCTGGGATTTTGGCCAAAGTCCTCAGTGGGAGGAGCACGCCCCACAGCCTGAGCTGATGGAGACAGGAGAGAATAATGGCATTGACTCATGTGGTTTGCTCTCCATGTTGAGGCCATGTGCATTCCCCAGCAGGGCTTATGCTGGTTTCTGTTACTCCTTCACTAGAGTTTCCACCAGCTCCATCTCTTGCAATGAGTCATGGTTCAAAAAGCACACTTCTAATAAGGAAAAAAAATCAACCCCCCAACAAACAAACAAACAAACAAACAAACAAAAACCCCAACAAACAATGGGGGAAAACAAGAAGTAATCAAAGTAATCACAGCTGTATAGAAATATTTAGCACCATTTCAACATCAAATAAATCTTTAGAGAGCACTGAATATCTGTGAGAGCTGGATGAAGTCACCTCCATCTCTCAAATCTAATGACAGTTTATGGTAAAATGATTTATGCATTGACCGATCTATTCCAAAATATCCGTCCTTCAATCTCAAAACTCCTCCCTGCCCTAAGAGCTGTGTCTCCAAATATTCTCTGCACAGCTGCCAGCATGTCCAGTGCCCACTGCTGCAATACAATTATGCACAGTAAATATTAGCACTAAGGAGTACTGGATAGCCAGGTGCTGGGCAGACTTAATGCAGTTCATGCCTTCTCTGTAGTCCAGGCATGCTTCCTACAACAGCAATGATAACATCCTGAGCAGGCAGGTAATAGCAGGCTTCGTACTGAAAAGATGCACAGATGATCCTTTGTCCCCACCTCTAAACCCCGCCAAATCAGATGCACAAAACTGGCTGCTGCTGCCTTCTGGAGGAGCATGCTGCAAGAGCGAGAGTCTTGGCAAGCAGAGTATAAATCATCTGTGATATTCGAGCCTGTTTGAACTTTGCACTTTCTTTTCCTCACTAGATAACATTATTGAAATCCTAGTGTTAAAGACCCACAAGGTCATAATGCAAAACTGAAAGGAAATAATTCTGCACATCCCTATCAGTCTCTTCTGCCAGGAGGATCTCCAGCTTGGGTCTGTGAACACATGAGCCTGTGTGCCTGTGTGTTTTAAAATCTCTGCACTGTTGTGGCCAGATATGCCTCTAGGTCCATATTGTTTTCTGCTTCTACCATAGTTCATGCACAGAAATCTTTTTTATTTGCTTACATGAAGTAAACCCTCGTGAGCCTGAGCTTTCTTTCTAGCTCAGCTCTTTGGAGAGGAGTCTTTACTCCTGTTATTTCTCCCTAAGACTCATACTCCTTTTAGTATTTAGAGCAGTAAGAATTGTCTTCTCTGTCACATGGGATGAACTGATGTAATGGTTATTCACCTCTGTGCAGGGGGCATTTGACCCATGGTGGTCAAATGGCAGCCAGCACACACGCAAAACACGATGCGTTTGGCTACAATTGTATTTTAGCATCTGTAAAAACAAATGCTGGAGGTCAACAAACTCTGTGGCTTGGACATTTGACTCAGGAAGGACCATTAGAGTGGAAAATGTGTTTCCTTTTGAGGTTTTCACCAGCTCACAGTTAATTTCTCTTTGTCCCAGCGTCACTGATACTCTTGTCACTTCCCACACCACTGATATTCCCAGAGTATTCTGAGAAACATGAATCTTGCACACGATATTAGAGCCAGCCATGCTGATTAGCCAGAGTGTGGGCAGCACCAAATATACAGCCTGCTGCTGTTTGCTTTATTGCTCCAGAGGGGAGGAAAAAAAGCCCTGCTAGACATCATCCTCCCCTCCAAAAAATCACAAAGCAAAAATTAAAATTATATTAATTAATTTAACAGTACCCTCCATTAGGAGTAGATTTATGTTCTTTGAGGGCTCGATGATGGAGTATAAATGCCTCATTAATATTGGATATATCAACCTGGGAGCAGAAGCAAAGTCAGAGAGAATAGTGACTGGCAATACAATTAATCCACCAGACCCCACGCAGGGACACTTCCTTTTGTTGCTCAGCTTGCATTCAGATCCAGCCCGCTCTCCAAAGACACCATCTGTGCAGGTTTCCAGCACCCGGGTTGTACCTCTGCAGCACAGCCCTGGCTGGATTTCTTGGGCTTTTCAGGGCTTTTTGACTAGGGAAAGAAGCTGTGGGCAGGCTGAGTACAAGCCAGACCCCAGCTGACCTTGATGCTGTGTCCCACAAGATATAAATACTGCTTTCTTCTCGGTATGCTGTGGGAAGGGCTGTCCTGTGAGAAACAGCAATTCCTTGGTCTTCTGAACTACCCAGCCCTTCTCATCTCCAGACATAGCTGCTCGGAAATCTGTAATACTATGCTCTGAGCCAAGCCTGGCAAATGGACTGTGATGCTTCAGGCTCTTTAATCCCAGCACAGAACTGAGGTACTTCACCCATCTCAGTGATGCTGTTTAATTGCACCTTTTGCAAGAAAAAGTAGGAATTTCTGGAGAAGCAGAAGTGGATGAAGGTCACAAACTGGGGGTGGCTCCAGTGAGCACTGAGAGGGGGACAAACTCATGGAGGGAGCAGAGAGGGATAGATGTTACAAGAACAATCCTTTCTCCCTTCTGGCTATTCCTGGGAAGTAGGGGCCAGAGTGCTTCTCTGTCTTCTCAGGGGGTTGTCTACTGGAGGTAACTTCAGCTGGTATTTCTTTTGGAAGGACTGAGATGGTGGCTATGGAAGAAATACCCAGATATTAGCTGCTGTTTTCAAAAGCTCTCTCCTTCCAACACCTGGAGAAAGACTTCACACAAGTAATATTTCTTTCTTGGTCTCAATCCAAACCTGTGCATTTCAGCTTCCTCTGCTCTGAGATCTGTGAATTCCTTGGAGTGCTCTGTGCTGAATGAAGCATCTGTGACCACTTAATTCTGTTTCTCTCTACACACCTGGATCCTTCAGGAGGACAAATAAGTGGGAATCTCCTTCAGTATGGATAAATGGTGATGCAACTTCACTGAGTTCCTGCTCTTAGACAGGGCACAGAAACATGGCTTCCTCAAGGGGAGCCATGTTAAGTTTGGGATAGCTGGCCCACACCTGTGATCAACTCCCATAGAGGTGATGGTGATGGTTTATGTGGGTGTTCGCAGAGCCTGAGTGTCACTGTTGTCAGTAGGGCTTTCCTAGATGTGTGGGAGGGTCTGTCCTGCCCAAGCTGTGGGCAGTCCTTTTTCTGCCACAGGTGAGCTCTTCCTGGGCACTGCTGCTGCACTTGGCTGTGATCCTCCCCTGTATAAAACCCTTGTAGCAAGGCCTCTGAGGAGGAACCTATTCCGTGAAAGATTAGCCCCTTATGAATATATAGCAGGTTACGTCACCTTCTTGGATCTCATATGCCCAGCATAACTAAACTTCTGTTGTATATAATGGGAAAGTTTTAGTGGAAAATAGCATTGCTGATGTCTAACATCCTTCTCTAATTAACAAAGATAATTTTCTGCAATGTATGTGCAGCTAATTACCATTGTACATGATCATTAAGATGTACATGCAGTTAGCAGGAGCATTGATACTCACTCATCTGGAGGAAGCTTAAACCCCAGAGGGAGAAAGCAGGGTAGAGGAAAGTGCCTGTAAGTCCAGTATTGTGCTCTGAATGTGCTCCCATCCACAAATGAGATATAGGATGCTGCTTTGCCCTACCAAAGGGGATACAGCCATGAGTGATCTTGGGGCTCACCTAATAGATACACTTTATCAAGTCAGTGATGACTGTAAGCACTCTCAGTGTTTTTTGCTGAGGTGTTTTTGTACCTCTCATTCTGTTTTCTCTAGGGCTTAGCATGATGTCCATCCTCTCCTACATTCCTCATGAAGCTGGAAACTTCCATTATCAGGCACTCAACGACTCAGGACTCAGGGACAGTTTGAGCTGACTGCTATCTGACTGTCTTGCAATCTCACCTCTTATTAATTCAGCTCTGGCAGGCAACTGAGTGCTTCTTGTTCTGGCTGAGGTGCTAAGTCTGGGAGAGGGAATGCATCGTGTTAATTGTTGCCATATCTGACCCGTGTTGGGTTTCAGTAGGGTGACAGGGTGCATGAGAAGATGACTGCTATGCTCAGAAAACGTGGGAAGCATTTGCGGCGAGGAGTGAAACTGTGCCAAGATAGTAACTGGGAATGGCTTTATTTCCAGAAGCTTGTAATGGATTGCAGCACGAATCTATAAGGTTAGGACTTTGCAGGTACATTGTGTTGGAGTGTGGCAGCACCTTGTAAACACTGACTGACGTAACACCACAGCCTCAGAGGAAGGAGAGATTTTAAGGTGTCAGCCAGCACCATGTCTGAGTGTGATCCTGAGTCCATACACGGCGCCTCAATCCCTGGGCTGCAGAGCAACTGGCAGCTCGCTCCTGCCCCATTCACCACTTTTTAACTAGATCACTGCCAGGAATTGGGAATGGTGAGCCGTGTGGGTTAAAGATGTAGAACACATTTTTTCAGATTCCCACTGAGAAAAAATTTTCACTTTTGCAGAAGACTTACTATGGCAAGCACCTTTTTTGCTGGAGGGAGTGAGCTAAGTCAAGGAAGGAGATGCTTGTGCCATACTCATTAGTCCAGAAACTCTGGAGGACTGAGAGTAACTCCAAGAGCACATGGGAAAAGCAGATTTATTGACAAGTAAAGATCAGAAGCGATTAGTTATTTTCCAAAGCAAAGAGACAAATTAACATTCAAGGCTTTTTCCAAATAGTGGTGAAGTCCAAAAGAGTATTTTCTCTAGTGTCAATGAGTACTAGAGCAGGTCGCCTGTATAGTCCACAAATGAGGTGATCTCTGTTCCTCTTTGTTAGCTTATTTATTTATTTATTCTTGCTCAGGAGGTGCAGAGGACTTTCTGCTGATAATGAGTGCACAGTTTACATGTCTCATACTGTGCTTGAGAGCCCCAGTGAGTGACTTGTGAGGGTTTGCAGCCACCTCCACCCTCACCAACGCTGCTGCAAACCCCTCAGGGAGCTGCTGGAAGAGGCGCTTGTTTCACCGCTGTCTCTCCCTCCTCCTCTTCAGCAACACACAGACTGAAAATCCCACCCTCGGTGATTCAGATCAACAGACGGCCCTGCTATTTCTCAGATTGAGAACTCCTAACATTTCCTGCTGACAGCTATTTTGGGAATATTAAGCCTGAATGTTTTGGTGGAAAGAGAATTCAAAGGGCCACAAGAGCAGGGGAATGAGTGAATGAACCCAAGCAACTCAACAACACTAAAATTGTGTAACATTTTTTTTTTTTTTAAACACAGAGGGAGCTTTGATAGCTCTCATGGCAACAAAGACTTTTGTCATGCAGGTTTCTTGGAGTTAATATGAAAGCATCTCCATTGTGCCAGCATTCTGTTGCAGGAAGCAAAGCTTGTAGTGGAGCGTGAGATAAAAATATTTGTAAAGCTCGTCACTTTCTGACATCTCCACTCCAACACTTCCTCCCCAAAGCGGTGTGTGCAGACAGCTCCGCACTGACTGCCACTTCTGATCTTCAGCCTCACCCAGCAAACAGGCTTGGAGCTGATGCAAACCCTATGAGGAGGTGGAGGAACTTACAGTGACAGTCTGAAACCAATGGGGATAGCTCATCTGTTCAAAGTGTGTGAGATCCAGCCTCCAGTGAGCAGTCATTATTCCTCATACTGAAGCACAAAGGAGCTGTTTATGAAATTACATTATTCTACAGCAGTGGAAAAAAACTGATGTCTTCTGGTCACAGTTGCACGGGTGATGGGCCATGCTGGAGACCACTACACGGTTCTGTTTTGATTTTTAAAAAGCACCTGGGCATTCAAGTTAATAAAACAAAATCTCTGACTTTTAGCAGAGGTAGTACAGGTACTGGATTAGGATTTGTGTGACTAATTTTCAAAGTGTAGTTCTTCTGGAAAAAAAGTACTATGCTTATATTTCTCTCTTTTTGCTACCTTCTGCCTCAAGATCTCAAGGCAGAGGAACATTTGTACAAATTACAGCTAACTGAGAACATACAATATTTATCCACAATAAGTGTTTTAACTTCCAGAGTTCTTTGGAGCAAAATGGCATATATAAATTTGAATTTTAGAAGAAGATTCAGCCTTTCTAGGTCTGTGCAGTGAACACCCTGCCCTGCTAAACATTTCCTTGTAGCTAAAAAAGCCTTTAGCATCACCCTGGTGCCCGGTCGTCGTGAGCTTGGGTAGATAACATTGTTCATGTGGGAATGTTTGAAATGCAGTACAGTTACAGGGAATATAAAGGAAGGTCCCAGGACACATGGGACTTGCTGCTGCCTGAGAGAGCAGAGTATATGTCATAACCATTTGGAAAGCCACAGGTTTCCCAAGCTCACTTTCTGCCTCCAGGCATGTATTTGCATGTGCCACATGGTAGGACACATCCATCCTCACAGTAGAGAGTGTGGCTTGTGTAGGTAAACCAGAGACTGACTTTCAGGTGGACATACCACAGTTCATTGACATGCCTGGAGAGTCTGGAATTTGGAATAAAAGAGAGGAAGGTTCATGAGACTATACTAACTTGAAGTTGCTGCCTGTAGTACTTTCTTGCTACTCAGCAGAGTGGACCGAGTAAGAAAATGGGGGGAAAAAAAGGGTAGATAATAATTTGAATTTGAAAGTGAATTTTGATTTGATTGAGTTCAGCAGTCCTTCTGTGTTTGACTTCTGCATTTATTTGTATATTCAAGCTCTACAAGGAATGGGAGTTTGCCGAGTGAATTTTAAACAGAGATGTAAATGTACTGACCATAGGTGAATTCTGAATAGTTTATATTCTTGTAAAATTTACACTGTTCTGTTTTGTTACCTAACTCCACTTCCCAGGGAATATAACAAGAAATAGATGGATATAGCATATATTGCATATTATAATTTATAATGGACTGCTCTTCAGGGAAGATATCATTTGCTGATGTTACTATTGAACCTAAATAATGAATAAATTAGAGAATGTTGCAGTCTGTTTATAGAGAGTTGTCAGACAAAGGTGAAATTCATTAAAAAAAAAAATTAGTTGCAAATGGCTTGCTGAGCTTTAGTTCTTACTTTTGTGTCTCTGAGGCACCTTGACTACTCACAGGCCAATAACCTTCAGTTCCAGCACGGCAGGCTATAAATTCCTCTACCTGACTCATAGAATCAGAAGAATTTTAATTAAAATATTTGTGAATATTCATGCCCTCCTTCAGCTGCAAAGTGACCTCAAAGCAGAAGGGGGCCTTCATTGTCAAGGTATCTCAGTCATTCTCCCTTCACCTCTCTTGCCGCTGAATCTCATGTGAAGCCTAATTTTGCATTGGGTCAGAATAACAGCAAGGGGCTTAGTCCATCAAGGGTCCTACATTTTGGATGGTGAAGCTCATTTGCACCTCTTGATTCTCAGTACAGCATGGGTGGGGTGAAAATAACACAAAAATGTCATCTCTGATGTAGAGTAGTGGTCGTTGCCACCTGGAAAAGGGAGACATATGTCAGTGACCACTCAGTCAGGGTAGAAGGCTGCAATCTCATGGCAGTGCTGATGGGTTTGCTTGTGTTAACAGGCTGCTGTTGGCATAACCTCATTTGGGAAAAGTCTTTTGGATATAGGACATCTCTGCTGTGTCAGAGACTTACACACACACACACACACACAAAAAAAAAAAAAAAAAAAAAAAAAAGAGCCATTTTGCCCAGACAGTTTAAGTTTTAAAGCACTGGTGTAGGTCCTTAACTTCTTGTCATTTTCCCTCATTATCACATGGATATGAATTCTGAAGTGGCCCATGCCCTCTCCCTGCCTATTCCTATTTTAGTAAAATAAAGATTAGAATGTCTGCTGATCTCACAGGGGTGCAGTGAGGGACCATTTTTTGGCCTTTTGTCTTAGAAGAGAAGCTATAAAAGTTCATAATGTCTTATTAGTGATGCTAATCAGTTTGGAGTTACCATAAAGGCTTTTCAAGATATTTTGTATAAAGTGTTTTAAACCAGTGAGGGTGTTCCTCCCTCTTCCCCCCACCAACCCCCCC
>VWZN01011643.1:83422-127760 GCA_013396955.1 Regulus satrapa | reverse complement strand
AAGCACCCTGGGATGGGAGACATGGGTTACTTTGTCTTCACAGACACCCATGGAGAAATGGAGGAAACAGGGAAACAGTCTGTTGGAAGAAACAAATCAGGCCACTGATTCTTCCCACTCAGTTGTCCTAAACCTGCTTGGCTCCCTATTCTTATCAAGGCCTAAATTTATTAATTTTTAAAATGTATTTATTTTATTTTTCAAAATCCCCCTCTCTGTGAACAGTCTCTAGGGGAGGCACTGAGTTATTGTCCTTTTGGCTCTCTCATTTGAGATTGAGTTGAGATTAGCCAGGGCATAACTCCTATCTTGGTTGCAGTGCCTTTGCTTTGATGCAAATATTTCAGCTTTAAAGTTATAATCTCTCCCCAGCAGCTGCCAACCACACCCCCACCCTCGCAGGGTGCTGTGTCCTGAGATTCACATGGGTAGAATAAATAGACATTTGCTCGAGTTTCTCATACAGGTTTGGCAAGACCCACCCCACCCTTCCATACCTCTTTGGTCTGGTTCGTTTTCCCTCTCTGCCTGACTGTTCTCCTGTAGGAGCCTGTTGGGATTTCCTCAAGTGAATCCTTTTGGGAGAGTCATTGGAGGACGGTGCCTTAACTGAAACAGCATACCAGAGCTGACTGAATATTAGAACAAGCTCTTCTGCAACCTGTGGCCTAAAAGAAACACAAAACCAAAATCTGAGAGAAAGTTGCTGTTATTGTGTTATAGGTGCCGTGATTTCCCTTGCTATGTTTTGCCTGTCTTGTTTTTCACTTTCCACCTCTGCTCAGTATGAGATTACAATACTTCAAAAGCATTTAACTATTATCCAGAAATAAAATGTCAGCATGACCTGCTGTTTAAATCATAATCCACTATGATACAATATGTGCCATCCCTTCTCTAGATTATATCTAAGCAGGAAAGAGGAGCCTGTAGCATCTCCTCATCCATCCTGCGAACACCAGCCTGGTGGGAACAACCAGGAACAGTGCTGTGAGCATCCTACTGCCCATCTCTGAACAGGGTGTGTGGGAGAGGTGGGATCTTGTACAAACAGCTGAAGTTCTGGTGTGAAGGAGAAAGTAGCCCTGTGTCCTACCATTTGCTGCCTTTTTCTTGCCCTACTACTTTCAGTAACACCATGGAATGCTGCTGTCTAGTGGCCCATTGCAACCACTGGAAATAGAACTGTGTGTTGTTAGTGAGAATCATCAGGGAGGCGGGGAGCAAGCCTTTGTTCTCACCACAATGTAATGCTGTCTTGCCTGGATCTAGCTCCTGGCCCTGCTCAACCCAGATTATGCCCACCTTCTTTGAGGAATTTTTTTTCCTTTCCCCAGAAGCCAGTTCCAAAAAGGAAAATGGTTCCATCTTTAGTTCAATCAGGTGTGAAAGCTTGTTTATAAATCAACAACCCACACAGTGTTATGAGGGATCAAACCTTAATCTTTCAAGGTCACTGAAATTGGCTTACCATAGTGCTGGATCTTGTGGTATGCAGTTACAGCCCATTTTAAAATATTTGGATACTATCTCCCAGAGCAAGTTTATGGCTGGCTGTGTAGATGAAGTCCTCTCCATGAGCTTTCAGGGAGCACCCAATTGGAAGCATCTGCTACGTGCTCCCAGATACAGGCCAACCACATGAGCAACCCACCCACAAACAGAAGGCTGAAATCAGGCCTTGGTGAGGTCTGCACAAAAGATTCTGCCCCTTTCCCCAGGGATTTGCCAGAGGATAGCGACAGCAAGGGGCTCACCCTTTGCAGGAGCAGCTTTCAGGTGGAGATAGAGTCAGTCCTGAACATGCAGGCGCAGCTGCTGAGGAGTGAGGAACGATTTATCTTCTGCAATCAGCAAAGGGGCTTTTGCCTCAGAAAGGTTTACTACTTTGGAGGGTACAGGCACCGAGACCTGGCAAGGAGCATGGAGGTGGAGCCAGTCATCCACAAGTAAAATACAGGCTCTTGGGTCCATAGCACATGTGGTTCAGCACCACTAGCCATATAACAGGTTTGTTTTCTTCCTTGTCACACTTCCACAGTATATCACATCCAAATACCACTAAAGAAATGACACGATACAGTATCAGAACATTTTTCCCTCCTTATAGCAAGAATATATAATAATCTCTCTGGAAAGCACATCTCAGACTATTTCCAAGAACAATAAATGCTTGTAAGGCATCCAGTGAAGTCAGAATAGCTGGAGGCTGTAAGTCACATAATAACTTTTTGTGCTTGCATAGTCTTTCATTTTCAGACTGATCTGAGTAGGAGACAGGAAATAAACAGATTTTTTTTTTTTTTTAATGGCTGCTTCTCAAGTCCGTGATATTTTTTGGAAAACTAGGACTTGCCATCTTAATTATCACACTGGTAAAAATGGATCATGCTGCAGAAACAGGGCTCCTCCTCTTCAGAGCAGACCGTGGGAGCAGGGGGAGAGTACTGGGAGTTTGGGAGAGGATTTACATGGTATCACACATGGTGTAAGATGGAAACAGGTCTCTGAAGTGGTCTAAGTGGTACCCAGCTCATGCTGGGAGTGGAGCCTCCAGCAAGTGTGGCCTGTAAAGGTGGTCTGGTCTCTCTACTTGATGATCACTTCTGGTGCTAGGGAGAAAGAAAAAAAAGATCATCACAGAAACTCATGGGACCTGATAATTCTTTATCATTACTCAATTCATTGAAGGGGACGTCCTAATATTTAAGAACTATTTTGCTACCTATCTATGACAGAAAATCCAGGTTTCACTTAGACTGGCTCAGGAAATCAGATGGTGTTACTAGACATCCTTCAGGTTGGGATTAGGTCCCTAATGTACTGTGTTCTGTTCAATGGTGTGGACAAAATCACAACAGGCTCTAAATCAGTGCTATTATATATCGCTGCTAATTAAGGTTGCATAGACTTGGATTTGAGGAGGATTTGGAAGTCACCGAGAGCTTATTTGTGTTTGCTTTCCTGCTGAAAGCCATTAAAAAAATTTCATTAAGCTATATAAAACCAGATCATAATGTACAAAATCATATTTGCTGGAGAGGGTTTTCAGCACTCCCTAGAAAGAAGTAATTTATAATAATCTGAATTACCAGGATTTGGCAGGAGGAAGACGAAAAGGAGGAATTTCTGCAATTCCAGGCTCTGTTTTGTGACTGTGCTGCTGTCACCCATACTCTGGGCAGCTGCCTTGTACTACCAGGCAGAGAGAAATGGATGCAACAAGACACTGCTTTGAACAGAGGCCAGATAGCCAGACTTACAGCACTTAAATCAAAATTGGGGTTGTGCTTTTTTCCTTTACATGATTTTCAACAGAAGCTGGGAATCTATGTATGTGCTTTGGCACAGGGGCACGGTACTATATTCTATGTGGCTGATGTTGAATAATATTAAGTTGAAATATACGGTGCCTCTAGTCTCAAAAAATATTTCTATCAGCAAGTCATTCATTTCAGTGTCAGGACAGGAAAAACAATTCAACAAACATTTTCAGGAAATACAAAAACATAAAAAGCAGATGCATTTAATGAACTTGGTAGTAGCATTTTCAGCCCAGAGATTTTCCTTTTGCAGTTTCTGTGATTTGACAGAATATTTGACAATTGGAGTATTTATTGGTAAAGAAATTCACCTCCACCTCCTTCTTCCCTCTCCCCTCCAATACATCCCTACATATATCTTTACATGCATAATTGCCGTTCAACTGTGAGGACACACATTAGGGATAGGGGAATGCTGAGCTCCAGGGTCCTCTCTGTCTGATTTGTATTTTTGAAAATAAACTTTGCAATTAGCTTTAGGATATTTTTGGATACTGACTGTCTTTTCCGTTGTAATTCTTTCATTCAAGTTCAAAATACTTGAATATGCGGAGCAAAACATGCTTGAATATTTGAACTGAAACCCAACACTCAGCTATCCTTGTTGAAGAAGCACCCAGTTCTTCTCATCTTGTCTGAGCTGATGAGTATTTACCCACTTCAGTCTCACTCCACTTTTTGATACTTGAAATTTTCTCTTTTTCTGTCCCTCCACCACAATCAATTTATAACCCACTCCCAAAACTAGGCATCTCTGTCCACCCTGTCTGGAGTGTTTTAGATCATCTTGCGCCCACTCCCTCCCACAGAGTAACCCCACATTTCCCATCTACCTCTCTGGAACCTGACCTTGTGCCAAGGTTCTTCCTCAGGTGCTGACCCACGCACGAACCCCTTCCCCAGGCTTTTCTTCACATGACTTTTAACCGTGTCCTGGGTCAGAAATCAGGCACCCAGGGATGCCTGTTGTCTGGATCACTTCTCCATGGTGGTAATGACCTTGTTCCCCTCTGTGTCTCTTCACAGATCTTATAGCACCTGGCACAAAGAGTGGATGGGGCTTTTTACGCATCTCCAGCTCATTTTCCTTGTTGTTAGGGTGGTTCAGTATTCTCCATCCCTAGTGCAGGGAGAACCTGAGCCATGGACCTTTGGAGGTGAAAAGGAGTTGCCTTCTGACCACCTGCATCCTCCTCAGTATGGGAAATAACTCTGGATAAGGCTTCCCAGATAGGAAACTGGCCCTACAATGACCTTTTCTTTTTCTTTGCTGAAAAAGAGAGGAAAAGAGATTTTGGGCAGCTCAAATGGACTGTTTTGTTTTGTTTTGTTCTGGCCATCTAACTGAAAATGTCAATTATTTCCACAGTCACAGGCACTCTGCCAAATTCCCACTCTTCATGACTAGTGCTCCAGTGGAACTTTTTGGATTTATTATCACGGAAGATTCAACCTCAGCTCTTTGGTTTCTATAAACAACATTTTGTTCTCGTTTATGGCGACTCACACCTCTTCAGAGCTCTGTGCTAACAGCACTGCTCCATGCACTTTTCCACATCTGCTACCTGAGGTTAAAAGCTCTTGACCCAGCTGTGGCCCAGCCACTCCTCTTTCTGCTGGAGCTGTGCCATTCTTGGCCTTTGTGCTTGTTCATTGTGTAAGTCAGCTATTGCCACTATTCCCCAAACACCTAAACCTCTTTTATTTCTTACAGCTGACACAGCGGCCAAAATCCTTCATGCTGCTAACCAACTCTGTGTTTAGCATAGTAGGTTGTAGGACTACCTTGCCATTAAGACTGTCTTTCCAGTAAAGGGCACATCTGGAGAGCACTTGGCTCTACCTCCCTGTGTGAAAAACTGGAGTGGAGTAGATGGGATTAAGCATGGTACATTTTGTGGTAAATTCCCATGTGTTGGCAAATCCACCTGTCCAGTTTGCTGCCAGTAGGAAAGGCATGACCAGCTACCAAGGGACCAGAACACAACGTGGATGTGGGACACCATCCTCAAAGGCTCAAACTACAGATGGATCTTTCAAGGCTTAAAAGATGACCTCCTTCCTTGGGAGATGAAGGTATGTATATTTAACAAAGTTCCTCTAAAGCGCAGTAAAGGGAAGACCAAAGCCATCAGGGATGTCCCAGAATTTGGAGGCTCCCCAGAGCATATACTATGTGAATTTTGTCCTTATAGCTGGAATAATGCACAATTCTTTCCTTCCAGAGCAGGGGTGGTTTGACATCTTTAAACCTGGACTTTGTGTTTCAGTCAGTTTATGCCATTTTTTGGTCTCTGTATCTTCAATTTGGATTCCATAAGAACCACTAAGGATTTGGGAAAGGCATTCCTCAAACACAACCAAGAATCTGGAGCATGATATCCTGATGAAAAAAATTATGTGCTCCCTTATCAGCACATACTTATTCATGGAATTAGCATCTTCTGTTGTTTAGAAGTCTAGCTGAAATTTCACTGCAAACTCAATAGTGTGGTTGGTGATATATCATCCATGTTTCAGAAATCCATAAAAGCACCATTTCTACCACAAAAATTCACCATAGGAGTAATGTAAGTTTTCCAGTGCTTTTGTTCATACTACACTTTAATGTATAATGCAGGGGGTTTTATTCATTAGATAATAGATACTTCAGGTAATGAAAATTCATTCTGTGTAGCAGAAATACCAAGAAGTGGATTCTTATAGCTGTTCAAGGGCTCAAAAGTGGATACTTGTATGCTTTCATGTTTGATTCTTGTTCCACATCACTTCAGAAGCATAATTTTTGTTGACAGAAAATTGGCCAGGCTTAATAAAACAAGGTATTTCTACATCAGCTTCTGAGCTCTTTCTAATGTGTTGTCATTTTAGGAGCTAATTGACTTCATAGGCAAGTTACATTGGGACCAAATTTTCAAAAGCTTATGGCTCTGCGGAAAGATAATCCATAGGAAAAATTTTAAATAATACTAGCAAAGATTAATCTGTTTTATTTCCCAAGTCTGCAGGATGCAGAGCACCACTGAATGTTATTTTAGAGAAAAAAAACACGTAGTAAACTCCAAGCTCGTGTGATTCTCTCAGCTGTCACACATGGGTGGCACAGGGGCGATTTTGTCACTGTCTGGAAAAGCAGAACATCTCAAAGCACCTTCTGGTTGGTGCAACAGGAAGCTGGAGAGCTGACCCAGTAGGTGTAATTCCAGGTCCCTTTAGAGGTATACTGCCTCCATCTCCCAACAGCAGCTGCAACCTCCAAAGGAACCTGAGCTCCAAGAGCTGATATTGCTCAGTTCAAGGGAAATAGATACCCTCCTTCCTTTGGATGTTACTATCTCCCATTTTGTTTTGCAAAGAGAAGCAAATCACCCAAGAAGACTTCAGAATCAGCTTGTCAGGAGATATTATGCAAATTACCAAATCACATAGGCTCATATTTAGAGCAGGCAATGAAAAGAGAGAAGTGTTTAGCTGTAGCATAGTCTGAATTAACTGCCTGACTTTGAGGCTCGAGATTGTCAAGTGACTTGCTCACCCAGATGACATGTAGTGTTGGAGGAAACTAATCATGTATCAGAACTGAACATTCCAGTAAAATCAATTGTACAGTCTACACACACACACACACACACACACACACACACACACACACACACACACACACACACATATATGTGTATGTGTATATATATATATATGTATATACATATGTGTGTGTGTGTGTGTGTATATATACGTATAAAGAAATTAGGACATACATACACACACACACACACACACTCTTATACTGCTCAATTGTACCCTCTTGTAAAGTCATCCTCACTGAAGTTACCACACATTTTACAAAGTCAGGGATTGTTTCATTTAAAAAACTCTCATGCCATCCTTCCCACCCCCATGACATTAAAACCTGTGGGCCTCAAGAGCAATCCAGCAAAGCTTTGGAACGGGAATTGGCTTACATGTACTATTGTTTCTACTTTCAGGAGGAGACCCCTTAGGGCCCCTGTTTTACAAATTTGTGCAACTCGTGTTTTGGATTACATTTCTTGCTAAATGTCAGAGACAGCACAAGGATGATTTTTTAAAGGGCAGTCACGGCTCTCAGGCCAGCCCTTCCTCCTTCAGACAAGAAGACCATTGCAAGCTCTCAAGGTTTGCAGGTAAAAACAGAAGTGCGAAGTGTATAGTGTGTAGGCTACAATTTGAGATCCTCCATGGCTCTTTCCTAACTTGCTCAGCAGCTCTGGAAACATGTTTGGACAGAATGGGATGCAATTTCTGCTCAGCACTCGCTACCCAGAGAGGCACATTTCTCTGTTATCAAAACCAGAAGTCCCATCTCCCAAAAACTGCAGTGGCTGTGTGAAATGTGAATGAACAGGACTGAAGAGAAGCAGCCTGAGATTCAGAGAGATCAGGTTGAGACATGGGAAGAAAAGTCAAAGTAGCAATTGCCACTGTGATGCAGCAGTTTGGGTTCCTGCTGGGCAACTGATGAAAAACACCCCACAAGCAGAGGCAATGACTTCTTCTTTCACATCTTGAAGACAACATCTTGAAGGTGTTGCCTTCCAATGGCTGGTACAGAAACAGGATCAGGTCCAAGAGGGAAGGTGGGTAGGCATGCTTCCTTGAAGCCAAAGTTCCACAGGTCCACAGAATAGTAATACTAATAATGTTACTAATAAAAGTGTGCTGGAATTACTGAGTTTTGCACATCAGGTTCTCCCAAAGATTTCCATACATATGTTACATATGTTAAGTGAATTACAGCTTATTTATATTTATTATTTTATATTTATATTCTGTAAATACTCCAGTTCTTAGACAGGCTTTGACTTCCTGTTAATGATATAAAGCTGCCCACACCCCCAGTACAATCTCTGAAACAGTTTGTCAGTGTCTTCAAACAAAAATGTGGGAAATACTCCCAAAACTCCCATCAGGGGCTGTATTTTCCCTCCTGCACTGCAGTCAGATAACAAAGACTCCTCAGATGGGTGGAGGAAAGTCTCCTTCCACAAGCATTGCACATACTGGTTTTGGTCTGTCACTTCCTCACATCCCCACCTCCCACCCCCCACTGCTCTCTGTAACCTGGAGTTAAGAAAGCAGTTCATCTGATAACTGCAGCAAAGGTCACAGCATTTGGTTTAGCATTTGACTGAAAGAATAAGCAGCCTGGTTCTCTGGAGTGCCAGGGATGATGATCTAGTGGCCTGTGCACAGGACAGGAGTTATAAATTCCTAAAACTTAATCCCAGCACTGACAATTACTTCTCCGGCAACCTTGAGCAAATTGCTTAACCTTTCTCCTTCTGCCTCCCTCCACTGCAAAATTGTGAATTCTGCCTCACCAAGTTATTTTGAGAGTTAATTTTTTAATGTGTGTTGTTAATTGTTCATCTGCTGGTGTTGGTTGTGTTCTGTATTTTTGTCTGTGTCTAACACAGTTGATATCTGCTGCATGTGGATGTTCAGAGAAAGCACAGACAGCAGTTTCACCTCACAAAGAGGTCTTCCTGTAGCCTTGTGACAAGGAAGAGGAATGATTACAGGAGGCAAAAGGAGACCATTGACCTGTCAGATTGCCTTTCCTGTAGGAAAATTTGCTGGTTATTTCAGAGAGGGGAGAGAGGGGCATGGACATCACTGTGGATGCTTCAGACCATGAGGATCTCTGCCTAATTGCCTGCTACAGAAAGTGGCTTGGAAGAGGAATGATAATGTAGATGAGCAACACGGTGTGTATGCTGCAGATCTGCTGTCAAATGGCAACTCAAAATATTTAACTTTTAAGAAGTATGGAATCAGGCCCTTCATGACAGTTGCACTCTGAAAAGAGGATGAGTGAGGCAGCAGTATATGCTCTGACAGTTTCACTTTTCTCCACTCTCACCTATCAATGTTACTTCATGTGTCATTAATTAGACTTAATAGTCTATACTTTATCTCCCTTGTCATAACAAATTAAGTGTGAAAGATTCCAACCAAAAAAAAGCACTCAAGTGATCTCAACATTAACAAGCTCAGTTTTCCTGACAACCTGAATTCAGCAAAGTGCTTCAGCATCTGCTTAAAGTTCAACATGTGCTCAGGTGTTCTGTAGCTTGACACAGTACCAAGGGAAGGGCAAACCTCCAAGGTTGGGTTGCTCAACCTTCCAAATAGATGTCAGTAGTCCTGCCCTGAGCAAGTGATTGTCTCCATTCCAGTGGCATTGTTTGCCTAAACAAATAGATGGTGAGTGCCTTTCATTTGTCACTGATCTTCAGCTTAAGGGCAAGTCCCTCATTTGGAACCCATATTTTCCAGCTCAGTGGTTACATTTTTGCTTCCAATCTGGCTGCTTATATATGAATTTTTAGTTAGGTAGGAGATCAGCTCTGAAAACTTTGGCTCCAGGCAGCAACTGCATTTCAAATAAACTAGCCTGAGCATACATCATAGAAATGTGCTACACTCAAGAGCTGGGGATGGGGAGAGCTCTCAGAGATGCTATCCAACAATTTTTGGTTCCAACTTGGGTCATTATATTCGCCCTCACATTCTCAAACTTGAAGGACATGAGCCATGAAAGTTGAAAAACTAAAAGATAGAAGTGTCACTTCCATTAAAGCAAACAAGTCCCCAGATCTCCCTGAAAGTTCTTAACACCTTGAGGGGTCAAAACTGTATGCTATAAAAATATTATCTGGAGTTTCAAAATATTTTGGCTTCAAATCCTGGCCCAAACATGGAAGAGCAAACAAGTTCAAAACATGAAGGAAAAAAAAAATAAATTCCAAACTCAAGTGCTCACACTTTCACTGGATCTTGAGGGGTTTGACTTGAATTTTCCTGTAGGGAGACTGTTCAGCTGTGCTTCTGCTTTTATTCCAAGTATCTTCATGCACTCCAAAATGAGCACTAATACAAGAAGTAACATGGCACAAAATAACCTGAGTTTATGCCTTCCAAGCAAAGCCCAGAAATATGTGCTGCAGTAGAGATTCCTACTGGGCTGAGATCCAAGGTCTGCCTATATCTCTATTGGCGAACTCCTGCAGGAACAAAGAACAGGCAAAAGCATGACTTGAACCAAGTTTCTCCTCACTGCTGCAATGAAAAATCAGTCCCTGCTGCTGCCAATTAGAGGGCTAATTGAGAAGTGAATCCTGAACCCTTGGAGAATTGCTATCTTGAGGAAATTTCCTGCCTTTGTCAATGGTGCTGTGACACAGAACCAGGGAAAGATTGAGCTAACAGTTGCTGGGATAAGCACTTTGAGGGAAAGTGCTGTTTGGGAAGAAAAGTATGATGCTTCAATATTCATGCAAGGTTTAAAGAGTATATGAGATTTGGAAGAGAACAAGAATACAGGCTTGCTTACTTGAGATTCAGGGGCTCATGTCCCAAAGATCAGCAGCAGGTTATGTCTAAAACAGTTGGGTATTTGTCATTAAAATCTCCTGAAATGTGGCATGCTGGACTTTTCCCATGGCCAGAGCATTTCAGGCTCTTTCCTTATGAGGCCTAAGATTATGTTATTTATTTATAAATTCTTCCAGAGGGTCTATTTTATATTAACCACCGACCTTTGTCACCTTCTCTCTCTATCTATGGTCTCACCCAAAATGCCAACTGAGCTGATTAATTGTTAAGACCTAACACAAATTCTGGACTCTCACATGAAATCAAAAGATTAAATCTAGATTAAATCTGATTGCCCACTGGTGCAATCTCACAGAAATTGTTTAAGCTTTAAGTAGGGATGAATTTGTCTCAGAGTAATTAATTGTTTTGGGTACTTGCCTTTCTTTGCCTGAAAGTCATTTAATACTAATTTATTTGTTCCAAAACAGTTTTACACCACAACCAGTATCTGCCACAGAATAAAAGACAAGCAAACGATCCCAAATTGCCAGGAAGTTATAATCCTGAGGGAATTTTCTCCTATCTAAATTGGAACTACCTCAGTAACAGAAGGTTACTGAGAGATACTTTAATAGGAAGGAGTGAAACAGGTCTTCCATTGTGATCGGCCGTGCAAGTTCTCTCTGTTCTTGGTAGAAGTTGGGCTGAATCTCAACATAGGAATATATCTGGATCACCACCCAACCCTGTAGCATCATTTTGCCTTTCAGAAGGATTCATTTTTTTCCTCCAGATGCTCTTCCAAGTTCCTTTGCCCGACTCTGCACTTTTAAGCTGTGACTGGCAGCAGATTCACAGCTAACCAGTATGAAAAAAGAATATTTTCTCCTAGGATTCCTGACCCGAGCAGAAAAAGGCAGTACTGGAAATAGTGCAAAACCCATGTTCCTTGAAAACTTTCCAGCCCATTTTTGCCGACTGTAGACATTTGGGCAGTACAGATGAACTCTGGATAACCACCCAAATTTTTGGGTTTACCCATCACTAAAAATATCACAGACAGGAGGGCACTGTCCTGAACTGAGTCTCCAGGCATTTTGAAATTCACCCAGCCCTGGCTGAAGTGATCATTATAATCTGGCAAGGAAAGCAATCTGGATTCCAAACTGTCACTATTTTTAAAATCATCTTGCCAAAGCCCTGTTGGAGACTGAAAAGAAAACCATTTTAGCCTGAAAGGGATGATGAGTAATCTCTTATTCTTGATGTAGCATTTGTTTGTAAAAGGCATATAACTGTAGATAAATTGCATACATCTTAGCAACTGTTAAGGTTTGTAATCTTGCTGTAGAGTCCAAACTAATGGTAATAATGTTTTAAAAGCCTCCAAACTCTATTACAAATTTTAGTTACCACCTACTCATCGCCTCCCACACACTCCAGGAAACCAGCTAGATTTCCCAGCTGCTCTGCTGCAAGCTCTTTACAAGCACGAGTACAATCAGGATCTAAACAAGGCGGAGGTTTCCCTTACAGGTGGCTTTACTATCTTTTCTTCCAATACAATAGGACAAAGGTGTCAAGCCATATGGTGGGCACATGCACCAGTGTGGTCAGGTGGAACAACAGTAAGGAAGTCTGGTTGCATGTAATGCTTTTGGGGATTCTCTTCCCAAAGAAACTTGTTATTCCTGAAAAGAGACAAAATAAGATGTTTAAGGCCAGGTTGGACAGGGCTTTGATAAACTAGTGGAAGATGTTCCAGTACATAGGTGTAGGGTTGAAGCTAAATAATCTTTAAGGTCCATCCCAACACAAGTAAATCTAGGATTCTGTGAAAAGCAATGTTAAAGAGCAGCTTGTAAAGGTGGTAGTAGGTAGGCTGTTGTCAGAAGCAGCCATCCTGGGAAAATTGTTTATGTAGAGTGGGAGAGAGCAAGGATGACAGAAGAGCATGATCAGTGCAAAGCAGAGCCTAAACAGAAATAAGTGAGCAGGGTGTGAAATCCACACAGTGTGAGCCATAGTACAGTGATTGAGAGTAGAAGATGACAGCAGTATCACCTGTTTTTAAGTGTGTGGAAGGAGGGACTCGGGGGCAGAGATGGATTGCTGGCAAATCTTCTACTATTTTTACCTTCTATCTACTTGGTACAACGATGGATTATCTACATTTAATAGGAATTTATGACCCAATGAGTGATATTTAAAAGACTCAATGATGCATTTAATAACCAAACATTCTTCCTGATTAGTGCTCATTTGATCTCTTGAGGATAGTGCTCCCTCTGACTGAGATTTTTTAAAAATGCCTTTGTCTCCCCATAGTTCATGCCAGAGTCCAGGGAAGATACAGACCTCAAAAATAGCTGGGAAATTAATTTTCCTGAGAATGTATGGATTATATACTTTATACTTTGGTTGATCTCTCTCTCTCTTATAGCATCCTTTTAGAAACATGCAGAAGTTGGAAAGAAGAAATACTCCTGATTCTTCATTAAAGTTGTTTTTTCCTTTCTTTGTCAGTTTTATGAGGACTCTTTGAGCATTAATGCAAATTCTTAGCCATTTGCAAAGGTGAACAAAATTGATCTCAAGTAATGTGCACAAGTCTAGTAATTTAAATAAAACTGAAAAGGAATGAACTTGTGCCACTTGGCAGAGGCTGTGTTTCTCCTCTTTTCTGAGTCACGTTTTCAAAAATATGCTAGCTTGGATTCTAATCTCTCCATCTGAGAGGCAGAGAAGAACCAGAGGTATAGAGAATGGGAAAAGCAGCACTATTTTTGACATAGAAAATTCAATTCTAGAGAGACTACTCCCTGTCTGCTACTTCTAGTCCTGAAGATAATCAGCAACGTGCAGTATCCTAGGAGAAATGGATTGCTGTGTGTCTTTGGTCACATATATTCTTTGGTATCCCTTATGCTTTTTGGGATTCCCACCCAAGGAGAGGAAATAAGTCTTCCCCTTAATTTTGCCAACATTTCTCTTTTCCACTCTAAACCCCTCAAACCCATTTAAATCTGTTTCAGGGAAAAGGGCAGGAGTATACCCTAGTCATCTATCCCACTGCTGGCCTGAACTTACAGGTACATACAAAACATCTGCTGCAGTCCAGGCAGTGCATAATTTTCAACCTTCTGCTGTAGGAACCCTGAAAGCAGGATTTGTATCCAGAAGCCACCAGTGGATGAATGGTGGCTGTTTCCTTCTCGTTTACTCTGTGACTACCTTCCAAAGTTAATCACCACTCAGCAGGCATGGGCAAACACATCTTTGCCCATCGCAACAGCCTTGTGTTCTCTTTCAGCATAGGTTACTGTGACTCAGCAGGTGAGTCTAAACAGTGATGTACTTCTTTAGGTTTTCCTACAAATCACCCCATCACAGAGAGGCATTTGACCACCCACAGCAGAGTAGGAGCTGGTTCCCTTTGCAGAAGCCCTTTGTCTGCATGGTGGCTTCACTGCCTTTAGATGAACTCCTCAGAGGAGAGTTTTATAGGCAAGTGCATCAGTATTGACTAAATCAGCCTTAATTTAATAATTCTCCACAGTAACGAGAAAATGCTACCTCCCTGAATCCCCCACGCTTACTCCTGCCATCTCAGGGACCCCCTCCACCTCCAGTGAGAACCTGCTGGCTGTAGCAGTGCGGGAGCTTTCACCCATTTTATTTAGCACAGCCCAGCCTCCACCACCTGCCTTTGCTTTATTTCCCCATAAGAGTCACAAAACTTTTGATGACCTTCCCTTTTGCTCCTGAAGAAAGGTTAACAGCCCTTGGGGCTTTTTGTTTTTCCTTCCCCTTCAAAAGTCAGCTTAGTTTTAATGATAAAAATAAACAAGACCATTGAAATGTCCCCATGGATCCAAGCCTGGTTTAACTCAGCAGAAGGGTATTTCCCCTCCTTTCTTTAGTCCATTAGGCCTGACACTAAAACCTGTACTTGAATTTCAATGCTTTTTTTATGTAGGCATGATTTATCTCCAACTTTATCCTGCTAAGTTTGCTTCTCAAGCTCATTCTTTATTGCATCACAATAAAAGCACTATACAACTCCTGGCTCCCTAAAAAAAAAAAAAAAAAAAAATTTAAACAAAGCAAAAAACAAAAAAAACATTTAATANAAAAAAAAAAAAAAAAAAAGTTCATCAGAGCAGTAAACTCAAGAAGTCATTCATGAATGTTGCAGAAAACATTTGTATTTTCTGTGTATATGCAGTTTGTATACTGTGTTATTCTAATGACCTGTAAATAGAAAGCTGTATATTTCTCCAGAGCTTGGTCTAGAGCTATACATAGTAATGCCCATTCACAGAACCAGCCCTGTCTAGTGTGTGACAGATTGACACATACACCAATTCATTCTTACTTGAAATACCAAAATAAAAGTGCCTTCTGTACTTTCTGCAGAATATTCTACCTTGAACTGGGTCCAGGTAGTTTCACTGTAGATGCAGATGAATTTTCTGCCATTCGTATCACTGCTTAAATGTATTATTCATTCAGTATGATTGATTGGGTGTTCTATCCATATTGCTAAAATGCTACTGTCTGTTCGTCTGTCTGTTAATCTGTTTTAGTGTCGTACAGAGACAGACCTATAGAAAACACCTTTTGTTTCTGTTGAAGTAGTGACAAAAAAAAAAAAAAAATCTTTAAAAAGGAACTGTTTGATCTTTGAATTCATATGCATGAAGAAAATCTATACCACTGAGATGACTGAATAGCCAAAAGGACAGATTTTTATATTCTGCCAGTGGTATGCTAGAAGCACGTTGCATTTGTTTCTGCCTGATTAGTCAGGTGCTGGGACTGGGGAGCCAGGAGGAGACATCGCAGCAGAGGAAGGAGATGCTCTCTGTAAGATCATGACCTCCATTCCAGTGTCATTTCACACCTCAGGCAGTGATCTTGTTACATCTCATAAGCTAAGCAGGGTCAGCCCTGGTCAGGCTAAGCGCTTGAATAGGAAACTTCTAAGAAAAAAACTCAGGCACTGTGGAAAGCAGGGCTGTTGGCTGGGTAGGTGACATTATTCTCTTGGAGTTGGTACAAAAGACGTGCTCTTTTAAGAAGCCTCTGTGCATCCGCTGTGGCTCTGCTCTGGCAGCTAAAGGCACTGCCTCTCAGGTGAGCCAGACCCAGAGGCTGCAGCAGCTGAAGTTATTAACAGCGTTTCTTCCCATTTCCCCCTCGGAGCACAGGTGCTAACCCCACTGGCTGCCCAAGCTCCACACTGGGTGATTACAAGTGTCCCCAGAGCTCCCTGATGCAGTTCCTGTACCAGAGGTCACACTTGGCTCTACTGCTTTGGCAAGCTGGCCCAGGCTTGCTGGCAGACTCTATCCCCAAGCAACCTGCAGCTCAGGAGGAGGCAAATTGAACATATGTGATGGGAAAGAAAACTCAGCTGTTTTGGGAGGGTGCTTACTCATGAAAGGGAAATTATGAGAAGCCAAGAAATGCTCACGTGAAAATCAGTTTAGTGCCACCAGCTTTCCTGATCCCTTGTGTTCCCAGCCACAGCTTGTTTTCTCTTCTGAGGAGTCTTGACTCATCTGAGACACAAACCCCTGTCATCTGTACTGTCTGCTGCAAGAAAGAGTGTTCCACCCCTCATGTCCCGGCAGAGAGCTCTTTCTTCTGTTATGGGATGAATGTATCCTATTGCTGTAGTTTTTGACAGCAACATCAGGATTTTGGAAAGAGAGGACAACTGTCGTGTGCTTTGCTCATTGAATGAGATGCAGGACACACTGCTAGGGAAACCACATGAGGAAAAACTCTCCCCAAACCCACAACTCTAATGCCAACTACACTTGAAAGTGTGCCGTTTATATGGTACCATGTTTAGAGAGGTAAATGAGTATTTAATGAAAGTGTAAAAACTCTCTTAGCCTTATTAGAGTGGTCTACATTTTAATGCTGCATCTCATGCCTGAAAGTACTCTTCCTAATGTTTCAATTGTGAATTTTCTGAAACAGAAGGTGTTTCCTACCCCCACGTTCCATCTCTCAGGTACTGAACAAGTCATGAGATGAACTCTCAGTACAAGTCCTAAAAATAAAGGAATTCAGGCTAGCAAAACCAGAACCAGCCAAAATTTTTCACTTGGTCTTTAGATTAAAGGCTTGCTACCTCTGTTAAGTGCAAAGAAGTCATTCAGATGGCTTCAGAAGCCTTCAGAAAGGCTCACTGCTGTCTCTCTCTCCCCTGTTGGTGTGGGCATTCCTCTGCCAGCTTGCCCCATAACTGAATGGGCTCAAGTCCGAGCAGTGGTGCACAGCTGTGGGTGCCTCTGGATGCAGGCACAGTACAGATGGCAGCTTTGCTATTATGGACCTGAAACCTTTGTCTTCATGAGCACTTCAGACCTAGCACAGGCTCCCTGGCTAGTGTGTGGAGTGGTTCTTCACAGCCCCACCCCTGGCACAAACAAACGAACAGTCAAAAACAACCCAAAATTCCTCTTGAGGGTCTTTAAAAATACTCTTTGTATTTGATATCTGCTTTCCCGCCTGTCTATAACATGCCATGCCCCAAAATGGCATTAGGTGAACAATAGTCATTTTCTGTGACAGACACTATCTCAAATCCCCTACATTTGTGTTTGTTGCTGTTGTGATTCTTCACCTGCTGCCCTTTATCTAGCAAAGAAAGATGAGTTCAAAGACTGCTCTGGAGGTCTGTTATGGTTTTAATGATGAGGTGAAGTTGGAAGGTCTTGTGTATGATGAACTTAATAGGGCATTCTTCTCATTTATGCTGACATCCTTTACATGGAGTTGTGAAAAGGAAAGGACAACTGATCACAAGCAATTGATTTATTAAGAAATAACTGCCCCTTAGCTGTAAGTGAGCATCCAATAAGGGAAAGAAATATTTAATAAGCCCATATAATCCCACTGGAGTCACAATGGCCTTACGTCCCCATTGTCTTCTCCCACTTACTTTACTACTTATATGAAGCCATCAGATAAAAAATGAGGATGAGAATAAATAACAGAGCTGTGTGAATAACTGAGATTTTTATTTTTCCTGGCTATGCTGAGAAATCTTGAGACAAATTCATTTGCAGCTGTCCTGCAATGAAATCTTTCGAACATTTTTTTGCAATCAATTTAACTGTAGCATTTTCTTCATCTTCAGAAAATTTTTTTTTCTCTGACTTAAATGTCTACAAGATTTTTAATTACAAAATAAATTGAAATAAGTATCATAAGTGGCAGAAGTTGGTGGAACAGAAGAGGCACTTATTTTTTCTCAATACCAGAATGAAAGCTTTTGATTGTTCTTACTGGTTTTGTTTTGCAGCAGCAGAAATCCACTGAAATTTTCAAATTATTTGATTTTCACTAAATCTATTTTTCTCTAAGGAAAAGGTATTGCTATGAAAGGATTTGCTACTCAGTCCTTGCATTCCCAGTGTTAATGCTGTAGCTCCTTATTCCAGGCACTCCCTGCTCCTGTAGAAAACCCAGAGTGATATGCATGAGACAGATGTAGACACACAGCAAGGAATTTTATTATGGAAAATTTTGGAGAGGTATATTTTTTGGGGGGGGATTTTGGGGTAAATCTGTAGAGCTAAAACTGATGCCTGAAGGACCAAAACCACCCAATTTTCTTTTGATGAATTTTTGTGGTTTTGAGATTAAAGTACCCTAAAACTTCCATCATAGATATTTTCTGCAACAATTCCAAAGAGCTAAACATTTTGGACACAGGGGTGTAAATCCATCTGTGCTTGCTTTCAGAGAGACCAGGACAAACTATTTTAAGATTGAGGTAGAAGACGAACAATGCATTGGGGTTGGTCAGGAAACAGAGTCAAACCTAGAGCTCCAGTTACTTTGCCAGACAAAAATAAGCAGCTGAGTAGCTACAAGTTATAGAGGAAACAGTGCAATACATTCATTTTGTTCCAGGAAGTGATGTCCAGCTATTGTGAATGGGAAGTGGTGAAACCCAATGGGGAATGCAACACAGGGAAGCCTGTAAGGGTTTGTACAACCCCCCAGTGACTTCTGGATTAACTTGGCTGCTCACCTCCCCTCTGCTTCCACCCTCCCCTATTTATTCCCACAGCACCCTGTCGTGTGTGGACCTGAGACACTGAGGAGCAAAACAACTTTGTGGAAGTCGTGCTGAAAATCAGGAATACAGCTGTCCCCTTGGCTTTCTCATCGTAGGCTGGCATGCAATCAGGAAACCTGTTCTTTTCAGCAGGATTTTGGGTCTGCCACACTGAATGAATAAGATTTTTTTTGGGCTGCCTGCTTATTTGTCCTTTTAGAAACCAGAAGGGAGAAAAAAAAAAAAAAAAAAAAAAAAGCCAACAGCCTTTCTTTTCAGAGGTGCTTCCTGCAATAAGAGCCACCAGGTCTCTGTCTTACATATTCCTACTCGTAGTAGGTAGGCTGCCCCACTGTATTGGTTAAGTAAATGTCAAGTTGAGGAAAGGCAGACAGACAGGCAAGTATTGAAGGGTTAGTGCCTGGACAGCTGTTTGATAACATTAACGCATCATGACTGCAATAGAGTAACCTTTGAGGAGGGTCATCAGGAGCTCAGCCACGAAGGAAAATACACAGCTGGACTTGGTATACTGTACCAATTAAACTGAAAATGTCTGAAACAGCAGCTACCAAATGAGACAAGGGAGGAAATAGAAGAATGGGGCTGCTTCTGTAGGGAAGATTGCAGCAGCTCTCCTGGAGTAAGAGTTGAGCCAATCCAGGGCTAAGCAGCCATCCATGCAAGGAGAACAGCCATGATAAAATTGTTAATTTGTGTCACAGAATAGGCAAATTCGCAAAAAGCATGTCTGTCTCCTCACAGTCACCAGACTCCAACAGAAAAAGATGTTTCCAAGCCTGAGGAAGAAGCAAAGCCCTGTGACAAAGTGATGCAGAGCCATGAAGAGAGTATTCTCTTTCCCTGTGGACGCTTTTTTTAGATGCATTACTGGCCAAGGAAACCTGGCAGCTAGGCAGGCGCTGAAATTCGCCATAACTTTGTTCACAGTGGGACACATACTCACACTGACCAGCAGCTGATGGATCCACCTCTTGGTGTGCCTGAAACGGAGCTTTTCATGTTCAAAGGGGACAGAAGGTTTGAAGGTTTGGAAGCTGGCGCAGGGTATGAAGGTGCCTGCCTCTGATCTTCATATGCCTCAGTTCTTCCAGGATAAACCCAAGCCAATTGCTGTTTAAAAAAGCTATTTAATTTTAAAACCTCCCCCATACCCATTACTAAGCCGGTGTGATTTTCAGCATAGAAAAGGTTTGTACCATGTGGAGAGAAAGTAAGGAAACGTGAGGCAGGCCCTTGCAGGCTAAAAATAGCATGTGGGGGGACACAACCAAGGAAGTCACTTCACAGGAGATAGGGATTGAGTGGCTCCCACTCCATGAGGCTTTGCCGAGCCCAACTAATTAATGTTTGTAAAGCACTTTGAAGATGAAAAGCACCAATTTATCGCTAAGTTTAATTATTTGGATCAAGTTACTTTAGACTTTCGCTAGCTACTTTCAAACACCACCAAACTCTTCCCTCTAAGTCGTGAGCAAGCTTAAGGCAGAATTTTGGAAGTCAAAGCCACAGCAGTACTTTGTGATGATGGCTCTTGTGGAAGGAGGGTGGGCCCAATATATACACCTTGATTTTGATTTTACTGGACTTGGAGTTCTCAGAGACACTTAAAGAAGGGTTCCTGTTGAGTTCCTAATGAATTTCAGCCACCTTTAAATTTACAGTGCACAATTGAGGCTTTTTAAGGCCGGCAATTAGAGGGGAACCAATTTTGGATAGAACTGCATTTACACTGCACAATCATGTTTCTAATACATGTGATTAGCACCAGTGAGAGAACATGAACTCTTGAGAATAGTGTGCCTGCTAGTTGGAAGTCCTAGCCAGGTAGCAGGTAGCAGATATTAAACACATGAATACAAACACAGATGTAGACATACCAGCTGGAGGAAATGCAAGGAAAAGAATCACTTAAACAGCATATTCCACTCTTTGGAAGAGAAAGGCTTTAAACAGATAGGAATAAAATCTTGGGATAGCTCATTGGGTGAGATAAATTAAAATGATGCCTTAGACTGCAAATTTTATTTTGAAATGGACCAATATTGTTCACACTCATATAGCTAATATTCTCTCTTTTCTTTTCCAGATGAAGTAGTTAAAAGATTCCTCATCACATTACTACACCTGTCTTTGCAAGTGAGGCATTTTTCTTCTTCAAATAGCATCCCCAGGGGACATTTAATTCTGAATGATTTTCTCATTAAAAATATGGTTCTACTCATGAGAAACAGAATGTCCTAGTAAAATAGGGCATGTCAGGGCCAGAGATTTATGGGTTCAACACCAGGATTGAAATCTTGATTACTGAATAGAAGTATCTACAGAATTAACAATAATTTTGGGAGCTCTACTCATCTCAGTAGGATGCTGCTCATCATTTTCTGATGATTAAATAGGAAAGTGTTCCTCATCACTTCTAAACTCTAATCACAAATACAACATTAGTTCTAAGGATGAAAAAACATCATCAGACATAGAGAACTCAGGGGTTTGCCCAAATTGAACTTGGAATTAGTACAGGGAACACTGTTTGCTGCATCCCCTCCACACCTCCTGATTTAGCTGTAGACTAGAAAGCTGAAATATGGAGGGCTTCTCTAAATCTGTAGTTTTCTCAGGAATCTCCAGGGAGATTTTGCAGGATTTCCAAGCTGGTATTTAGCTCAGTGAGTTTGCACACACACAGTACAGAAGCTCTGGAAATTTTGGACCCTTTCTCTTGCCATTTGCAAGAGACAGCACCTAGGGATATTTGCCATGAAAGGTGCTTTTAGGGTAAAAGCTGTTTGCACCTACAGCACTTACCTGGGAGCAGCTGCTCACTGGCAATTTGCAGTGAGATTTGACCTCCTGCTTTTAGGGGGAGATTCAAAGGGTTCGACAGGGAAGTCTCCCTGTAACAAAGAAGGACATTTGTGCACAGGAGACAGTATTTGTTATTTTCCTTCTTTAAGGAAGATCCTCTTATGCAACGCCATGGAGAGGTTCCAGTTAGGAAACTGAGACTGGATCTTTTTTTTTAATGCATACAGATTATGGCTGGGGTTTGCTCCAGCAGTGATACACTTCTGCCATGGGCAATGGATCCATACATGTGCAATTTTTTTACCTCCTTTTTATCTGCAGTGCAGGTTTCCATTACACATTCTGCACTTGTTTCATACACACACAATTCCTGTAGAAATCAATGGAAGTCCTATGTGCAGAAAAGCCACAGAAAGTGCAACAGAGATTTGCACCATGGATTAAGAGATTTTCAGCGCTGATCAAAGAAGAATTTTGTCCGAGGTTTGTAAAGCACTTTTGAATCCTTCTTGATGAAAGGCACTATAAAAATGTAAAGCTGCTGTTGTTGTTAATGTTCCCTTGGCACACAACAGGAGGAAAGATGCTGAAATTAAAGTCACATATATTAATATTGATTAAGAAATAAGCAAATTCTTCTAGAATTTGATCTGCCTTTCATTATGTGCACTTGATCTTCCATTTTCAAAAAGGGCATAGTTATGTCCTGGAAAATCACAGCCTTGAACTCCACCAAACCAGAACTACAGATTATATATTATTATATGTAATTTTGGAAATCTGTCTGGAATACACCATAAAGCAGGAATAAAAGAAAAACTGTAAGGACATTTGTATTTGTCAGTGTCTCCCCAGACAGAGCCCCGAGGACATGATATTCTTAGAATAAAGCTTTCATTTCACAGTGCATCAGTGGGAAAATTAACAAGCTCTCCTCGCGCTGTTCCATAATTCATTTTCTTTGTTTTAGATATTGAGCTGAGCTGGTACAGTAACTTAAATAGATAGGAGAGATTTTAAGTACAGACTTGGATTCTGGCTGGTTTGGGTTGTTTAGTTTTGTTTTGCTTTTTTTCCTCCTTCATCCTGCAACTTCCTGGTATCTAAATAAGAAGTTGCCTCAATTTATTTTAGCACTTGCCTTTTAAATGGAAAGTGCCAAGTGCTGCTATAATAATTTAAAATACATCAGAGCAGACTCCCTTGAGTTAGTGTAAGGGGTATAAGCTGCATCTCCTGCAGCACCAGGAGCAATGTTCAATCCTCAGAATCTGCTCATCTCCACCAGTGGCAATAGGAGACCAAGATACCATAAAGCTCAGAGAGAAATTCCTTGGGGTGAGATCAACCACCACTTTTGCTCCATCTAAACGTCAATTAACAACAGGCAAGTACCTTGAAAGACAGTAATTTCTGTTGTTGTTTTCTGAAAATGCATAGCTACATTTTTGCAGAAAATCACACAAATGTTTCTGAAGCAAAAAATATATTTCTAACTATGTTTTCTACCAAGAAACTCTTTCTGTCCTTAGAAGCCCTGTGACTCCAGAAACTAAAAGGGGAGGCCATAGAAAAGCTAACTTTTCTCATTGAGAAAATTACTTAAACAGCAAAAACATGAAAAAATTTGAGAAAAATGTTATTCCTTCCTTCAGCTGTACTCATTCATGTGTTGAGGAAAAAGAAAAACTCCAACAGAAAACTCCAGTCTGAATGTTTAAATATATGTTAATAATAACAGGAAGGGTGGAGAAGGTACTGTGGTCCCCAAAGCTCGAACACTGCTTCAGTAACATCACTCCTTGCAAGACCCCCTGCCTGCACATGAGCAGAGATCAGCACCTGGCTTCTCTCAAACATCCCCAGCCAAGTGCTGGCTCACTTGCCAATGGAAACTCTTAGTTTTGGAAAAAGGTTACCTACATCCTTGACCCTCAACAAAAAAAAAGAGTAAATTCTGGGGGAAAGTGTGCTATGCCTGGTACACAGTAGCCTTCTGGGGACTCATGCAACTTGGGCTTGGTTCTGACTTTGTTCCTTGGCTATGCCTGTACAGCCTTTCAGAAAATTCAATCCTCTAAAAGAGCCATTCTGTCCTGCTCAGCCACAAAGGGCAACTGAGCTAGAAGGACATAGTCTGAGGTGCTACCTGTCATAAACAGAGTCCAAAACGGAATTACCACTTCATACTTTTAAATGGGCTGGTAGCTGAAGGGAGTCATTGACCTCAGTGCCTTACCACCCTTATGCAAAATTTTGTTAGTCGTTTGTGAAAACTGCAGCCAAATGCATAGAAAATATCCTTGTTATGAACAAAATATTGAGCTGCAATAGAGACAGCTGACAAAATTAAATACTTTTTTAAGGCATGTGTAGTAGGAAAGCCATCCCTGTTCCACACAGAAAACCTCAAAGACTGCCTTGCTGCATCCCCTTTTCCATCTGCTTGCTATTGGTAGTACATCCCAGTGTCAGGCTGCTGGGTTTGTAAGATGGCAATCTGAGACTGGATGAAGCCCATGTCACTGATGTGAGAAAATTCATTCAGCTGCTAGTTTTCAATAAGAAGTGATGCTATCTGGTCCAGAGAGATCTCTTTGCCTGTGCCCATCTGTACAGTGGCCGGCACAGTGTGGCATTATTGCAACACAAATAATAGTGGAGGCAGCGCATGGTGAAAATGTATCTTGCCTGGAATAAGCTTCCTCCTTATCACAGCTAGTAATACAACTATTATTCTGGCTTTTGGAAGTGATAAGCCTGTTCTTGCAAAAGAGCAACTGCCCTCAGTTCCCAATGGCTTCTGGCATCAGCTGGCATTGTTCAGTGCTCTGTAAGAGTGAAGCTCTGTGGGAGCTCTACCCAGGGAGCATGAGGTTGCTCTGATGATGGTAACCCCCCTGGGTATCTGGATGCAATACTGCTCATTCAAAGGGTCATTACCACAGCTGTGACCCCAGCCTGTGGTGGGGTTTGCTGTGTGCTGGGAGATTTGGTTCTTCCCCACCCTGCCTACAACCAATAAGGTGCCCTGCCTCAGTCTACAGTGCACGTTTCTTACTCTACAGCCATGTAGAGGACAGACAATACCCTCCCACTGTCTGATACCTGTGCTTATATAGCTGTGCGTACTTTGAGCATTTGCATAAATGTTTCAGAACCCCATTAAATTACTAAAAACAAGCAGGCTCCAAAAGTTAGAGAAAGATGAAGAAAAAATACTGTGCTGCAATTTTCAAGTTCAATGAATCTGCTTTGTGCCACTATCACAACTAGCCAATCACAATCCCAGTATTCCCTTTGATGCGTATAAAATGTATTTTTAATTTCACTAGACTGCTGCTCACTCTTATTTGAAAGGATATTTGAAAGAGTATCTGGGAATTATTAAATTCCCTGGTTTTAATTCCTCTGTCATGTCACTTCTTAATTTTCTCCTGTGTAAAATACAGTCTGAACCTCATGAATCCTTACTTATAGTGACCTTTCCTTGTCTCTGAATATTATCATCACCTTCTAGACATCTCTCTGACAGTCTGCTTCTTTTACAGTGCAGGAAGGAGTGTAGCCAGATGTGAACAATAGTACTGAAACCAGCATGTCCCTACATTTGCAAATAACATTATAGTGTTTCTGATTACAAAACATTTATTGCAACCTCTGCTACAAAGCCATGTCTCTGCCTGTACTGGCAAAGCTTCATGCTCTACCAGCAGACTTATTTAAACAGGGGCTATTGGGACTGCCAGTTATTTTTGAGCAGAAGAGATGACAGCACCACAAAGCATCCGTGAGCTGATTGCTGGAATCTCTCCTGTTAGTGAGTGGATCTTGTTTGGTGCTGGCTTATCACTCAGAGCTTTGTGTTCCTCTCACCAGATGGATGTTGGCAGATGGCAACACTGTTTTGCTGTTTAATTATTTAAAATGCTGCATTCAAATCTACCTTTGGCATTCAACAATGGAACAGGGTGTTTGTTGCCCATATCTTATCTTTGATAGACTGTTTCATATTTCCCTCTTTATAAGGCTGTGGAGAGGATTCTGGTTTGGGTACTTACACACATACCCTGTTCTGCAGTGGGTCTCCCAAGCAGGGGGCTGAATGCTTGCTGTTGTGTACTGGGGCTACCTGAGAGACAGTACCTAGCTATAAACCAAAAGGACTATAAACCTGGCTGTAAATCATCTTCTCTTACACAATCACAGAATCCTTCAGGTTGGGAAAAACCTCTGAGACCATCGAGTCAGGCCTTTGACCAAACACCATCTTGTGAACCAGACCATTCTTCCTGATGTCCAACCTGAATGTCCCCTAGCACACCTTGAGGCTTCATCCTCCTGTCACTGGTTGCCTGGGAGAAGATGCCAATTCCCACCTGGATGCAACCTCCTTCCAGGGAGTTGCAGAGAGTGATAAGGTCACCCCTGAGCATTCTTTTCCACCAGCTCCCTCCGCGTCTTCTCACGTAACTCTCCAGACCCTTCACCACCTTTGTTGCCCTCCCCTGGACTTGCTCCAGCACCTCAGTGTCTTTCTTGCAGTGAGGGGCCCAGAACTAGGTGAAGTGGCCAGAGGTGTGGCCTCACCAGTGCTGAGTACAGAGGGAAACATGTTTGTGTGTTCATCTGAAAGATCCCTTTGACTTCAATCACCAAGGGACAGAAATCTGCCTTTTCAAGAAAAGTAGGACACAATTCTGAGTAGTAGAGGTTATTAAAAATGGTTGATGTTTGAAGCTGTTGGAAGAGCTGGAAACGATGCCAATTTGTCACTGACCTTTAACTGGGGATTGTCCATCCTGGTTCTCAGGACCACCTTCAGTAGAACTGGAGGCACAAGTCTGGACTGTAATCTTTAACAGGAGTTTGTCATCAATACTGGAAGTGACATGCTTTGATTTTCTCAAAGCTCTGAATCAAGTTACTATTTTTACAAATTTTTGAGCTTCCCTCATCTCCATCTAGTCACCAGCCACTAGCATTAAGTTTTTGCCAGTTTAAAAATTGGTATAAGCCTCTTGTTTGCTGGCTTGAGGGTTTTGTGAGACTGCAGAATGTCAACAGAGCCCTGCTGACAAAACTTCAGGTCCCAAATTGTTCTCCATTTCCAGCAGTCCACAGGGTCACCACCCATTCTGAATGACACCTCGATTTCATGTAGTCCCTAAACTTCCAACTGCATGATCCAGACCAGGTGTGTCCCATTGCTTGTGCTGTTGGCCGTGTGATGAGCCATTCCCAGGATTCAGGTCCTGGCACACTGGTCTGTGCAGAGGCAGCTCTGCATAAGGGCTCAGATCCTAGGGGTGAAGGACCAGCTGTACTCAGGGTGTTTTGGTTCAGGGAAAGAAGAATGATTGGGAAAATGGGAGGGAAGGAGCATTTCAAAGCACCATATCCCACTAATTGGTCAGTGGTCCAGGAAGGAATAACAAGGGAGGAGATCATTATGTGCTACTGTGAGGCATTAGGGTTGGGAAAAGAACCCCTTGGAACAACTTTTATGGCAAACCCCCACAGGTTAAGCAGCAGGACTCCAGCTATCCTGTAGATTATTTTAAAAGGAAAAGCAGCAACAACAAACACATTAATACAACTTAGTGAGATAATAGCTACCCCAAGCTGCACTGATTGGAAACAATTGGCAGAGCCTGGAATATAAGGAATCACTTCCTGCAGCAATTTCCTTTTATTAAAAAAGCATTTAGAGCATTTACAAGCTTTTCATTTCTCAAGGATCTATTTTTAACTCTGTGTTGTCCTTAAAGACACAGTTCAGTCCAGCTGAATGCATGGCTCGGCCAAATGGAATTTGCTCAGAACATAGACGTTTGCCATCCCAGCATCACTACGGAGGCTTTCACCCAGAAGTAGTTATTGAAATCTTCTTAAAGCAAGAAAATTCAGGCAAACCACCCTGCTTTCCAACCTAGGCACAGAATCACAGAATTACAGAATGAGTAAATCTGGAAGGGACCACAGTGGGTCATCTGGTCCAAACTCTCTGCTCAAGCAGGGTCACCTTAGAGCAATTCAGGCGGAACTCCTGTGGTACAATTTCTGCTCATATCTGCACAGCAAGGTCAATTCAAACACATAGGTATGAAAGTTCAGTCCTTCAAAAAGGCACAATTGGAAATAGTTAAATCTCCAAGATCCACAGAACTTCAAAGCATCACTGAAATAAAAATCATAACCACCTCTACTGAAAGCCTGGTACTGTTATTCATTCCCTGTTGGGGATGTCAACAACGACTGTGAGTTTGCTTATTTTTATTTGTTTACTTTATAGTAACTTGGTCCAACACAGGGATTTTTAAAAAGTGTTTATTCTAAAATGCTTGAAATGAATTTTCATTTCTGTTTTGTTTTCTCATGTGAGAAAAATAGGAAAAAAAGTGATTTGGGTCAAAATTTGGGTCAACTAAAAAGAAAACATTTTCATTGTAGAAACAGCAGGCTACATATATTTTGATTTAAGTAGCCTTCCAGCCTAAGCATAAGTTTGGAACAAAAATAAATTGAACATCCTCTTTAACTAACACATAAATAATGCTATTTTTTCTGGTGTCCCCCCTTTTGTTTTGAAGAGGGACAAACTGAAACACTCCTGGCATGTGACATGGTTGCACAAAATTTTCTACCCAAGCTTTCATTTTTCATTATGAAGAGAAACATTTGCCTAGCTCTGGCTTCGAGACTTTAAAGAATGGAGGTCCATTTTCTCTCTGTCCTGCATGGAACATCTTCTGCAGGTTATATCTCTATAAAAGAAAGCCTTTGGATATAGACAGCAGGACGGGATGAGGTGTGCATTTCTCTGCAAAGAGACCCCCTTCTACACCTCCACCTGTCCCCAGAAGCATTCCCATGCCAGCTGGGCAGAGAAAGGGCTGCCAGGACAAGATGGTAGTGCTCAGAGGGGACAGAGGAATGAGTGTCCTGTGGAGGCCCTCTATAACCCTGTGTTCCATGGCCCTACTATGGCAGCACCACACCCTCTGCCTCTTCTGTGGTGGGGCTAAGGGGGGTTCCATCAACAACTGGTGAGGAACGAGTGTCATCAGCCAGCAGGATCTTCCCCTGACACAGCTGGGACTCTTCTCCAACTGCATCTGTGTCTTGCTCCATGGAATCTTCTCTCGCTCTCTCCCAAGAGGGAATGGAGGCCAAAGCACAGCTTAGGTAGGAGAGACTCAGCAACAAGCACCAAGTCATTTCCCAGCTATGTTATGAACTAGCATAGGAACCAGTCCTGCTGTGAGTATGGAAAGAGGAATCAGAGACCACAAGACACAACCACAGCAACTGGATAGTGCTGGAACAGCATTGCCAGGTCACTCTTTCAGGGTGTGCTCTACTCCAAAGAAAAGCACTCTTTTTTTTTTTTTTCTAGCCAAAGATAACCTTTCCTTTGTGTAAAGCTTTGTTGCAGCTTTAAAATAGTTGATTTGGTATCTTGAAAAAAGGTTGATCTGATATGTATTAGGACAGACAATTTTTAGCTACCCTACTTTAGCTCAAAATGCCTCTCCTACCTCTCAAATAAGTGTCATTTAGAGAGGGAAATTATCCAAGTGGTGAAGAAAGGAATGAGAAGTCCAGTAACATGTTAATTTTATTGGCAACAGCACAACACTCTTCCCATCCTCGCAGTCATAACTGGTCAGCTTTTCAGTGCGTGTGCCCAATTATTACTTGCAAGAAGCCAGGTATCTCATAAAGAATTCAGTTAATTTTCAATATTTTCTAAAGTCCTGTAAATGAACAATGCACTTTTTACAGGTCTTTCATCAAGGAGTTAATAACCAGATGAAGGTTCTCCTTTCATCAGTTTCTAAGTAATGCTCCATTCGATTGAAGAAGATCAAAAATGATGATCAGAAAATAAAAAGGAAGTTTTAAAGGCAGCCTTTGTACAACACTTTAACTGTCTCATTCCTGTTATTTCAGAAGTATCACTGGGTTTCTTTCAGGCTTAAAAAACATATAAAATTCTTGTGAAGTGCCAGTACTTGCCTTCTTCTTACTTTAATTTTAGAAACACTTGTGTTAATGGTGGGCAACATACATCTGCCAGATAGTAGCCCAGGACTAAAAGACAGCAACACCAAGGATAGCAAAACTATTAAGATTCTGCCACTGTCTACTGCACTACCTGTGGTCCTAATCTGACATCCTACCCCGTGCCAACCTGCAGGGTGTCGTCCCACAGTGTTCCTGACCCATCTCGCTGGCCCTCCATCAGCTACTCTGTCTCTGGGGACTGGGATGCAGGTCAAGAGGGTGGGGAGAGAAGAGAGCCCTCATGCAAAAGTTCCTTTATCTTTAGTGTAGGAGAAGAATATCATCCTTCTGCATTTAGTTTTACCTGAAAATTTTCCTCTTTGCTTCAATGGTCTCTTGAAAGCCCTCTGTATAAATTTTCTATCCCTGGCTCATCTTGCCTTTTTCCATTTGCTAGGGCCTGATTTACTGCCTTTAAATAAAAATAGGCAAATTTCCTGTGAAGATGTGAGATGCTGCTTCCCTGAACCCAGCTCAAACATGTACCTGCTTCACCCTTTTGTCCTCTCTGCCCTTGTCCCCTCTCTGTCAGGGGAGCCAGGCACCTATGGGTGCCTCATGCATGCACTCCCCTCTCCCATCCTTCCATATAAGCATGGTTCACTCCTTTTCTGTATCCCACTCTAACTGCAGTATCCACAGCACAACCCAGTATAATCCTGTTACCACCAAAAGAAGCTCCCTCTCTGAAATTTCCTGCAGTAGTGAAGTGTTGGCCCTTTGTCCCCTGGCAAGGGGACATTCATAGTGGGTCATTAATCTATGGCAGTCAATAATGAGTATTTGAGCATGCAAGCTGGCATAACTAATTGAGACACTGGGTGCTGCCATCCAAACATCCAAATTATAATTTCTGTATAGCCAGAGATGTAGCCCTGTCTCTCCCTTGCAGAGAGGAAAAATGAGGCAGAATGGGACCAAAGACATGATGCCTTCTTGAGCTATTCCATCCTGTGGTTTGAATCTTTCCCCTGAAGTGAGTGCTGACATTTAAGGGAGGTTTCAATCCTCCCTTAATTTGGGTAATTTGAGTAATTTGGGTTTCCAGAACTCAGTATTTCATAGCTTGTAATCATCCTACGTAGTGAAGCCTGCAGAGAATCGGAAAATGATGCATTTAATTTTAGAACAATTTTATCAAAGCATTGGTCTTTAAGAGAAGCACTGTACTTTCAGGCAAACTCAGAACACTCAAAAAAGGGACATTTTATTGCAGGTGTTTTGCATACGACCTTTGTCAGGATCCAATATGATGGAAAAGGGGATAGCTAAACAGGGATTGACACTAACACACATTTCACAAGATGCCTGATCCCACTGTTCTAAGGAGCAGTTATCTTAAGATCTGATTCTTAAAATCGGTTATCTTTTCAGCAGGATGTATAAATAGATCAGCAGAAGAGCCAGCTAATGACTCACTGTTGTAAATTAAATGGAATTTGCTACGAATAAGATTCATTGAAGCTTTCCTAACAAATCAATTTGTTTCAATCACACTGTAATTCAATAATAATATTTAGCATTTGTATGGTGCTTTCAACAGCTCATGAATTTTCCAAGCATTAATTGTCTGTGTTCCACAGTGATTTTGTGAGCATCTGAGTTAGGCTGTCTTTCTTTTATAGGTGAGAACAGTGACACTCAAAGAGCTTAAGGAAATGTTTTAGCCTCTTGAAATTGTTGAAATCGAAATTACTGTTTTATCTTTTTGGTATATGTCCTCAGACATGATGCACAGTGGTTGCTCGGAGACCTGAGCATCCATAGTAGTTTTGGTCTGTCATGGTAGAGCTGGCATTTAAAAATCCCACCCTTCTGTTGCAGAGCTTGTTATCCCCTGTTTGGAAGCTTTACTCACCACTGTAGTGCTTATCCAATACTATCCTTCTTTCTGCCTTTCCCCCATTTAAAGGCTGAGCTCTAGAAACCCGGTGTCCCTGTGTCTACATCCAGGGTAATTCCCCCTTGCTGCACTCCATGGACAGATCCTGCTCTAGCCCTAACCTTCCCTCTTTGTTCTCTCTTCAATGATCAGGTCACATATTCCTTTGGCAGCTCACATCTGTCCAACTGCTGTGAGCTTCAGCTTGAGCTGCTCATCAAATGAATCCTACAGAAAAAGGAAGCATTGCATAACACATACAAGCAGGCCAGAAAAAGGGCTTAGCTTTCAGGTAATGGACATGGATGTCATATAGGGTTTTTTTAAAAGCATAGAAGCAGAAAAGCTGATTGTTACTCATTTCTAGTTCAGAAATCTGAAAATACCACAAGGGCTTCTCTACGACCTGTGAAACTCTGCTTTAAGCAAGATGATGTAAGGTGAGATACTTCTGGATGTGAAGGCAGAATTAAGACAAGCTTTGTCCTTCTCCTGTCTTCACCCATGAAATGATGTAGCTTCTGGAGTGCTCTGGATCTCTCTATCTGACAGCACCATATGAAAAGGAGCACAGGAAGCTGGTTATATACACAACCATAGGAATCTGTCATCTGGGTTTCTATCTACTACTGTGCACCACTGTAAGCCTAGAAGACCTGTAGTGCTCCAACTACCATGTCACAAATGAGCCCAATCCCATATCTTTTTAGAAATCAGATGTGGTCTTTCACAGAGCAGCACACTACTAAATTATGGAACTCACAATGTTGCGGAGACCAAAAGTAAAATCATCTCCACAATTCATTAAAAAAAATAATGGAAAAAACTGGTCACCAAGGGCCACAATGATGTGAATAGGTCCTGTAGCTCAGGGACTCACTAAATGATAGGCATCCAGGAGCTGGATGTTGCTGGTGGGAAAGGTCTTTTGTATATGCCCATTTACTTACTACATTCTTCTGGTGCTTGCTAGAGGTTGCTGTCACAGACAGATGCTGAGGCAGGCACACCTCAGGTCTGGCCCTGAACAGCTATTCTCATGTTATATTTTCCATAAGGATTTTGGTGGAATCCTGGCTAAAATGGGGCTATGACTCTAAGAAACTGATGGTATTGTTGTCTGTGGAGTAGAGAAAGAAAAGCTGTCAGTGTGGAAACAATAATTTATGAATCATCATTCACTGTGTCACACGAGAGAAAAAAAAAGGGGGGACTTATGGCTTGGTTTGATTTCTTTTTTAAGAAATCCTTAGTCCCACCTCTCTAGTTTTCTGCCAATGCATATGGTCATCTTCAGTCCATAAAGGCTGGTGCTTCCATACACAAGTAGGGCTCTACCTGGAAGCGCCTAAGGACTAAAACCCACATATAAATATTGGTTACTGTGTCTACCCCCTTACCCTGTATCTACCATTTTGAATTGCAGATGCAGAGCATTGCTGGCTGCCCTTGGTTTCTTGTCTTCTTGCCTGCATCCCCTGTGCTGGACACAGCATCACTTAGAGTAGAAAACACATTTGGCTCCCTGCTTATGGCAAAACTCTAAACTGATGTCTGGTGCTCCCCACAGGGACCTTTTCACTATAAACTTCACAGCCAAATAAGTCACCTTGATGCCAATATTTGTCCCTGTTCCCTGATGCAATGCATAAATCATATTACTGTTCCTTATCAGCTTGTAGCGCTTGCTTAATGGGTAGCTCTGCTGCTTCAGCAGGGAATTAGCTAGAAAAATGTTGCAGTGATAAAGTAAGGAGAGCAAGCATCCACTGGTGGGTCAATTAGAAATGTTAAAAAGAAGCTCTGAAATAACTCAAACAGTAAAACATTGGTTCTTGTGTATATGTTCACTGGTCGGTGAATGTGAAATAAGGGAAAGAGCAAATAATCAGGGATATGTTCTTTTTTAGATACATGCCAAAACCTCCCTTTAATAACAGTATCTCTCATGGCCTTAGCAGCTTTTATCTCTAAACTCTTTAGATGGTATCTGCAGTCACATTCAGTGAAGCTGGATTTGAAGCCAGCTCTCAGTTCTTATCAACCGTGGACAAAGCTCGGTGTGCCGACACCAAATAGGCAAACCTTTGAGTTCAAACCCCCACCCGTAAGTCACTCCTCACACGCTCACCAAAGAGAAGTCAGACTCCATTTGCACTCCTTGAAGTGGCAAGAGGCTTCCCAGGCAGTGGGACTTAGCAGGGCCATGGCAGGGCAGTCAGGGACAGCTCTTTGCAGAGCTCCTGAGAGCCCAGTCAGGCCCTGGTGTGCTGCAAACTGGCTGGAGTTCAAAGCCTACGAAACAACACCAGCTCTTATTTCACACAAATCCAGCTAGAGAGCTCTAAATCACCTAAAATGGTGTTTTGTAGTCACTGACAAGAATTTCTCTTGTATGGAACCTTCATCATTTTGTTAGAATGATTCAGAGTGGCAATTTTATTCCAAGGCTACAGGTGACAGCACGCTCTGTCAGTCAGTATCGTGATGCTAGAAGGCAAGGGAATGGTCAGCCAAGAATAGCCACATTCCCTGGAAATGCCCTGCCCACCCCCTGCCTCACTGCAAGAGCAATGAACAGTTAGTTTCCACAACACCATTCATTAATGTTTTAATTCAGAACTCTCTACACTCCCATACCCTTTAAGTATATAAATGACCTGAAATTTAATTGCTCATCTAGTAGACTATAGGAATAAAATCAGGAGTTCAATTTTCAAGCTACCCCATCATTATTATTCATTGCCCAAAAGCATCATTAACACAGCATCAAGACTGACACAGTAATGCCATGTACACTCCCAAAACATCAAATGCATTCACATTTAAATGCCTGAAAGCCAGGAAAGAAAGAGTTATGGCAAAATCAGTGCATACTCTGGAAAACAGCTAGATCCACAACTGCTGTAAATTAGCATGGCTCCAGTGACTGTAACAGAGTTACCCCAGTGTCCACCAGCTGAGGACCTGGTGTCTGGTTTTTCCAATTCTGGGCATCTGTATAAGATGAGAGATACCTGAAACACTGTGGTCTCTAAATGTCTAGCAACTCTAAAATCAAATGAACCAAGCTGTTGGTTATGTCATAGTGGCAGTTACACTGAGTGGTTTGGGATCAGGTCTTTGTCAGCAATACTGAAAATGAGCAAACAAAACCATTGAGTGCTCCTATAAACAGCTTCAGAAAAAAGAATACTGTATCAGTGTCGAAACATCAACCTTTGAAATACTTTACTTTGAAAAGACTTGAAATTGTCAATATTGCTTTTAAAGATGCAAGATGTGCCAGAGATGGAGTTAAGCATTGTAAATCTACTAGAAAAAAAAATCAAATTGGAAACTAACCTGAGAAAACCTGGGCAGTGTCTCTGCAAATACAATGTGCAATATATATCACTGCTTGCTACAGAGGAAAAATTAAATAGGCAATTATTACTAAGAAGTTCAAGTAAAAATATATTGAACCAGGCATTCTGGATACACAGGCAACAATTTTAGTCATGTCTACCCAGTGAATTACTCGAGCAGGACTGTGAAAATCCAGGTAATCCTCATGGACCCCTTCATGGCAGCAGGGCTATCATGGCCATTAACTTTGCAGATACAGCATGCTACCAGCACCAAAGTCCATGAGGGGATGCGACCTATACCTCTCAGAAGCTCAGAGAGTTTACCAAAAATCTGCTAATTCCAGAGTGCTTAAAAATACCTAAGCATTATCTGATATTTTAAATTCATTTTCCTATTAAAATTGCAGGTAGTTTGCTGCAGCACAGTGCTTGAGGAATGTTCCCCAACAAAGCCATGAGGAAATGACAGGGAAACCATATTTTCTTCCTTGTTTTGAATACACGTGTTCATTTTATTGCAAAACTTCCTGCTATGATTTCAAAGCTGCTCTTTGAGGGGCAGTTTTTGGCCCTATCAGCATTTTCCTCTCCCTGTTCTCCTTTTGTTTCTTCTGAGACAAGCACTTTTAAGTCAAGGGCCAGGTTTGAGCAGGGGCGGCAGGATCCACAGGAGGCTGGGAACCCTGAGGAGCCAGGTTCATGGGCCTTTGCAAGGGCTCTTCTCACTCCTAGCTTGCTCTGGGACAAGCTAGACAACTCCTAGATATCAAAGATATGATGAAGAAATTGTTCTTTCTCATTCTACAGCCTCTCTTCCCCCCCCTCCCCCCCCTCCTTTAAATTGCTGTTTTCTACAGTTTCGTTTTGGTGTGTCTTTAATCTTAATTTTAAATGCCAGCTTTTCTTTTCTTTTTTTTTTTTTTTTCCACTGTAACTCCTCACTTTATAGCCTTCCCAAGTCAGTAGCAGTTTAAATTTAATGAATTCCTGAAGGTCAGATGGGCGTTTGGAGACCCATAGTTTGTGATGCAAAGCGAGGACTGGGGCATAGCTTCCATGCTACCCCTGCCATTGCAGTTGGCAGTAATCAGCAAACATCTAATCAATGGGAACAGTAGCACATTCATGGGCAAAAGATATTATCTTGGCATATAAATAATGAAAGCCTCTAAAGTACTCCCAGATGTTGGAAACAAGATTCCTTCTGGGCATGTGAAGAATTTGCTCAGAGGAAAACAGAGTAGCCACACAGAAGTAGAGGGTTCTTTCAGTCTGATGAAGTTCTGTTTATGAGAAAGTACTGCTAAAACATAGAAAAGAAATACCTATACGCCTTGAATCAGCCAAAGCTGACCTCTCATCTGCCAGATACCTGTAAAACAGACAATCGGTTTTATCTGGGGTAAATCTGCTAGATTGTCTTTCAAACAAAAGAGGCACTGCTTTCTTACTATTGCCAGATATTCAGTTTACAATCAGGTTTTCAATATGTCCTGGAATCCAGACTTGCCTGAGAAAAATGAGCTTTTTGATCTCTTATAATGGACAACTTATTCCATGAGATAAGGCTAAAAGAAAAAGAGAAATAACAATTAACAATTAATTATTTCTCATGAAAAAGTGTTTTAAATCACAGTTGAAGCAAGTAAAATTTTTTAACTCTAATAACGAATGTTTTGACTTCTTAAAGAAAATCAAAATTCATAGAAGATTTGCAGAGTTCTGCCAAGTTTTCCTAGCCTTTTGGCTATCAAGACACAGCTCATTTACACTGACCTGCTAGGGACACTAGCCTTGCTGAGCCAGTAAGCTACTCACTGGAGTATATTACTCATGGCATAATGGACCAACAGCCTCTGAATAGTCTGACCACAAGGGATCCTTGCAAACACAATCCTTACGTTTTCTAACCAAGTCATTTTAAGAGATCTTATTTTATCTGAAAATGTAAAAATTGTTATCAGTGCAAACTCAGCTTAAGGTATCACTCAGAAAAAATTAACTATTATTTAACCTTGTTTTACAACATAAAAATAAAAACCAGTCAGGGATGTCTCTTCAGGCCTTAATTGACAGAGCCTGCCTCAAAGACCTTACTAAATCAATTATCATTTTACCAAGACCTGATCAATCTAAAGTTGTTTATTTTTGTCAGTCTCTTCCCACGCTGGAGGACAATGGAACAATGGGAGTTGCCTGTTTTTCTCCCAAAGCCATAGAGAAAGGGTTCATCTGTCAGATGAAATAGCAGAACTGCAACAGAAAACAAGCTCTCAGAGCAATGAGGGTGGGAAGGGGCAGGACTCAAACTGGCAAAGTGCAGTGCCTAACACGACGGGGACAAGACCCCTGATGGATACCAGATCTTCAGGCACTGTTACCACAATGAACATGATCCTAATGCCACATTTGCGAGAACTGACTGGAGTGTCTGCAGTTTTTGGAGGCCACTGTGGTTCTTGCACTTCTAGTAGCTGGGGTGCTACAAGGCACACCCTCAAACAGAGACTGTGATCAGACCCTGCAGGGATTTATGTACGTACTTTATCTCTTCTGAAAACGTCAATGGCTACAGAAAGGCAAACTCAGAATTTTCTAAGACTTTCCTGGATTGGGGTTTGATTTGGAATGGCAACTCCGTTTGGACACTAAGGAATCATTAGTGACCACCAAATCTTTGCTTTCTCCCAAGCAGCAGACACCTAAAGTAACTGAAAAAAATACAACTCCGTCAAATATAAATAAATGTCCTCAAAATTCCAGCCATTGTGAACCGATGGTGCTAGCACAGGGCTAATTTCTATGGTAACCTCTGGTAGTGCCTTCCTGTAGAGCTCTGGGCAAGTTACTTAAACCTCTCTGTCCTTGTTTTTTTCTGACTTCCGTAGTCACAATGCTTGTCTCATAAAAGAAGCATATGCTCTAAACAGTATTTAGAAAGTGCCAGGAGGCTCTCTGAAGGAATGTAATTGTGAATTAATGAGTGTATTGTCAGCACCTCCTTCAAAATTCTCTGGATCTAAGTCAAGCTTTATATACCCCATCACAGGAGCCTCAATGCACACTGCCCCATGGAAGAAATTACTGTCATGAGTACACTGCCAATTAGCTGACAAGCAGAAGAATAAATACTAGGTAATGGTGTAATGCTTGGGAATGTGTCACAAGCATATTTCCTTTGCTGGAATAATCTGTAGGTGGCAAAAGGGCCTCAAAAATAGTTCAAAGACACTCAGGCACAAGACTTGGGGTTGTGGTTTGTATTTTTCCTAGCCTGAACTCTCATGACCTGGCATGCAGAGGACAACCTCTGACAGCAACATGTGGAGTGCCTGGTGCTGAGGTTACTCACGGCAGACGTGAGGGGATTAGATACTGCCTTTGTTTGTACTTCAGCCTCCATCAGCACACCTGGGGCTCCTCTCTGGCTTCAGGATGCACAGCCACCCCCAACCCTTGCCATATACCAGTCTGAGTTGGGGGCTTGCCTTAACCATCCTTGTTGCAGTGGAAAAGAAAAGCAGGAGATCTGATTCCTTTCCAAGGGACTTTCATCCTGGCAACAGGACCTCTGGCCAGCCTGGTAAGCTGATGAAATATTCCCCAATTCCTTGTCTAATGCTGAAACAACAGCACTTCTCTACCACACAGAAAAACAACAATAACAACAGCAAAAAACCCCACAACTTTAAAAACTCAGCAGATTGATTTAGAGGTATCAGCCAGTAATTTATTCATTAGAGAAACTGCTATAAACCATACTGCAAATGAACTTCTGGCTTAGGTAGAATTTCATTGTACAGCTATACTAGAAACCTTTTTCCCACACCTGTGAATACACAGACATATTGTGCAGCTGGGGACATGCTATGAATCTGAACTGAAAGGACACCAGGCCTGTGGTTCTGAATGTAGTTTTGACATAAAAATTGGTCATTTTGAAGGAATTTTCTCTGAAGAGCCTGTTCAGTCTATCTCTGCCCCCCACCCAGCCCATTGTGCTTGTAAGGAGAAGATACAGGTGAAGCCATTTCAGAAAAAGCCCTGACTTTTGTGTACTTCCATTTCTTTTATATTACTGGATAATTTGATGTGACACATGGAAAAAAATACAGTGTTTTATCAGCTCTGTGTTCAAGCAGGTGGTGCTGTATTTTGTATAAAGGACAGTGCTTAATTTAAGATTTCTAACATAGCAGCAATTCTAAATGACAGCATTTGTATTAAAAGAGCTGCTCTTCCCAGCAGCACTGTTATAAAAATACTGAAACAGTAGTGATATTATTATAGATCTGCTCCAGTAACAAAAGTTCTACTGTAAGAAAATCTCTGATTTAGAAAAATTCTTGCCGCCTTTTGTCAGTGACAAATGTTCCCTCGGTTTCCATACCGGTGCAATTTAATCCTCATGATTTGAAGAGCTCGCAGGAAAGCAGCTGTGTACAGTAAAAGCCCGACACGTTGTAAAACCTCCAGCGAGAGCAAAGGTGACAAAATGGGTCTGGGAGCAGTATTCAGGGTGACAGTGCAGGGAAACCAGCTGGGAGCCAGGATGTGCTTTCCAAAAGCCCTTTGTGCACTGTGTGTGAGCACGCTTGTGTGTGTGCGTGCCTGCGTGTGTGCAGCAGCTGGAGGAACATCCTCCCACTTCTCCCCAAGCCCCCAGGCAGAGGATGCAGTGCCCCTCTGCAGGGCAGGTTCCTTTTGCCTGGGGGAAGAGTTTAATTCACCGCTTGCATGAATCAGAGGAGCACAAACATGTTATTAGTCTGCCCCTAAAGCCAGCAGCTTTCCCATCACCCATGATTCAGAAGTAAGGACTGGTGTGGCTTCATCCCTTTTCCCCCCATCCACTCCACCCTGACAGTGGCAGGGTCAAGGACAGGGCTGATAGTGACCTCTCTCCAGTAAGAGGGCTTGAGAGGTCCTCTGCCCACAGACTGCATGGGAATGCATTTCAGAAAACCATCCAAGATGAGAAATGACTGACCTCTGTCCCATTCCATCGATGGTAACGTACCCGGTGCAATCGGAAGCCACAGCAAAGTCATTCATGCTCTGCTTGGTGTTGCAGTGGGACTTAAAGTGGTTTGAACCAAAGTGACTCTGTGAGTCCAGGCACGTTTCTGGTGGGCTGGATGAGGGGCTGGGCGAGGCATTTTGTTCTGAAGTTCATTCATCCTTTCTCCTTGTAATGCATCTAAGTGATTTTTTTAATTACACTAATGTTTTTCTCTCATGACATTGTCTCACAGGTCACCTTGCTCTCCAATTACTGCTCATGTAAGGAAGTGCTTCTTGACACTGCCCTCAATTTTTTTCCCACTTTTTTTCCATTTGTACTTAGCTGCAATGGAATGAAACAATCTACATCTAAAATTAAGTTAACATTCTTTTAAGAGAAGCAATATCTCTCTTTATTTTTAATTTTTTTTTTTTAAATTTGGATCCCTATATAACAAAATTTTTTTGCCCTCACGAGCTTCATGTCTCAGTTTTTAAATTACCATTCCCAATTATTTCCTGAATCTGTCTGGTGCCATAGTATTTTACTTATAATATGGTGACTAGAAATTGATGAGCAAATTGTTTCATCTTCCTCTGACGATATTTTGAGCACCAGTCTGTACAGGAAACAGTCTTTCTTTTGAATTAAATGCTGCTGGTGGCCTACCTGAGATCTTCTGTGGCTGAGAGCTAAGTTTAGACAGACACTGCAGGGTGGTGAGGAGAAAATTTAAACAAAGACTGCATGACCAGACTCAGAAGCGGGTGCAGGACACCACGGGTCACTCAGCTCTTCTCATCTGTCACCTCACTCAGTGTTCACCTGGTGCTTGAGAAGGACTTCATGGGGGTAAGAAGCAAAATGAATTATGCAGAGAAATATCCCTATGGATATTTCACACCTGCCCTATCCCAGAAATTTTATGTTCCGTATTCCCCTGGTCACCCTAGAGTTCACATGGGAAGGAAGCTCCGAAGGATGTGAGGGTCAGGAAGACTGCAGAAGTGGTTACCATACATAGGTATGATTTTGATCTGTCTTTTCCACACCTCAGGGACAAGAGGATAGAGAGGAAGGAGCAGGACTCTCCATCTCATCTGAGGCTACCTGGGGTTGTTCCCAGAAGGGCAGTCTGATATTCATGAAATGAATTCATGAAATGACATCCCAATGAGTTCTCTTATCCTCTTGCTGACTACTGAGCTGTAGAGCAGGTTAGACTTGCTTCAGCATGGAGGAAAATCAGCCAACAGTAATTAAAAGTGAGTGTCAGCTTACACAGAAGCTCCACATTATTAGTTTAAATGAAGATACTTTCCATGGACAGCCTTGCATACCATAGTATAGACTACTGCATGCAATTAACTTGCAGAAAAACCTGTGACATGCCAAAGGAAATACCAGGCAGGAAAACACCAGCATCCGTGCCCTTCCTCAATAGGAAGAGGTGCATCCCATGGACCAGGCTGCCTTTCTGCTGATTTTAATATTGCATGCAGAAGCTGTGAAGGCTCCAAGCCCAGGTCAGCCTAGATATACACAATGGATACATGCAATCCTGACTTACCACTCAGGATCTCTCCTCTTGCTGAAAACCTGAAATCACAGAGTTCTTGTTATAAATGGCCCAGCTCCTTCCCAGTTGAATAGCCAAGTTCACTTGTAGTCAATCTGGTGTCTTCAAGGACAGGTTAGCAATGTCCATGTCATTTCTGATGCCTGTTTATCTGAGCTGCTTGTAAGCATCTTCCACATTAGAGACTACACCCTGTGCCCAGACAATTCACTCCCACACCTACAGCAGCCCTGCTATAACAAACTGCTTTCTAATACCTAGATAAAACTGTCCTTGCTGCAATTTAAAACAGTTTATTCTTGTTCTACCTGCCATGGCAGTGGAACACAGTGGGGGTTTTTTCCCAGTTTTCCAGCACAAGTCATGTTTTCAAGACCATTGATTATTAAGACTGTCCTCTTTCTCAATTTTTTCACATTCTTGAAGTGCTGTGCTCAAACCTGGACATTGCATTTCTTTAATACTGAGGAGAAATGAAATTTGCATTTATTTCATCTAATCTAATTTATTACCCATGTTTTGATTTGGGGAAATGTCTCATTTGTGATTTTTTTAACATCTGGCTGGATAACACTTATAGTACTGCTAAAAAGAATACAAGAGTCTGTGAAAAAGAGGCAAGACCTGGGAAGAGCAAAACCATATCCTATCCCCCCCCATTACCATGCGTCTTCTGCAAAGATCAGCTTCCAGTCCCAACTCACTGAGCACAAAGGTTGTTCCTTCCTGCAGGGACAACCAGTCATACCAAGGCAATAAGAAGCAAGCCATAGTTCGAGAGAATTTATCTAAAGTAAATTCATGCTGAGGCCTAAATAAGATTGACCTAAATTTGACCCACACCCCTGCCTACGCTGTACAAGGGGTGTAATGTGTCGCTATTGTGGTTGTAGCCTCCCCACATGGATATGTAGGTACACAGAAATTGTAGCAAAGGGGAGAGTAAGAACCCATGGACCTCCCATTCAGCCAAAAGCTGCCTCCAATATCAGGTCTAGGTGGAGGGTACTGCTAGAGAGAGTCCTCAAAGAGAAGGAAAATGTCAATTCCAGTTTTGCACTAGGCTCCTACTTGCATGTTCTTATCCCAGCATATTGTATCCTTCTTAAACATCCTGATATCAGAAGATAATTCTCCTCCAGTTCACAGACTGCTTGCCACCAGTTTATGTGTGCCTGAGCAGGGATATACCTGACTCAGCATGTTTCCAGAAAACTTCCCTACTTTATTATCAAAATATTGTCCAGCATCACTGTACATCCTTAGGTGGGCCACATTACAGGTGACACCAAATACCTAGCCATTCTTGTATCATGAAGCAGACACCCAGGATTTTCTGCTAAGTAAAACTGCATACAAATGCAAATAAATCCATGATACTTTAAAAAACAAAACAAACAAAACAAAACAAAATAAAACAAAACACCCCAACCAAAACACCAAAAGTCAATAAGACAAAACAATGAGGACAATAATATTCAGGTCTTTATGTCCCTTTTCTCTGTTTTACGTGCCAGTACAATCTGGGGACATAGTCTACAGCAATTACTTAGGACATTAGAACAGCTGCTTTATAGCAGTGGATGGTTTATGAGTACTTATGCAGAGCACTGCGGATAAAATGAGTATGCTACTAGACTTGCAGATTATCCCCATACCTGGTTAGAGAAAGGTGAAAAACAAAACAAAATATGATCAATATAGAAGTCTTATGGCAAAGTTATGTATGTACTTCAGCTCCCACATAAAACAAATTCTTCCCATGTTGCCTATGCAATTCAGCTGCCTTTAATTCTAAATTGCCACTTTCATGAACAAATGGAGCAGCATTTCTGTGGGTAGTGGACTTTTTCTGCTTTTCTTCACAAATACAACAGCAGGCCACTGTTTTTGCTGAGTGAGCTGTTTCCTTGCATAGCCAAGTCTCCATGTTTTCATTGGCAGGGCTACATTACAGATTTTAGGAGCCACAAGGAGCAAATCATGCTTTAGACTCTGTAACACAAGCGTTAAATAGGTCTGTGCTGAAACACACTCTGGGTGCAACTAGATGCCTTTGCCATGCCCCAAAAAAAGTAAACACAGATCTTGGCTGTTCACCTAAGCCCATGAGCAAGCCTGCACAGATTGGGGTTATTCATGTGGGGTAGCCCTGGAACACAAGCCAAGCCAGGAACAATTCAGGGTCTCACACAAATTTGTCAGGGCAGTAGATGGGTCAGCCCTGCTCCACACCCTCTCAACAACAGGATCAGCAATGGCTTGTGGCCTCATTTCCCAGCCTAAGGAATGACTCTTCTTGGCTGGACTGCTGCAAACCCTCATGCTGGTGCAGAACACTGGACCACAGCTCCTGGAGTTGCACTGACAATATGGGAAGCTACAAGTGATGTATAGCGGTGGCACCTGCAAAATTAAATGTATGAGACACTGTGGATGTCCTTGCTACCACTTCAGTCAACACTCTCTGCTTACTTGCAGATACCTCACAGGGTTTGATGAATTTGTTTCTTAGCCTATTTCAGAGGCAGCTCAGATGGGAATTATAAAAATTTCCTGAAATATGCTTGTTCAGAGACTTGGGAATACTTTATGAACTTTAAATTACTGCCACTGAAATCAGAATTCCCTGTTATGTCAAAATGTAAATTCATTTTTTCAGGATCCTCAGGTTCTTGTGCTCCTGAAAGAGGTCTCTTTTCCAGAGGTTTAAATTTCCTCTCAACCGAGAGGAGCCCTGCTGCTGCTTGGCAGTCCAAAGTTTGCAGGCATTTTGAACTATTATAGCTGCAATATTGGTTTTTCTGGGAAGACATCTACAAGGATTTTCCTTCAAGCCCCCTCTTCCATTCAGG
>VWZN01011643.1:260-81696 GCA_013396955.1 Regulus satrapa | reverse complement strand
TTTTTTTTTTTTTGAAGGAAAATGCATTGGCCGTCTAATTTGGATTCATAAAGGAAACCTATTAATGAAAGACTTCAAAGAACTGTCTCAGAACTTTTTATCAGTAGTTGCGTTTTAGCTTGGAAAAAAAAAAGCAGAGGGGGCTGGGTGGTGGGCTGTTTTGTTGTTATTGGTTTTGTAGTTTTTTGTTTAAAGCATCAGACTATTTGAAAGCAGGCTGGGTGAGGAAGCCCAGCAGGGAGCCTCTTCTCACCCACCTGGAGAAGAGGCCCCCTTAATGCTTGTTTTCATTAGCATGGGCCTCTCTGGCTCTTCAAAACCCTTTCCACCCGTTGCCACGGCAACCCGGAGCCGTATTGCGGCACATGGGTGTTGTGCATCAACTGGTGTGTTGCACTTAGCAGAAATAAATAACCAAATAAACATGGAAAATGGCCACAGGCCAAATAAGGGCACTGTCTTTTATCATGGACATCTAACATTTATAGGGATTTCAAACACTCTACTTGGCGTACTGGCAGAAAGGTAGTTGATCAAAAAAGGAAAATGCATGTGCACGCACAGACGGTTCGTTTCATCGTTTCATTTTAATGGGTCTTCTTGCTTGAATAAGGTGAAAGGAATCAGGTCTAGAGTGTGCAATGCCACTTGTGAGCCCTCAGTTACATTTTCATGGCATTTGATGGCTCTCAGCTGGGCCCGGCCTTTTGGCAGAACTTGGCTCCTACTTCAGCATCAGCATCACCATCAGCAGCTGTTTTCCCATCAGACCTGGACACAGGCAGGCTACAGGAGGAGCTTCTGAGCACTGCAAAGAAAACCTCCACAGCAGGGGATATGTGTGGCTTTCAGGATCCAGCTGCTCCTGGACCCCCGCCTGAGTCATTTATACCCCCGTGTTACCCACCACGGCTGTGGGTATGCGAGTAAAACCCACGGGCTTTGGTTTCCAACCAACCTTGTGGAGAAGGAGGGTGCCTGGGGAGATACCACAGACTGCATTTCGGATTGAGGATCAGCCCCTGAAGCTTGGCTAGTGAGAGAACAGTGGTGGAACAGTTAAGGTCCCTGGCATTGAGGGGTAACGGCTTCAGAATACCCCAGAACAGCCAAGGAAAAACAGTGTCTCTGGGAATATCTGTAGCTAGTCCTGCTAAGTACAGCTGCAAAAATAGTTTTCATTTAGACTCAGGAAGGGAGGTGCTGGCTGCAACTTCTCTCAGGGGAAAAGGGAAGGGAGTGGGGTGGAAAGCTCTGCAAGGAACAGCATCCATTACCCAGCACCATGCTCTACCTTGCCATACTGTGCTGCACCATGCCATACTGTGCAGTGCCATGTGTGCTAGTAGTTGTCAGAGCAGGAGTCGGCAGCAGGAACTTTGCAAAGGCAAGGCAGTGAGCTGTGTACAGATCCTACATGCTGGTAGGTGCAGGTGTGAGTCAGGGCAAGCCAGCAGGGAGGAGATATGAGGGCTGCCATTCCTCACAGGGGGCCAGAGTGGGCTCCAGTAGTCTCCCATTGGAAGGAGAACACTGCAGCTCATGCTTCCATCAAGGTGTCTGAGGTAAAGGGCTGCAAACTTTGTGGGCACTAATTGAATGATTTCTGAACATGATCCTGGTTGGCTGAATGCAGACCCAGAGCCAGATGCTTGGCATGTCCAGAGTCAGTGCTCAGTCAAGCCTTGTCTTTAGCTAACACCTTCTGCCTCACAGTTTTGGAACAAACCAGAGAACATGGTGTGATGCCACACCAGCCATTTGCCTTCTTCTTGCTTCATCTCATAAGCCCTGCTTGCAGCTTCTCCAGGGTGAACCCCTCTTTGCCAGCACACAGCCCCTTCAACAGAATCCAAATACCTGTGGTTGCCCTTTTTCCTGAGCACCTTTTCCTGAGTCCTTTTGCTCCTTTGGGAGCCTTATGGTGTCAAATGCAGTGTGCAAGCTGTTTGTCCCACCTGAGATCTGCATTTTAAGCACATGCACAGGCCATACTATCAAACTGAGGAAACTTTGGCTCTGTGTATGTGGTTTTTGCCCAACAGCTTCGGCGTCTCAAGGTGTTACCCCTCAGCGCTTCCCATGGATCATGTGGTGACTGGAAATGTACATCAAAAGGCTTCCTCCAGCCCTTCACCCTTCAATGCAGCCCATTGTTTCCCCTGCTGCTCTTGGAGCTGCTTTTTTGTCTTTTTCTTTTTTTTTTTCTTTTTTTTTTTTTTTTTGCTAGCAGCTCCCCTGGCATGCACCAGCATGGCAGCTCTGTTATTTTAAGATCCCATGTATTATTACAACACAGACCTTCCAGATGCAAGGATTCAAAAATATTATGGAACTGAATGTATGGACATGAATGGACTTGCATGTCTGTGCTTGCACATGGATGTCTAGACAGCTGTCAGGTGTGTATGCACTTTATATGTTGCACTTAATATTGTTCTGTTCAATAGATACAGATATATTTATATTTGTTTTGCATATTTATGCTCAGTACACAAAATACTTTTAAAATGTATATGTAGCAATCGGACATACAAAACATGCCAAGCATTTGTTAAGGGCTAAGTCTTCAGATTATTTGATTCTGGTTTACATTTTAATTTCATTTTCCTTCTTAAGTGAGCTGTAACCTGTTTATTTAGGACTTTCAAACATGCAGCTATATATAACTATGATAGCTGAAATAAATGTAAACATCATTAAAAAATGCATCTTCTTGTGCAAGCTGTGTAACTGTCACAATCATAAATACACAAATGGAAATGATAATCAATCAGGGTTTTTTTGAAAAAAAAAAAAAAAAACAAAAAACAAAAAAAACCACAAACTTTTACAGCTATGAGGAACTGTCTTGGTGTTCAGATGCACCTGAATCTCATCCTGGCAAATGAATCTCATGTTGACCAAAGACTGAAAAATTATTTTCCAATGAGGACTCTGACATTTTTACAAAGTTCTCATCATATTTAAAACCTAAGCCCTGAGAAACAGAAGGAGCAGAAAGAAAGTGCTGTGGAAGGAGCAACAGCATGCACGCTATCTGGTGTCCATGTTGAGTTTGGTTTTGGTACTGGTGTTTTACCCACATCACCTGAATTAGTTCAAAACTGTGTTAGGAAAAATAGAGAAAACCTCTTTCCAACATGTATGGTAAGACCTATTTGGGATTGATAACTCAGCCACCCATTTGTGGTACACTTCTGGTGTAGTGCCCATTACTGAGTGGAAAAGTTGTGTTGTAGTCTCTCATATAAAGTGATTTTCAGGATTTGGCACTGATTTCCCGAGGGTTTCCCAGTTCAAGCCCGAGGACTGGGAGCAGCCCGAAGCCAGGGCTGTATGCTGAGAGGTAGGGATCCCACACAGGAATTGGAGCTTGGGTCACATGAGCTTGCAGTCCCACAGGCAGAGCAGAGAATTAAACCCCACGGGTGTTGTTTAAAACAAAAGACTAAAACTTCTGAGCTGCCACAAGAAGCAGGATTGCCCAGATCCTCAAATGGTGAAAACTGTCGCAAAACCCATTAACTGCACCAGTATTTCACTGATCTACACCAGCTGAGGACATGGTGCAGTGGAAAAGAATAGACTTATAATATATGTAATGGGCTACACCTCATCCTCTTCCCCAGCTCACATCTATCAGATTCAGTAAGGCTGTGGTGATACATATTAAAGGATGTCCAGCATGATCTATGGAGTAGTTTAAATTGCATCAGGCTTAAGGTGGCCTCTCACATTGCTCTCAACGGGGGAACTCAATAATTCTGAGCCACTGTGGCTCTGAAAAATTGTGCCCATAAATCTCTTTCTCATATGGCTCGTCGTGTATCCAAGGATGATCATGGCACAGCTGCATTGAATATGCACCCTACAAAGTGTGTGTGGTTCAAAGAAGCAGACTTTGTTTTTTACACACGATTGAGAAGTGTTACAGCTCACCTTTAAGGAGCAAGCTCCATCTTACCAATCTGTTTTTCTGGTAGTATACATCTGTTAGGAAGGGAAAGGCATATGTGTCTACTGTGAGGAAAAGCAATCTCCTCTTGGTGAGCTCGGGTCCTGGAGCCGGAGAGCACCAATTCTTTCCCATGTGAGATGAAACCCAGTTCAGCAGCAAGGAAGAGCAGAAGTCCTATGCACCACTTCAGCCCTATTTAAACTGGAGTGCAGGAACAGGCAGGGGAAAGAGGAGGAAACCATATGTCAGCTGTCTGTGAAAGTATCAAATTAAGCTGATAAGTAATCTTTGCTCCATGAGGAGTGTGCTGTTGGTCTAATTAAGCCTCATTTTGAGATTAGGCACATGAGTGAAGAATTGCAGGGCTTGGCAGTTTATTTGCTGATCACTCCCTGGTTGTGTTTTCCAGGCATTTTAGAGGGGGTGGGATGAGTATTCTCCATTTCACATGGCTGAGGTAGTATTTCCCTGGATTGGGGAAATTAACCTCAAGATCCAATTAATCTCAATTAGAAGGGGGGAAAAAAATCAGTCAAAACCCCAAACCTCCCAAAACAAATCCAAACCACAGCCTTCGTGGCTCTGAGGAGGGTCCAAGGGGTTAAAAATGGTTTCCTGTGATTTCAACTAGCCATGGTTGCAGTCCTGCTTTCCTCACCCCCTGGACATCACCCTGTGATGAAATCAATGACAAGTTTAAGGACTAGGACACTCTGACCAGCAATGTACTTAAATACTCATTCAAACATCCAAACAATCCCTTTGAATCCAATGGCAGCACTCATGGAGTTAAAAATAAGCATGCTGTTAAGTGCCTTCATCAGATCAAGGTCTAATTATTTACTCAATGTGAGTAGTTCCAGAGAAACTCCTGTCTTTGCTGTTGGGGTTGCTAAACTTTAAAAAAAAAAATGGCCTATGATTCAAATTTATGTAGTGGCAAAATGAAGTTCTCTTAAAATCTTTTTGTGCAATAAAGCCGATGTCAAACAGATTAAAATAAAGTGGCAAAGACAAATTTCCTAAAAGAAAATAAATCTTCTATAGACAAAGAAATTTTGACAGAGACATTATGGATGATTTCAAGTGATATTTTTAGACAAGTCTTGTCTTTTGGGGCCTTTAATTTGTAATGTACTTTTGTATGTACATTGCAATGTACTTGCAATGTATTTCTGGAAGTCTGTTGCTACTTCTAGATGGATTTGATATGGTGTGTGAATAAGGGGAAAGCAAAAATTAATACAAATTGAAATGCAGAGTGTCCACATTAATTTCTGTATATTCTGAATATTGCTTCTGTCATTTCGGGACAATTTCTCCCCATGCATAAAGTTCTCCAAAGTCTTCTGCTGAATATTATGCCCCTAATTATTTAAAGCGAGCTTTAAGGAATACAATTTTTTTTTACCACCATTGCATCTGGTCACCTCTAGCCCAAACTGGCAATCAAAGCAGTGAAAAATCTTAGCTGAACAAGCATGTTAAAATGCCTCTTTGAGTATTGAGATAAAGATTCCCAAGCTTGGTTCTGACAGAATGTTTTCCAATATCTTTTGTAGCCTGTGAAATATGGGGTGAAAACCTCAGAAGATGTTTCAGAGGAACCTTCAGAGGAACCTCAGAGGAAAGATTAAGCTCCTCCAAGAGCTCCAGTGCTACTTGCTTCTGGTTGAATAGGTAATGCTGTAAGGCCAGCATCTTACCTAATGAACAGTGCTTTCAGTAATGGCCCCAAGCATGTCCCCGAAAGGGAAGGGTGGAAGCAAGAGTGAAATGTCTTTAAAAGTTAATGAAATCTTTCATTTAGGTAACTGAGATGAGCATTTGACTAATGTTTGGTTCTTTCATGGCTGAAGGCTTTCAAGCAAAGCCAGTTTGTTCCATCCTCATATGTCAGGGCAAGGATTCATCTCGTAGCACATCTGGCACTTGGTTTGCAACAGCTGGGATGAAACACAGTCTCTCCTGATGGTGATTCACATCACAGGTGGGCTGAGGTGCCCTCAGGATGTGCCTGCCTTGTCTATAACGGGAACCAAGGGCTGACAGCACTCCAAACTTAGCCATCTTAGCTACATGCCTACAGCACAATAGGACAAATCTGGGCTTATACATATATTTTCTTCCCTTCAGGTAAAATTTCACTTTGCATTGACCTTCTGCACTGTTCCTCTCTCAAAAGCAGTCTCCAGGGCAGCATCAGGGCTCACAGAGCAAATAGACGCTGCGTTGACCCTGCAGACTTTTGCCATTCATGCCCCTCCCTTGGGGGTTTCAGAAGTGTCTTCCAGGGTTTGCATCCTTTCCTTGAGACGCTGGCACTATTAATATTCCTGATCATAAACTCCAGAGAAACACAAACAAAGCTCCCTGCCTCCGAGAATAGCTCCAGTGCTAAATATAGGGGATTTCTATGAATCTATTTGCCACTTCCATTAGTCAGGGCAGAAATACATTATTGTAAGATGTCTAAGCATTTTGTCATTGCTCACTGCCTGTACCAAAGCCTAGTCCAAGCAGTTATCACTGTATTTCTGATTAATATTATAACAACCGCCGGCTAATCACAGAGTCAGCAGTGAAAACTGCTGTAATCGTTATCTTTCTGGCTAAGTAACTTCCCCGTTATTTGTTGTATGCTGCAGATTTTGGCACGTGGGGGGTTCTTTTTTCTTCTAATGTTAAATGTGAGATTTTATCCTCAAAGGAGTGATTATCTCAGAGCGAAATTGGCAAGGTTAAACACTATCTATAAAAAAACATTCATCAGTGCACCATGAAATGAATTACACAATATATCACTCATCTACCTGGCTTTTGAAAGAGTGTGAATATTGTGTTTGTTCAGTCTGGGTGAGTATTTTATATTAGGCTTCTTTCTCATGAAGGTAAAAATGACCTTGGTCATTAGAAAGCGAAGATATAGTGAACCGGATAGAATCAACACAGTTCCATTTCATTTAGTCCCCTCTAAAATTGAAAGAAGAGAAGTACAGATTGAATTTATTTTACTATATATTGCCTCATTTGAACTTTAGTAAAGCACTAGCCACTAAGGAAAGCCCTTTTCCCACCTCCCTTCCATAATGTCTTACAGATGGCATGTTAAGGAAATTGCCTTGACTTTATTGATTCCTTGCTATAAGGTTCAACTAACAGCTGGTGTGTTTCTGGGGAAATATATGCTGTACTATAGCTACAGGAAGGTAGCTCTTTGACCTGGCAGTTCTGTGTACCTGTGCAAAAATAATCCTTGACACTTTAAAATTCTAAATTGTTATATTTTTTCCCCCTCTTAGACATTAGTAGATCTTATCTCTACGGCCCTATTTTAAAAAGCAGTATCATACCAATCCGAGTATTTTACAGAATGAAGGAAAACAGTATCTTTTCAAGATTGAAGGGCACAGGCAGAAAGCTAGCTGCTATAGTCTGCCAGGTCACCATAATTTCCCATTTGTTTCTATCCAGAAATATTTATTTTGTGGATATTATAAAAAGGCCAGTGTGTGATGCTGCATGCTACTGGCCTCTCACAGCTTAATAATTCATCAGCTGGAGCTTCAGACATCTCCAAATTTAAATTTCCTGTTCAAGTGAAAGGAACAATGTGCATTCTTTCTTCTCTTTATTTTGATTTTAAAATTAATTGGTGTTTGAAAAATTCTGGGGAGCAGTTTCATCTGGCATGAATCACTCTAGTTCTAGTGGAGCCCAGAGTCGACCCATTTCTACCAGCTTAGCAGCTGGTCCTCTGAATGTGAAAATCTACATTATCACCTGTTTCATAGGTGATAATTGCTGCCTAAGTACTGCAAGAACAGGATATTAGCACTAGTTCTGAAAAAACTTCACAGTGGGTCAAATTCACCCCTCCACCGATGAGCTGGTGGCACATCTTCCAGCACATTTCATCTCCCAAGGTTTTCCTCAACCGCATTACTCATCTCCATTCTTTATCTCCTCACCACAAAGATCCTTTTCCTGCTTCCTTAGTGGCTTCAGGTTGCGTTGCAGAAATGAAAACCTGTCTGGGAAGCTACTGATGAAGCAGAATGAAAGGATGAAGCACCCAACCTGCAACTCCCACGAGACTTTTGAAAATCAGTGTAAATCATGTTGTCTCTTTTGGTCCAAATATTTCAGAGAGGGTGGATTTTTAATTGTTTGCTTGTTTAAGTTGTGAGAAGTGTAGAGTTGCCTACAATGCAATATAACCTTGAAACATTTCTTGTTCTCATGATCCTACATTACCCCACACAATATTTGCTTGTGTTCCTCTGGAATGACTCCATCATGGGATATCTCCGCTCCCATTTTAAAAAAAACTGCATGGTTATATTTCACCACTGGAGGGTTCAAAGGTTGAAATCTCTAAATTTTTATGCTGTTTCTGCCTGTCTGTAACACATTACTTTTAAAAATAAGTTCATCTTCCGGCGGGTGCTTGTTTTAGCCCGCAGTTTTTTTGACACTCTGGCTAAATTTTAAGAAGGTTGCTTAACAGGTATTGATGTAATGCATGGAGTTTGTCGTGAGATGGGCTGTAGGACTGGGAAGGAGCAGACAATGCGAGCCACACTCCCACGTGCCAGTAGCTTGGTATTTGCCATATGCTACTTTGGGGTCTGAACCCACTCCCTGGGAGGATATCAGTGGGATGGATTACAGTGCAACGTTGCATAGGTATACTTCTATTTCACGTCTCCACAAAATAAATATAATATATTAGTAGTATAAAATCTTCTAAGGGCCTGATATAAAATTCTTCCATTCAAATGTGTCAAATTGTGTCACTAGTACGAAGCATGGCTGGCCTAGCTTACTGTCAGGGCCAAATTCAGAGGCAGTATATACAGCAGTGTAATTCAGATGTCTTGGCCTCATTCCTCACCTCTGCTGCAGAGCTCAGCACTGCAGAGCTCACTAGCACTCTCACCAATGGAGAGGCTCCCCATTTTGGATATAAAGCTGTTTTCACCCCCATTAATTCCCTCTACCGTGCATTAAGTCTAGGCCGAGGAAAAGTTTTGCAGCCATTTGATCAGGTGCTCCCTTGCTGCTCCAAGGCAAATCTTGGGTGGTTCCCAAGAACAATCTGTACTCTGTGACCTTCAGCCATACCCGAAGTTTAAGCTGAGAACTTTTGTTGGCTCTGCTGATTCCACTAGAAAAATCCAAAATGAGAAAGAAAAGCTTCAAAGTCAGCATGTATCTCTTCTCAATCAACAACTTACTTTCCTTCTACCCTGCTTTCACCTTTGTCCTCTCCAATTTCTCTAGGGCTTGAGTGCCTCGTACTGGTACAGGTTTCTCTTCATCCCTTCCCCCAAAGCAAAATGTTATTGCTTTAATTCTGCTGGTTGAGTAACTGATCTGCAGTGAGATTAAACAACTCCCTGCAAGCCTTATAAGAAGTCAGTAGCAGAGCAGGTCCCAGACTCAGCTCCCATGCTGTCCCTTCCTCCCAGTCTTCTCTATAGACCAGCTGCATACAGCCCTACCAGGCTGCTCCACCACAGCTTCATCTCACTGAAATCTCTGCATATGAGGGCATACCCCAATTAGTTTCCTTTTTCTTATGCCAGCACCAGTGGAAGTCTCTCCATACTATTATAAAAGGAAGGATTCTTTTGAAACACTTTTTAAAGCTGTCTCAGACAATAAAATGCAGCCTGGAAGATAGGAGGAGGATTCACACTTTGGTCACCCCATGGGCCCAGACACAGAGGCCACTTTGGCACCCTCTTGTCACCTTTCTGTGGTCCTTCTCCTGGCAGAGCAAATGCCAAATAGCAGGAGACTGGTTGGTTAAGGTTATACTACATTGCAAGCAACTCTACACTTCCCTCAATTAAAAAAAAAAAACAAAAAAACAAAAAACAAACTGCATTTTGCCTTCCACTTTTACTTTATCACTGCCTATTTGTGATGTTTAAATGACATATGACATTGCACCAAAATTCTGCCAGCATGGCTTTGTTCCCCTCCTTCCACAAATCCCGTCAGACTTTGAAGAAGAAGGAGCCCAACTCCGAGAGCTGGGCCTGCTGCAGGCTGTGATATTCATGTGGCATTAGATCATGTTAACGTTAGGTATAATCCAGTACAAATCCTCTTAGTGTCACTGGCACTGTAAGGGCTGTTATAATTGCTCATAGCTTAAAACAATTTTGCAGCTTTTCTTCACCTCCGCGAGTCGGTTCCAATTAGAGGAAGGGAACTTTCCAAACCTGCAGAGTTTCTATTTAGGACACAGCCCTGTCCTGACAACACGCTGTCAGCCCTGCCGAGCAGACAGGAAAATGTCCACTGTATTACAGAGACGTGACAAAAACAGAGGGAGAAGAGGAACATGTGTGTTCCAGTTTCTTTCAGAGTCTCTCGGAAGCGCCTCCTCAGGAGTTTTTATTTTGCCTTACACGGTGCTGGCAGGGCCGCGCGGCCTCCTTCTGCACCTCCTGTTTTTCAAATAATGTTCCTATTTCAGAAAGTTGAAGGAAAGAGAGAGGAGAGAAAGGAGAGCAAATCAAGTGGCGGCAAGGCTGTAAAAGTGCCTATGACTGGAGGGGAGGCAGGGTTTTTCCCAGCAGGAAGAAGCCCCATGGCCCAGAGGCAAGAGAAGCACGGTATGGAGGAGATGGTGCCCAACCACAGTGGGGCTGTGCTCCCCCACACTGCTGTGTCACTCTAAGGGGAGCAAGGCACCAGGGCTGTGGCCACAAAGGTGGTTGTGTGTGGGATGCACACACTGGTCAGCAAACCCACGACTACTGGCTCCTCAATATCCCTCCTTCCTGCCTCTCCTGTCTCTGGTGCTCACAGTTGCGTGTGTCCCATATCTATGGGTGAGCAATAGCAGGGGCAGGATGGCTCACCTGCTCCAGGCTGGCCAGAAACTGTCTGCCAGAGCATTGTAAGCAAAACAATGTTTCCTACCAGGCTGTTTAGCTGCCAGGGTCCCTGATGCCATCAGTGTTTTCCCAGGAGTGAGCAGACACAAGCACTGGCTTTATGCAAAGGATCAGACAGCTAGAGAGAGCACCTGCCATATCTGGGTCTGCCTCCAGGATAACAAGGGAAACCTTCTGTTGCCACGTCCTTGTTTTCCAAGGAACTCATCATAACAGCCTCCCATGCTCTTGAAAGTGTTGGCAGAAGGAATGACCATAAAAATGACCCCATCACTGGCCAAATACACTCTTTCAGAGAGTTCATTCTGAGGCCATCTTTGCAGTAGAAAGGTTGAAGTACACGGGAGCTGAGGCTTTGTTCCAGGCTGAAGGGATGGTGTTTGAAATTGATGTGTCTCCTGAGAGCCTGAAAACAGCAATGTACCAAGATATCAGCTGGTTAAATTATGCACAAGAGTGGGAACCAATATAACAAAATCAAACAGGAAAACTCTTTGTCCTCCAATGGTTTCCCCCATTTCTTGCTGCAGGCATCTGCCTCTCTTCCTCTCTTTCTTTCTCTCTCTCTGCTTTGCCTGAAATAGCTGAAATATAGCTCTGCACCAGTTTGGTTTGTTAACCCAGAGAAAGAGGGCTTCTGCCAAGGTGAGCTTATTCAGTTTGGTGAAAGGTCCAGTGATGGAGGTGATAGAAGAGCTCATGCACCTGGCAGCAGGGATAGACAGAGTGAGGAAGTGGAGTGGGAGTACTGTAGGGTAAAACTCCCCATCCAGGAGAAACAAGGGCTTACAATGGCTCTGGCTTACAAGCCAGAACACATGCACAGGACAAGAAAAGCACAAGTGAGCAGGTACAAAGTAAATAAATAAAGACTCAGGGGTGTGAGATCCAAGAATAAACCAAAGATTTTTGCTTTCTTTTCCTCCTTCCTCCCTCCCTATCCACCCACCCATAGTAACAGAAACACATAAGAGGAAATGAATTTTAGGAACCAGGTCTGGAGAGGAAGACGTGCTCCTTGCTGCCTCCTGTTATGCTTGGCTCGAGTTGGGCGGACACACCTGGCCTTCCAAACAGGCACTATTTATACACCTCCTTCCCCACTGTGGTGTGTTCCTCTCCCTGCTTCTCCCCCCACCTTGTCTGCTGGCAGCCTGCCAGGGCAGGGTGGAGAAAAGACCCCAGTGCTGTGTGGTACAGGCTGTGGCTGGCCTCAGGGAGGCCACTTTCTGCCACTAACACATGAAGCAGTCAATCTATCATCTCCCAGCTTTGGCTGAGCCTTTCCTTCTTCAGTGCTCTTGGTGCACTAGATGTGGTTGCTACAGCTAAGCTGCAAATTCTCTCCTTCTCTCAGCTGCCCTGAGAGAATCAGAAGGAGACCTGATTTGTAGGTGCTTCCTACTTGCAGCAGCTCTCCCAAAGCTCTGCTTCCCTTACGTCTCTGGTACTGGAGCTTGTCCCCAGTCTATGGTACCTTTCACCCTCAGGTGACTTACAGCAAAAGTAAACCTCCCTAGAGGAGAGATTGGGATTTGGATACCCCAGATTGGGGATATCATGCTGGTTTCAATGCTGTGCAGCTAAAATGGAGTGGGTAACTCCATGTGAAAAAAAATTAGGGAGTTAGACCTGGAAATACTAGCTAAATGTGGCCTGTGGGATAGGAGCAGAAGATAAGAAAGTCAATAGGCATGGTCAGCTTCATTTCTCCTTGCAAAAGAAACTGGCCAAGTGGAAGTTAATCTAGTTTACCTATCCCACTAAATCTATTTTCCTGATGGTAACAGAAGCAAGGTTTAGAGGTTTTTCATGACCAGCAACTGCAGTGGAGCCATTCATAAAGAAATTGAGCCAGTGCTCCACATTGGGTTTGTGGCCCATGCTCAACTTTCCTAAGACTTCCGAACAAAGTTGGCTAAAGTTTCTTTCAGCCTCTGCATTGCAGCTGGTCCAGCATCAGGACATTGCTGGTGGATCTGCAAATCCTGCTTGATACAGCAACCAGGAAAATTACCATGGGGGAAATTAGAGTGTAAAGCTGCCGAGCCAGCAGCAAGTCAGCAGTATGTGTCCATTCCTACCCTATAGTACCTTCAAGGTGACCTCTCCATCAGTGGAGGAGAGCAGTTCAGTTTAATAAACCAAACTGGATGTTTCAATCACCTTGCCTTCCTTAGCAGTGATAGCTAGCACTAAAATGGGCGTATAAAGAATAAGCCAGCAAATTAAAATGACCCAGCTCTATGATGTTGAGAAAGTCTGCAGTGGAGCTCTGACTTGCTGACATGCAGAGTGTCCTTAGCTCCCAGTAACCTCTCTGGGTGTCTAAAAGTATTACATGATAGACAACAAATTACTGGCTTCTCTCTGCACATCTCTGGAGATTTTCCAAGAATTACTGCAGGACTTTTTTGAATTTGCTACAGAAAAGTTCACTGTTCAGGAAACCATTGGTTCTTTCTGGGAATGGTTTACTTCCATAAGATTTATTAGTAAGGGGGAAGGGAGGCTGAAGACAGCCATGTAGGGAGGTAGTTACTTGTGTTTGAAACACGTCTGTTTACATGAGCAGGCAGAGTGCCAAGCAAGGATGTCCTCGTGTTCTCCCTGAAACGGAATCTTTTTCTTGTGAAATGCATCCTTCCCTCCTGGCTTCCAGCACATCCTCAGCCATTGGGTGTGAGATGACATTAGCCCAGAGGATACTCCTTCCCCTGATTTCTCACAGTCTTAGCTCCATCCTCAGCCCCTTTCAACATATTTTACACAAGGCAAAATCACACATTTAAAACAATTTTTTAAGAAGCTCTGTCATTTACTTCAAAACAGATAAGCTGATAAATGAGGAATGATCCTTTCCCTGGGATGTCACAGCATCATGCATTCAAATTCATTTGATAGAAACAAACATGCTTAGATTTCTGCAAATGGGAGAAAGCTGCCTCTGAAAACATTTCCATTTTCAAGGTCAGTAAGCAAAGAGTCAGTCCATGTTCCTTGGAGACAGCCTCCAGTCAGAGAAAATGGTTCCCCTGTCAGCCAGCTGTTATCTGCATAGTCCTTCTCTGCTATTTGATGTGCCACGGGCTTCTTGTCACTTGACTGTGAGATATTTTCATCATTCCTCTAGCTGACACCCTTCGTATTCTCTCTTCCCTGGTGCAGAAACCCCAACATCTAATAGCAGCAGGGGATTAGGATGCATCTAAACCAGCTCAGGCTCTTTCTTGTACTGTTTCCACAGTGCTATTTTCCCAGAACCTTATATATTTTACAACCTCTTTTGCACTTCTTGCTGCAAATAAATACATTGATTGTAATAGCCACTTCAATCTGACCCAGAGGGGAACAATTAGGTTCTTAATGAGCTATGCAGGGCACATTCTCTATTGGCTTAATCTTGAGGTGCTTACTCAGGCAAATCACCACAGAGTCTGAGGCTATGTAAAACACTTCCAGATGTGGCCCCTTCAAATTAACCAGAAGACTAAGTATCATTCATTTCAGCACCAGGAAAGGAGAACCATCCTAGCTCAGAGTCTGATTTGCAGCCTCTGATCTCTATTTCCTGATGCTTCCTGCTCTAATTGTGAAGGGAAACTTGAGGAAGGACAGAGACTCTAGCATGATGTCTCCAAAGCTGCCAGTGTCTCCCTCAGTTTAACTCCCTGCAGGCTTGAAGGTGATCTGAAGTAGTTTTAAGAAGGGAAACTGCTCTCCATGCATCCCTTGGAAAATCCCAGAGAGAGCAGGAAGCCCACACCTGTCCTGAGAAGAGTGGCAGAACACATATTTGTCTGAGAACAAAAATCGGCATGAACACCCTGGCCCTGCTGTGCAGAAGTGTGTGTACATGTGTGTGTGTAGGTGAGCATGTGGATCCCATGGGAATGAGACTGTAACTCCCTGGGTTGCCTATCACTGGAACAGACTGTCCAGAGAAGCAGGTGAGCCAACATCCCTGGAGAACTTGGGTCTGTTTTCTCCATGTAAAGAGAAGGCTGGATTACAGGGTGGTCCTTATGCTTTCCAGGGTATGACTACACCACACATTTTCAGTGTATTAGAGGCAACTCCCTGATGTGCTTGCTCGGCCCTGGGTCCCCTGCCAGTTTCCATGCAGTGAGAATCATCTCCAAACCCCTCAACACCATGAAGTGACTCACCAGAGGCATCTATCCTCCTTCAGATCAGGGAAACTATGATTTTGCAAGGGACTGTCTCCCTTGTGTATCTGCCTCAAGAACCAATGGAAAAGGCACCTTCTTATATTTACAGGCCTGGAAACATATGTAAATATGGAAACAGAGTGAAATATCTCAGTTCTCTTACAGAACTGTTTTAATATTGATAGATACCAGGGAGAAAATATTTATCTAAAGTTAGATCACACAGTATTCCTATTAATTTCATAACATATTTCTATATTATCCATGGCTGAATAACTACAGCTGAATAGCTTGCACATAGAGAAGAAGTAACCTCTCCATATATCATAATTCTACACGTGATATAAACATGACAGATGTACTATAGTACAGTATAAATCCATTTAACACCATGTATAGCCTGTGCCTGATTTTCATATATAGCAAAGTGTGAACTTCCCAGCCAACACAGGTAGAAGCGTCATGGAAAAGAACAGTGTCAATAAAGAGGACAAATGTAATATGGCCATGGGACATTCAATACAATTGCCATGCCAGGTGCTCCTAACTATGACAACCACTGCTGATCGAGCCTCAGCATTCCTTGAAGATAATGAAGCTGTTTAAAGCAACCTTAACACTGGGACTGTCTTAGAAATGCACAGGAAACTAGAAGAGATATTAATAGATTGCAATGCAGCTAGAGACATAAGCTCTAAAAGTAGGTATCTTAATAATTCTAATACTGTCCCAAAGACAAAAAAGAGAGAGAAAGCTCTCTCCTGTCCATTTATTTTGGTGAACAGAAAGAAATAACTGGTCTGAAAAGTGATGATGAGACTAGTTTCTCTTACTTTTTCTTGCATGTTGCAATTTCCAAAGAGTAGCTAATAAGTCAGCCTGTGCTTTGCAAATTGTTGTATCAAAACAGCAACTGTTTTCTCATATACTTGCTTTCCTCTATTATTTGACCAGTTCAAGCAAATTACTGAAAATTCATTCATTACATAACATAAAAAAACCAAAAGAAAAAAAAACCCACCCATATAATTAAAAATTACTGAAAATTCATACAAGTTCTGGTCAAATAATAAAAACAAATAAATGAGTATATAAATACTCTAGTGAGCAAAGGCGCTGTATTTATCTTTCTCGGAGTTCCAGGAAGTTACGTTTATTACTGGTTTTGAATACTCAGAAACCTGTTAGCACTGGGAATGCTTGCAAACCCTGATCATCTTCTTGGTTCTTGCAGGACTGCAGGTCATGTTTGGTGAATAAATACATCATGAAAATGCTGTCAACCATCCAGTACCAGAAACAGGACTCTGTAACTTGTATGCTCTCCTGTGTGCTGAGTACCATACTTTAGCTCAGCTGTTGAAGTGCTCTGCTGACAGCTTGATGCATATCCTTAAGTGCAGTAATAATCCTGTCCGTCTTTGTTCTGGCGCCACGTCAGTTGATTGATGTAATACCAATGTAATCAATGACAATTCAAATAAGTGGAGGAATTAATCCAGAGTCTCCCATGACTGAAGTCATGACTGGCTCACAAATATTTGTGTGTCAAAATGGAAGAATCCACTCTCAACCTTAACTAAAAGAAACATCATTTCTAGAATTCAAAATGAGTTCCTTCTCTTCAGACCCCAGCAATAAATAAGCCCCCTTCTCCCACCTCAGAATCCTTCTCCATCATTCTTGATTTTAAAGAGTTTGACTCATGAGCTAATGTGATTTCAGGATAAAGATGGAGGATATTTAGCTATTCTTGTTTTTCTCTAGAAAAAAATTCTGTGGGTCATTGCAGCTTTAATTCAGAATTGTATTGACTGATTTCTTTCTGCATCCTAAGGAGTTGCTAAGCAACATGGATTCTCTCTCGCCATGCATTTGTCAAGACAGAGAAAAGTGGGAAGAAATAGGAAGATTCACCTCCTCTAATATATCTATCAAACCAGGGAGTATCACTTATTTCAGTATCACCTAGACTTACACTATTGATATATTATTCAATTCCTCAGTGCTGTAGCTGGTTCTAGAGTCTCAGTTCAAAACCAGTGAAGGTCTGATTTTTGTTCTCATTGATAAGACACTGTTGGATGATGGCTTTCACCCATTAGAGCATCCTTAGCCTATGGTGCTGAAATCTGCTCATAAATTCGAAGTAGGCAGTGATCTATTGTGCCAGATTCTTAGGTTGTTCTTCTCATGTGGAGCAAGGGGTTGGGAAATGAAGGCTTGGTTGTACTCTGCCTGAAGCTCTCTGAGGTCTTCAGAAAAGGCAAGACATTCCAGGCAGTCAGCACAGCCTGAGTGCTACAATTTGGCCCTTACAGACTTTGCACTTCTGGCTCATGAGCCAGTGTAATAACATGATCAGACAGAGAGTTTACAGCAATGCTGTGATGATCACCATGCACTGTGCCCTATATGTTCAACATAGGCACACTATGGTTCCATGGCCATGCTGCTTGTAAGGCCAGTCAGAAGCCTTCATGTGGTCACCAGAGATACTGAAAAAACCCCAACATGTTCCATTTTGACATCTCCAAGACAGTGGTCTCCAAATTTTATGGATTTTCTTATTTTCTGTGCTCTTCGGCAAAATGATTCTTTGCTGAGTGGTTCTTCACTACACTGCATATTTCATGTCTACCTCACCTCAGAAAGGAGAGCTGGTATTTTTCACCTATTTCTCTTTTTCTTTCAGAGTTGTACTGCAAATAGATCTGTACAAGCAATAAAGATACACTTTTGTTGTTGCTGCTGAAAGATTCAGACATAACTTGGAATACAGAGAAGTGAAGACTAATTTTGCAATACACCGCAATAAGGAAAACTAGGGAAAAAAAAAAATCTATTGACCTTAATGTCTAGATGATATTTATAGTCAATGGAGACCTTTCTTATTCACTGAGAATGGAATTTGTGCCTCTTTACTGCACTTGAAAGACAGATTTTTTTTCCTCAGAAGCATCTATTTGTAACTTCAGTTGATAACACATATCTGAGGGCTCTCAAAGTGGGCAGCAGAAAAGTGTTATTGATTGACTTTCCCCCTGTTGTTTGTTGTATAGTAAGAACTGCTTCTCCTAAATAACCTTTTGAGGGGCAAGACCAGCAACTTTTTTTTGGGGGGGTTTGTTTTTTTGTTTTGTTTTGTTTTTATTTTGTTTGTTTGTTTATTTGCTTGCTTGCTTATTCTGAAATTAAGATCATTGTAATGTTTGGAATACTGTAACGAAAAGTTATAAAAATCTGCTCGCATTTCAGAAACTTTGCAAAATGGTGGATGTGGCTCACTCTGTTTTCTGGGACATTTTAACTGCAATATTTGGAGTATGGCTTCAGAAATGCATTTATATTGCTAAATTGGTTTATTTTGAATGCATTTATAGCTCTTAATGTGTGTCTCCTGTTGCTTTTCTCACATTTATTGTCAGACACAGGTAAAAAACATTTAATTATATACTGTGGGTTTTAATTATATACTGGGAGATGATGGTGTGTAGAGATGTATAATCACAAATGTGTATACCAAGTCCTTAACTATAGAAATTAACCTAAGGCAAGTCAGGAAAAGGAAGAATTACATACAACCCCATAGGCAGAGTCAAAAGAACTTGAAGTGCATCCAACTAGCCCACCCCACAGCATGATGGGTGAGACAGAAATCCCTGTTTCTTTGGTCAGTTCAGTGAGGATTTCCAGATACTCTGCAATTCTTCAAGGTGCAGAAAACCCCACCGAATTTGTCAATCTCAGTTGAAGGACTGTAGACAGATTGAGTGGGTCTGTAGTACAAATGCAATCACTGCACACTGGGAAATTCCTGTCAATCAATAAATAACAAAATTTTTCAGGTTTGAAAATCTGAATACAATTTCTACAATCTCAGTCCTTATTCCTATCTTGAAAAATCAATATGATATGCAGCTCCAAACCCCGCTGAATATACAATGCAATTTACCGGTCTGGTGTAAATTTCTCTGCTTATGAGCCACTCTATTCTCAGTAGGTTTGACTACTCATACGAACAAGTCTTGCAAAATTGATTTTGGGATCAGGCTCTATTTATTAAAAATTATGAACTCTCATTTTTTCCTTATTTTTGAAATTGTACTGTCTTGGGCTGTAGTGTGCTGGTAATGTGTCTGAGTCACAGTCTCTGTGTATGTATGTGTATTTATATATAGCTCACTGTATTTATAGCTGTGAATCTTGAGTCTAGTACAGCAACTGCAGAGAACAAAGCAAATTGGAAAAGCACTTTTCTTAAGCAATAAGAAGACATGCTATCAGTGCCTTTCTGCGCAATTACTGCCTGCCCCAGGCACTGCTCTAAGGCACAGAGTCAAAGGTTGGCTTTCTCAACCACTCAATAAATACTTTAAATCTCATTCTTATTGCTACTTTGACATGAAAAAGCGAGGGGAGGGGGTAGAATTAATAGGTAAGCATTCATTAGAACTTGTCACTGAAATTCTTTGCCTGCTCAGATCATCCTACATTTGAGAACCTCAGAGATATTTACAAATGCTATTGAATCATGTCTCACCACACCCATGAGACTTATAAGCCTGATCTTTAGACCAACACTTGTCTTTCTGTGAATGTGCCTGGACTTTGGCTCAGTCACTCATTTTCAAAAGCATATGAATCGTTACACACAAAAAAGTTTGTAAGGAGGTTAATTGACTTTGCCAGGTTCACACAGCAAGTTGTAGCAGCTGGGAAGAGTTGTCTCCTGTCTTCTGGTCTGGACTTCACTTTGCCACCTCCCTAAAAAAACAGACCAGGAAAATGATCGGGTTCAAAAACCATACTTAAAGTCCCTCTTCCCCAAGCTAATTCTTTGAGACCCCCTATCCTCTTATGTATTTGAAGAGAACCAATTTTCTGTACTGCAGTTTAGACACATTAGTAGAGATATCTGTCAGCCCTCCCTATTTCCAGAGACACAAGTCACTCTTAAGAGGAGCTGTTGCCAGCCAGTAAGAACAGTGCTCTGTTCAGTCATCTTGTGCTGAACGTAAGAGCTGAAGTAATTTTACCAATATTTTAAAGCAAACAAAAGTAGCCAAAGTTGGTAGAAACAGGATGGAAGATTTCAACTTCAAATGATGAAGAAAAAATGGGTGAAACTGTTACCTTTGACAAAATCAGGGTAAGAGAAACGGCTTTTCATCCTTATTGGCAATATCTGGTAGTGCTTGTGCACTAGGAACAGCACACCACAATGAAAAAATATTCATTAAGACATTCAACATGCCCTAGTCTTTGCACATCGTGTTTGTTTACTGTCTTCTTTTTCCCTCTCTTCATAAATTCCAGAATATACAATAATGAAATGGTCATATCTCATTCCCTATGGATGCAGACCTAAACCCACACCTCGTATTTTCCCTTGGGCAGAACAGCTCTACATAAAGTTTCCTGGAGCCTGGCTATATCCCAGGCAAGTGCTTTGAGTACATGATAGTTTTGCATTAGAGTGAGAAAGAGTGGCTGGTATTTAACATTTGTTTCTTTTTCTGCTTCTCAGTGACCAAAGTGCCCTCTGATAGTTCCCGGAAAACTTAGAGAGAACTTTCTATCCTGAAAATAAATAGACTGGTAGATTAAAAAAAAAAATCTATTTAATTTTGGTGCTTCAGAATGCTAAGCCAAATTTCTCAATATAAAACCTGTTATGGAGTTACTACCATAATAGACTCAGAATAAACATATCTCCCAGTTCACTTCACTATAATTCTTCCCTTTTAAACCTTTCAGAATCACAGATGTGTGTATAGCTGATGAATGCCTACTTTTTGCTGTTTGCAGAGGGGCTTGCAGCATTTTTAGGATGCAACAGCCTTCACTGTCACAGAGTAAGGAGTTTTCTTGCATGGAATATATCCTCTAAGCTGAGTTATAGCCAAATCCAGAGATAAGGACCCCAAAGGAGACCCTTTTCTGGACAGCAGAGTCTCCACCAGTAGTGGCATGTAGTGATGTGACTCCGTCACCTTCTGTGCTGCTGGCACAGGGGCAGGGTCTGCCTTGGAGTCACCAACTCGCTGTGATGCTCCTCACTGTCTCTGCACCAGGCTGTCATTCCGCCAGCTTCTCCAAGCAATGCCACTGTGAAAATGTTATGATGAAGATCCCCCACAGGGTACAATAGCTGCCTTAGGCCCGTATTTTGGTAATACAAATGTCATGATTTAAGTAGCAGACTGTTTTAAATGTGCCAAGACATACATACATGTGTGCATATTTCTATGCATATGTGCATCTGAAGGCACGACATCTGCACCCACGAGGACAAGTACTTTGGGCTGCAGGCTGAGTTGAAATGCATTAGGCATGTTTCTTTACTGTCTTTTATGTGTGCCTGCAGCTGCAGCTGTGTGCAAGGGTTGCTTTGGTTGCTCCGGTATGTCCACTGTTTGACCACTCTGCGAGGCTGGATCCAAAGTCCTTTGAAGTCAGTGGAAATATTTTCATGGAAGCTGTTGGTCTATGGGTTTGCTTGATGTGGCTTTGCAATCAGAACTGACGTGAAGAAGGGGAGCGCCACACCACTGCCACCAGGGTGGATGTCACCTCAAACCACATCCAGCAGCTCAAGGAGACTGAAGGAACTATTGCCATGGAAATTTCCCAAGAGGCGGAGTGGGTTTTTTCCAAAGTTTTGGTTTTGGGGATTTACTGTAACAACAACGAGGGGAAAATAAATAAAAAATTTAAAAAAAAAAAAAAAAAAGAAAGAAGAAAAAAAAAAAGACAAAAGACAAAATAGCTCCTGCATTTGTGAAGAAGGAAAAAGCTGAAGAAAGACGTGCGGCTCCTCTTCATCTCTCTCTGTGGTGGAAATAACCTCTGATTTTGCTATGTGACCTTCCCATGAACTTCCTTTAAAATCATAATTCACTTGATATCTACAGTGACTGTTGCCTTCCACCTCCGGCCTCTCAGGAGGGGAGAGATGTCAGATTTTTATTCTCTCTTGGTCTATAGAGATGCATCAATCTTTTTAGGGACTGTGGGTGCTCCTCACCCAAAATTCCTGTGCAGCCAGGGCATCTGGTGAAAAGGGTGGAAGACATCAGGTGTGCAGTCCTCCTGCAAGCTGAGCCGCCTCCCCAGACCTCCTCCTCTGCAGGGAACACCAGGAAATTATTTGCAAAAATCAGTGCAGCTGGTCCTTGGTTCTGTCAATATGCAGTCTACAGTTCTTCTGTCAGCACTGGAGAACAGAGTCTGCAAACTGAAAAAGCACATCATTATCACAGGTATTTTTTGTTTCAATTACTCCTTTTTGTCTGGCCAGAGAGCTGCTAGTGCCCACTGGCAGGGGAAGAGATAGAGAAGACAACATTTTCCTCTGACTATGGGAATTTCCCTTAGTTATTATCCAAAATCCTTGTAATAAACTGGAAGGTGGAGGGAGGTGGATTCTAATCCCATGCAAAACTGCCTCATCCTCTGGCTTCATTGAAGTGGCAGGAGTTCACATCGCTTGATTGAGCTTGGCTGATCTTATGGCCAGAGCAGATCCCCTGGCACAGTGGGTGAAAGGGCCTCTTTTAGTGGCTCCTGTGAGTGAGCTGCCATGCCTCGCCATCTGGGCACAAGCTACAGACGGGAATGTCCGTGCCTTCCCCTCTGACATCAGGAAACCAGACAAGGATTATGTGCAGCAAAACTTTGCTCTACAAATGCGTCTCTCTTGGCTTATTACGTTGATGAGTTACACTTGTGATTTGATGCAAACCTCCATTGTTTGCTCTCAGATTGCCTTTAAATGCTTCAGGCTTCTAATTAACAGCAGCAACAATAAAATTGGTGGCGTTCAGCTGTCATTCTGATGCCAGCTGTTGTGTATGGATATCTGTGAGAACACGGTGCTCTGGGTGCCTCTGCTTCCCTGAGAAAGTGGTTGGTGTATCATGATAGATGATATATCACAGTATTGTGATAGGTGACAATAGCAGCCATACTGCCTACTGTCAGTGCCAATGCAATGGACAGCAATGATAAGGATAAGCTGTGTCCTTAGGAGAAGTTTGGGCATAAGGAAAGTAACCTGGGTAAGTCCTTAGTTAGGTGCATAAGCTAAGGTTAGAGTAGAAGGGTGAAATATTTCAGAAAATGAGAAAATAAACCTGATAGGACCCCTTCCTCAGCTGCTTCCTTGGTAGCAGCTTTAGGAGCTGGAGAATTTCCATCTGCCCTTGTCTGCCCTCACAGGATGCAATGGGGCTTTACGATAAAAACAAGTATAGATTAATCAACACAGTTCTCTGTATTTTCGCTCTGTATAGCCTAGTCATTTTTAACTCTGCTATATTTCTGATTTAACAATGGATCCAGAGAATTACTTTTGTAACTCACACCACCTCCTTGCCCTGGCTTTCAGTTTGCCCCAATAGCTCTGCCAAGCATTCTGAAGAAAAGGGGTACCTGTGCAGCAGTGAGGTCCCAGGAGGGCATATTCCCCCTGGATCTGCAGCACCTTCTCCTGTGGTCAGCCCTCACTCGTGCTGGGAGTCTCACCAGCCTTGGTGTGCTCACTCCCATGACTAATTACAGTTCACTCCATAAGGATTCAGCCTTGTCACCAAATTTACTCCAATTCTGGAGGGCCAATGACTGAGGCAATTGTTTTGTTTTGTGAGTGGCTTCAATAATGCCTCATACTGGCTGCAGAGACTCTGGCTATTAGGAGCTGGCCCTACCTGGTTTGTAATGGTTGGGTGGAAGAGACAGTATGAATTAACTCACTCCCAGAGTGCATTTAGTGCATCACACCACATTATCTCCCATTTTCAGCCATTTGTTTTTGAAAGATTTTCTCAGGTAGTTCATTAAATATTAATGTAAAAGGTCCCAGAAATCTCTCTTTTTCTCCTTTGCTGAAAGAAAGAAATAAAATAAAGTTATTGAAGTGTTTCTCTTCAACCAGTGCTTTCTTTTGTAAGAGAAATATTTTATCTAGCTACTGAGACAATAATTTCTGTTTTCAAACACAGGAAGAAAAGTATAAACAATGTGCAACCAGAACAAATAATAGAGGGGGCTTGCCAACTGCATTCCCAAATGCACACACACAGTGTCTGTGAACAAAACTGCTACAGCTCCTGATTTGTGACATTCAGGACTGTTATACTATTTATTTTAGGCTTAAGATTTATGAAAGATTAGTGATGATAAAGACCTACTGCTAGTTCCACGCAGTCTCAGGATCTCCTGCAATTTGGAAACTGTCCCCAGTGTTTACTGAAGAACAGAAGCCGAAGTGGTGGATGCAGTACATGGGGAAGCAAAACTCTCCTTTCTGTCCTTGAAGATCTTTGTCACACTTCCCACTGTTAGGAGTGGAACTTCTGCACATCAGTGCAGTGCAGACTCTGCCGTGGAAAAAGACAGAAGGATTTCCCCGAAGAAAAGCACTTCAGGATTCTGGTGCACAGTCTTTAGCAGATCCTGATGCAGGGTTGGGGGATGTCTCAGCCCTTGACTGTCCCCAGCCCCTCCAAGGAGGTACCTGCCCTGCAACAGCATCTGCACATCAGCCCTCGTGCCTGCATTGCAACCACCCAGGTCTAGCCCTAACATGTAAGAGCAAACTCCTGAGGAGGATGAGTCTGTAGAGCTGAGAGTGAGAGAAACAGTGGGACTGGCGTTAACTGTGTCAGGGCAGTGATACTGGCAGAAGGGCAGGCACAAGTGGCAGGGTTGCAGACACTGCTGTCCAAACAGTCTCATCGCTGTGTGCCAGTCCAGACCCTCGTGCACTCTTCCTTCTGCTGAATTTGGCTGTAGCACAAGATTTCTATTCAGATAGGGCTGCTTGCATTTTCTGGGGCATGGCTCACCCTTAGATTTATGGAAAAGGCTAAATGCAGGAGGACAGGCTGCTGTAAAAAGCCAGTGATGTATAAATCAGGTGTTTGCTGCCCAGTCTCACCAGTGGTGGATGCTGTAGCCTCTAAGAACCCTCTCCATTCACATCAAACTGCTTTAAGTGATGTGCCCTCTCTGGCCCTTTCCTTCCTTTTGCCCTATACATGAGATTTGTATCATATTTGTAGTAACATTGGCTTGAATCCTATTAACCTGTAATGGGGCTTGGCATTATAAGGGCATCCCAATAGTGCTGGCACTGGTTAGACGCAGCCATAAAAAAAAAAAAAAAAAAATCACATCACACAAAATGGAAAAGTGCAAAACAGTGCAATAATTTGGGCTAAGAGCATGCTCCCATCTTTTCAGTTGACAATTTCCTTCTTTGTTTCTGTTTACCTGTCCCAGGTGTCCCAGGGTTCTAGCAAACCCTGGTCCCACTGGGAGGGAACAGTGTCTTAGATTGCAGAGCACTTCAGTGCCTGCTGCCAGCACACAACACACAGCCTGTCACCCAGGGTGTATCTGCCCTGCCCCTGAGTGGGGACACTGGCGCTGGCTTAGAGCCAAATCTCTTACAGAATTTCCTGTCAGGCAGTGCTCATGGAGGCCTTGCCATTATCTTCTGGGAAGGAGACAGAGGGTTGACCACCAGATGCACACAAGGCTATTCAGTGGTCACAGCTCAGGGGAAAAATTAAGGCAATTAATTTGAGATTAAGAGGTTTAAGTTTGATTAAATGACAGAGAAGGAAAGAAGAGGGTATTTGGAAGTAACTAAAAATTAAAGAAATAAAAGTGAGGAAAAAGCCCTCATCAAATTATTGTTTAAAGCTGAAGTGATCCTGGAGGCATGAAAACTATGAGAAGGTGAGCGAACACTCCTCCCATCCTCACTGGAAAATTGATCCTTGTTCTCAGCTATCAATTATGTATCCATAAGAAATATTGACTCATGCCCTACCGCAGGCCTTACATAAGTGCTCCAAACATGTCTGTTTGCAGACATTATGATCTGTGTCTTTGACTCTCTGTACCAGTCTCATTATAAATGATGAGCTAATAAATACTCTCGGAAAAGTTTTTACGATGTTTCAGTTGACATTTGGGAGCTTCAAAGAACCACACAGGGCTGCCTTCAATCTGTATGCACTGTTCTTCATTGATTAGGTGAGCTCATTGATTTTGAGCAAGATCAAAGGTAGAAGACAACTCCTGGAGAGGTTAAATATGGAGAAGACCCACTAAACCCATTTGCTGGTTACTCGCTATAGTAGAAGTTGCTTTTCCCGTACAGCAGCCAAAAAAAAAATATCACTTGCACTTTTACGGGTTCTCAGAAATGGTCTGAACGTGTAATGACAGGGTTTCTTCTTCCAGCCCTGGCTGCTACCGGTGTTAAAAATTTTCTTTTGCAGTTGTTCTTCCCCTGGCCACAGAGTGCTTCATTTGTGTGATGCCACCAACTCTGGTCCTGCTTCTCTCTTGATTTGGGCTGCTCATCTGAGCCTCACTTTACTAGTGATTTTATTGAAGAGGAATCCCCAATGTGCAGGTAATAGGGATGGTTATAGGGAAATAAAAGCAGTCCTATTGGACTAAACCAGAAGGGTCTTATGACAGTGTTCCTAACAATGGCCAGCACCAGATGAATTGAAGAACCACATAGAAAGGATAAATAGAAAAGTAAGAGTCTTTCCTGGGAGTCAGTAGACTCCTCCTGACCTGGTGCTCACATTAGGAACTTTGAATATTAAAGCCTTTGGTGGACCTTTTACCCATCAGTCTGTCTGCTTTTTGAAATAATTTGTACTAATTGTTCAGCCCAAATGCATGAGATGCATTTTGCTTTTACATTGCACTCCAAGCTCCTTTCCAGTCTGTGGCCACTCAGTGTCCAATATTTTTTGAGCACCATTGCTGAGTGTGGGTTTTTTTAGCTAGTGTCTGCATTTGGGGCTATTTTCTTCAGCTCTATTAACTAGCATTTTTTGAAATGAACATCCTTAATTGGATCAATTTGAAAGGATATTAATCTTCTGTCCATTTATTCAATCTTCCATTCTCCCTACTGGGGTTCACAACCCCTCTGAATCTGAGTGCTGTCAATGAATACGAATAATACAGAGTACCCATAAGGACTCGGATCATTAGTGAGAATGTTAAATAAGATCAGGTCTAATACTGATCTCTGGAGCACCTAACTTTCCAGCTATTCCCCATCCAACCAGGCTGATGACTAACGATGCCTTCTACAGCTAGGCAAATGAGGTTTTGGCTTACTGCCAATCCCAAAAAATCAGGAGAACACAGAAAAGAGTTAGTTTCAATCATGCTGAAAAATATAAAACAAAATCAACCCTTTCTGGTGAGTCAAAAAAAAACCACCTATATTCAGTTTGGACCAGACAGGGGTTTTTCTTACTTGATTGACATTTTGTTTTCACTTTTGTTTAAAACATTAACAAGGGTTTAAAAACTTGCCTAGCTGCACATTAAGGGAAGATTCTAAAGAAAAAATAGTTTTGAATGAGAAAATACAGAAGTTGCTTCTCAAGTAGTCAGATGTTTGATTTTTAAAGTGTGGTTACTTTTGCAAGACCAAACAGTTTAGGGCATCTCAGTCAGTAAGTACAGCCTGTAACTTTGTTGCTGAGAAATCTAAATTTTTCATCCTGTTCAATCACAGCCTCCTAGAAAAAGAAAATTTTAGTTTAAAAATGTCATCCATTTCTGATGATCTTACACTGGATTTTAATTTATTTTCTGTTTTAATGTTTGTGGCATGTAAATGGGACAGCTAACTACAGTGATTATTCTGAGCTGTGTAGCATTATTGCTTGCTGTTATAATTTACCATATTTAAATTTACTGCATTTACTGTAATTTACTACATTTGCTGTAGAAATGTCTGAGAGCACTTACCCGTGGACCAGGACCCTGCGGCTCTGAGCTCAGAAGAAACGCAGGGGAGTGAGCAGATGCTTCCACCAAGAGAATGAAACTGGGCACAGGCTGCAACAGGCTGCAGCATACAAGAAGTTGATCCCTGGGATAGTAGCAGTTTGGTACCTTTTACTACTTTACCGTTTGTTTCTATTGGATGTAGTTAGCAGGGACAAAGTAGTTGAAAACAAGTAAAGAATAAACGATAGCTGTGTCAAGGCAGAGGCTGCTGAGAGATGAAGGTCTAAACTGAAGATGAGCTCAAAATCCTTGAGGTACTCTGAGTCTCTGCTCATTTTTGTCTCCATGTCTAGTGATATACAAATATTCTATATTACTACTGGTTTTGCAAGAATATGTACTACATATTTTGTATGAATCATATAACTAAATTTTTAAAAAATATAAAACTGATGATGTTTGCTCACTTTCTGTCAAATCTGAATAGATTTTGACTGTATCTTTAGGCTAATGTCCTCTTCTGGCCTGGTGTTAGACAGCTTTATTTTAGCTCTGAGCTTTTGGCCCTTTGGTCCCTGTTCTTAGTGAGAGCCTGAGGATCAGAGCTAAATGAGCTTTCCTCAGCGTGGGAGTTGGCTGTGGGATAGAGAAATCAGTGGTGGCTGTACAGCAGCACTCTGCTCCTCGTTATGCAGCACTGCCAAGCTGCTCCAGGCAGCTCTCTCCCCTCTGGGGCAAAGAAGTGTCCGTGAGCCCCTTCAAGATGAGTTGTGGCCTGAGCTGCTACCTCCTCTCACTCTCCTTGTCCTGCTGAAGTCCCCTTCGTGCCAGCAGCGCAGGACAGCCCTCCTGTTCAGGTAAGGCAGCTTACAGACTCGCAGCCTCAGAGCAAACAAAATCTAGGACACCTGTGTCTTTGTGTAAACTCATTCCTCCCTCAGCGGATGTGAGTGAACCCAGTCTTCCCAATTAGTCATCCCTTCACATTATCCCTTGCCCGCTCTGTAAAGTTTCCTCCTTGTTTTTCTCTGATGCCCCAGTTAGGAGGTAATGGGGTATAAAGCCTCAGGCAGAAAAAAGGAGAAAGGATGCTGGAGCGCTGTCCCAAATGGCAGACCAGAGCCTGCTGATTATACCCAGCCTGAGAGTCCTCAGTACGTGCGTGTGGAGGAAGGGGAGAAGGGGGATGCTTATTAGACCGAATGGGAGTTCTGTGCACGGAAGAGGAGCGCTCTGCGGCCCTGAGGATGTAAGGAAGATTTGCTAACTTTGCTTTATAGTATTCATGCAGATAAGGAAGACTCTCAGTCTCCAATCATAAATCGGTATTATACAGTATACTCCCAAAGGCCATAATTACTTCCAGAAGCAGAAATTTGAATGACCCAGATAATTAGTTCAGTGCAGCTGGTCCAAAAATTATTTACATAAAAGCCAGTTTTACTTGAGGGGGAAGAAAAACAACCTTGCTACCAAAAGCAAATGACCCAGTTAGCTTCATGCAATGAGTCTGAGGAGACAGAGCTTGAGTGGCAAGACAGTGGCCTGTGCCATCGCTTCTTCCCTCTTGTTTTCAGAGGACAAACACTGACACAACGAGCCTCTCCATAGACAAACATGCAGGAAGGCAGTGAAGAAACTGGAAAACTGCATGAATTTGACCTTATGCTTTCTGTGAGACTCAGTCTCGGGGAGATATGAAAGTCCATGTCATCCAGAGGAAAATGTTTCACTTGCAAGATTCAGGCACTTAGGGAGCAAGAGGCCAGGAGCAGCACAGCTCTGCTCCAGGCACTGGGGCAGCTGGCATCAGTCCTTCCATGCACTGGGTACTGATGCAACTGGAAACTAATCACTGTAGTTATCTGGGTTAATTTTTAACCAAAACCAGTTCCTCTCTCTGGCTTAGCACATTGCTGGGCAGCAGCAGGGGTGTCCGGGAAGGGAACGCCCAGCAGCAATGTGGTTGACTTCTCCAGGGGGCTAGTATGGGTATTTCAGAGGTTTCCCTCTAAACTTCTGGGTTAAAAAGCAAAGAAAGACTATGCTTTTAGAAAGGGTTTAATTTTAAAACCATTTGAGTGATTCAACCCTTTGCTGGTGACTGTGAGCACTTTTAGCATGCACTAATGGGCACACAAACCACTGCTGGGTTAGCCACTGCTGTTTACTTACAGTTGTGTCCCGTGTGGAGAATCCTGAGTCTCAGCTCTGCAGTCCTCTGACCCCATTCCCAGGGCCAGATCCTCTGTCCCTGCCAGCACTTTTACCCTGCGGCAATGATGGGGGCTGACCCCTTCACAGCTGTCCTGTTGCCACACTGTGGGGGTCACCCCCACAAGCACTTTGGAGATAAGTTAGTTCTGCTTCCCATTGACTGGGACATCCTCTCCCCTGCCTACCAGTGAATCAACACCTGCTACCGCAAGCACAGCAGGACACACAGGTGCAGGGAAGTGTGAAGAAGAAGGAAACCTGAGCTGTAAATCCCTATTTATTGTGTCCTTGCATTTTTGCCATCTTCTCAATCAGGCTGTGGCCACCACAGAATCCAACTGTTGCTCCGCAACAAAAATGTGCCAGGAAAGGCATCTGTGGTCCTCAGTGTGACACAGGCAATCAACTGGCATCACCACTTCTTAGCACTCTCTCAAGGCCTAAGTGGTTTTGTACTGGTGGTTCTCAGAAAGTTTGCTCACCCTCAGAAGAGAGCTCTTATCCCCCAAAAGGAACTAGGAGACAAACAAAATCTGTGAGAAGCAGAATGGGATGACAGAAAAAAGAAAAAAGAAAAAGAAAAGCTAAATTGTTCTCCTAAGATGTAGAATGTACAAATAATGACCATAAATTGCTGTGCATCTCACCAGCACCCCATTGCTGTTTGGTATTGCCATGGATAGCACTTGTTACTTAACAGCATGGTAAATAATCAGATAACATCCTCATAACACCACTGTATCCAATTCACCTTCCACTTACACAGCTTTTATGCTAGCATGTGCCCATTGCTTTAATGGGGTTAATCTTGATTTACAGTGTAAATTGAAAGGTGAATTAGAGACCACAGAAGGCGAGTTGGAGAGGACATGATTTGCTGCAGGCTGCATCCTGAGTGCAGTAACACTCACCTGGGGTGGCAGGATATCTCTACCAAGCTTAAGATCTTCACCACTGCCAGGGCAGAGGCAATAGAAATTCAGGCCCTGCTGTTCTTTGTTTACAATGAATATGCACACCTTGCACAGCACAATGTGCCAGCAGGTTCCTTTCCCCTTCCCTCACCCCACCCTCTCTCCATTTGTCTCAGGGACAGTGAGAGCATTCCTCTTACATAGCCTGAACCCCTGGGGGTCTTTCATTCTGCCCCCTGCTTAAAGGCAGCGCACACAAAGTTCTGGAGAAACATTGCAGCACAGAATCCTTTGAGGTGGACATGAGCTGACCTTTTGAGGTGGGCATTCAGGAAAGAGTTCACTTGAAGGCTGGTGTAAACCCTGGTGCATCTCTTTTTACTTGTGCAGCAAAGTCCTGTCAACAGAAGTCAGCCTCATCCATCAGACTGGAGCTTGCTCTGGTTCATGGTTCTCATGCTCCTGACCCCAAAAGGCTGAGCTCAGACCACCAGTAAGGGCACCTTGCACCTCATATAAAGGCTTGGGATCAGCAGATCGGAGATTCTGGAGGAAAAATATTACTGAACAGAGAGTATGGTAGCTTCTGGCAGTATCAGTGAATGGAAGAGGAAAGGGCCTTCAGGAGCATTTGGGTGAGCAAGCAGTGTCGTTCTTCCCAAGCCATCCTGATTTTCTTCTTGCTCTTTGGGGGTCTATTTGTGGAGATCTGCTGGGGTATGTGCATTTGCATCTGTCTCTCCTTCAACATCTGAGAACCAACCAGCTCTTCAGTTGCTATCAGGCAACAGCAACTGAGCTCAGCAGAAGCACAGCAGTTCCCACCAGCAGCAGAGCCGGTCCTCCAGGACTCCTCTCCCGGAGAAATAACACAGCTTGCTCTTTTGGAAGCAGCACTGTTGGTAAATATACCCTTGTTTATATTTCTGACACATAAGGGGAATGTTTCCTGGTTCCTCCTTGCCCTGTGCAGCAGGGCATACTCACAGCAGAAGAGGGCACACGGGACAGGATGCGGGATGGGCTCACATACCATGGCCCCAGCCCTCTCACCACACCCTTGCCCCGTGCTGGGGCTGCTGATGGAAAATGCTTCTCACAGTGGGCTAAGCTGGCTCCCAGTCAGGGCAGCAATCCCACTGCTGTAACAGGTATTCCCAAAATGAATTGGTCGATCCAGATCGTGTGCTAAGCAGGTCCCGAAAGCCAGAACAAGTTTGGTGACTGCTGTGGGCCAGGAACCCAGCTGTGGGCTGTTGAATGCAGACAGATGTGAGGAGCAGATCTGGACCCTGCATTCACTCTGACTGCAGAGATAGAGAGCACTGGGTGCTTCGGGTCAGCTGCTTCCATGATAAAACTCCTCCTGTCATGCAGCAGAAATAAATTTGCCCCTCTGGGCCAGCTGCTCCCCAGCGTGGGAAGTTCAGGAACCTCCCTGAGGTACAAACAGACATTTCCAGCCGCAACAAAATATACATAACCATTTTAAAGGATCACTTTAAAATTCCAGCTCTCCCCCTCAGCTGCTTGCCACCACCTGATTTCTAAATGAGCAGGATTTCTCCTGCATTCAGCGTCATACATATATATATATACACACACACATAGGCATGCCCACCTCATACACAAAGTACTTCCCATCTTCAAGTCAGTCTTGGCTGAGTACAGAATTAGATCCTGTCTCCAGGATCCTTGCCTTCTCTGTTAGTTTATATAAAGCCTTTTCAACACTAAAGGAGCTGGCATCTCACATTCCTGCCTTCTGAATGTACAGAGCAGAGGAGTAAGGAACAAAACAGTGGGGGTGAGGGGGGGATGTTCTGATTCTGCTCAGTAATATGAAACATCATGGAGTTAAATACCAACAAAATATTCAGTGTTAATGTTTAATATTACTGGGAACTTGTCACCTCCACTTACCATCTTGGAGCTGCCATTGTCTTGCAGACTCCCACATCTGAGCTCTGGGCCTAACATGCCTTCACATTATGTACTAGAAGGGGGGGGAAAAAAGAAAAGACAAGAAAGTAGGGAGAGTGAGTTACTCTGTTTCAGCTACAAAGCTGGGTAGGGATTTTTTCACTTTTCTGTTTGCAGAAATAAAATTACTCACATGGCAGATCTCTGAACTGCTGCTTTTGGGGTTTTTTTCTTTTATTCACCCCTTCTAAAATGTCTGTGAGATGCTCTGGACATGCAGACTTGTTTTGCTGCACTGGGTAACCAGTCTCATCCCCACTCTTTCCACCATTACCAGCCAGAACCTACACAGCTGTTCTGCAGACTCAGGAGCACAGAAATTGGGTGAACTGGGGACAGAACGGTTCCTAAAATAACATGAATTAAGACTTTGCCTGCCACACTTTAAAAACGACTTGAGGCTGATTTTCCTCATGAGGGTCCTCTTGAAAAATGCATGGATGCTGTTTCACAGAGCTCATTTCCAACCCAGGGATTATTTCTTGGTGCAGCCTGGTCCCATCTTAAATGTCTCTTTTTCACCACTGGAAACTAAGACACCACAAAAACAAGAAGCCAAACCTCTTCATGATCAGTGGAAACACTCTGCATCACACTGCAAACAGAATCAGGCCATCGTGTCTGTCTCTCTGGTTTCTGTAAAATGACTTATTATCCCTCTAGGCTGAGTGGTTAATGAAAATTCAAACTCTTCTAGCTTATTCCAGTTAGGAAGAGAGATGGGTGATGCAATCAGGTATCTCTGCTGCAGTTGTGCTTATTTGGAAGGCTGTACAAAACCCTGCTTCTTTAAGCACAGGAGGAGCCAAAATAACAGCAAAAAAATCATTATTTTTTCAAACTCTCTTTGTCACAACCTCCACCCAAAACTGATGCAAATATTTTGCCAGAACCATCAGACTCTGTTCAAACTTTCTTCTGTTTTTGAGCTCTGCTATTCCCTCTACACCTTTAGCTTTTTTTCCCCTTCAGCAGCAAGCATGTTCACCACACCCCTGAAACAGCACTTGGCCAAGGCACTGCTGTGCACAGCAGACAAATCCCAAAAAAATACCCAGGCTGCCTTTTGCAGGGAGCTGTAGAGGGGGAGGTGAGACATGCTTAATGCCTCTTACAGCTGTGTTAAATGAAAGACGCCTCTAGACTGTCTTTCTGACAGAGGCTTAACTCAGCTGTAACAACACACCCCACATTTGTGTAATTCTTGCAGCCAAAACTTTTGGTTAAAAAGCAAACAAGCAAACAAAACCAGGTAAACTTAGATTTTTTTTTCTGGTATTTAGTGACCAGATCCATTAGGTTTATAACACTCACTCAGGGATGTGCTGTCATCCCTCTGAGCCTGCAAACAAGCCACGGCTGCAGGAGGATTGTAAACTACCTCTGCTGCTTCCATGCCTTTCGGCATCTCTTTTGTTTTGAGCACGATCCAAGTGCCACTTCACTACTGATCATTTGGATACAAACCTGCAAAACATCCAGAGGGGTCAGACCAAATCACCCAGAAAGCCATCTCTGTCAGCCAGGGAGAGCAGATGCTTCAGGAAATGTGCAAGAAAAGGGCAAATTCAGATTCATCCTTCCTCTGGCATAGGCTTCCAGCTTCTGACAAACTGAACTGAAGGATGTCTTTGCATTGTCGTATTTAACATCCCTCAAGAGTCTTTTCTGCTCTCAATCTGTCCACTCACTTTTTGATTGCATTTAGATTTTGGCCTTCATAGCATCCTCTAGCAATCAGCTTCATGGTTTAATTATGTGTGTTTGTTAGAAATTTGCTGCCTGGTCACCCAAAAACAAACCCACCCTGAGCTATTGGACATTGAATAAAATGCTGGGAAATAGTAAATACTCATTCTTTGTTCATCTTCTCTCTGACATAAATAGTTGCATTTCTGTTTATCATGTTTAATCAATCTTATCCCTTCAAATTTATGCAAGAAACTTTCAGATCTGTTTATACTGTTGCCATCTAAATATCCTGTGGCAATGAGTTCCCAGCGTAAGGCTCTGTTGGTGATTCCTTTCAATTTGTTTTAAATCCACTCCTTGATTAATTCACTGGGTATCCCATTTACACTGCCAAGAATAGTAAATAATTCTTCTGTTTATACCTTCTCCAGCCATTTGTGCCTTTATAGCAGCACGCTGCTGCAGTCCACCTTGGCCCCAGACATCTCTCTCTAGACTGGAGTGTCCTGGTCTCTTTAATAATAGATTGCTGCTAAACTTAACCATTGCTGCTGGAAGAAGTGGTGAGTGCAAAGGCAGCTTCTGTGACTGTTCTCAGGGTTTCATTTTCCTGCCTAGTTGACCTTAGACATAATGTCTTTCTGGAAAGTATTTAGGTCATAAGAATGTAAGATAGAGAAAAAAAATGGAAAAGCCTATGTAAAGAAAATATATTCTAAAACGTTTTGGGAAGGGGGGGCAGTGAAATTTTTTTTGCAACTTTAGGAAGCGAGATGTGAGAAATGTATTCCTAAGTTACATTCAAAAGTAGCACATACAAGGTTTTGGCAGGCACTCATCTGAAATAATCACCAATCAGTTTTTTATTAATGAACTTGGATCAGAGATTGAGTTATACTATACTCAAGGGAGCTGCTGATTGCTCTTCTGGTTTTGTATCTTGAAAACAAGGGAAAAGAAAAAGTGGAAAGTATCAATATCACTGACTTGTAAACAAAAAGGAAGGTCAAGATGGGGAAATTTGTGCAGAAACTTACAGAGAATATACAGTGGAGGTGCAGAAGCTGTTCATGTTTCCAGGTAGACAGAGAGACTACATATCAAGTATTACACAGTGACTCAAAATATTTTTATATTTATCTGAACTAATTTAGAAGAAAAATCACATAGTACTATGAGTTTTGAAATAAAAGTACTTCCATGGAAGCGTTTACAGAAAACTTCTTCTGAAGGGGTAAGTAGCACCAAGAGCATTTTGAATGGAATTCCAAAATTATTTCACATTTTATTCCTAGAAAGAGTATTTTACTGCAACTTCTTTTTCAAATTTAGGCAAGATTTCCAGCATGTAGGCATAAGGTGTTGAGATAAAATTCAGAGAATTTTCATTCTGACAATTGTTAGGAGTCATCTAGGCTAATACATCCTAATTTATGCTAACACAGTAGGGAAACTGGTGGTGTTTATGGCTGTTCCTGAAACAGTTGTACAAAAACATTAAGGTTGTACATAGGAGTTTGGATGAGCAAGGAAATTTCTGCCTTGCTGTAGCCCTATAACTCAGTTACAACTGATCTGTGGCTGACACAAGATTGCCTTGAACTACTTGGTTTGTAGTTGCTAATTTCAGTTTTGATGAATATCCGTGGGTTCATGTTTTCTTCATGAGCTTCTCAGAGTCATATTCTCTCGAGTACTTGATCATTCAATATTTAGGGACTGAATTCCTGTGCAACACTGGGTATAGCTTCCTGGCTATGTGATGCAATTTTTAGTGAAAGAAATAGAGGCTTGAAGAAACCACCTAAGCTCCCTCAACAAAGAGAGAGATCTCCAGCAGCCACTTTATCCCAATTTAAACCACATACCTGTGGGAGGTGGCTTAAAGTGCTGTGAGGCTTTGCTTCTCTCAGCTCAATGCAGCTGGACGCTATTTAGCTCAGGCAAAACTACCCCATCATTTCACACATGGGACGAGAAGGAGGTTTCTCACGTAGATAGCCCCCAAGGGTATGGGGTTAGGCAGATTTATTTAAAACAGTGTAAAGGGCTGAATGCTTCCCATTTACTTCAGCTCGTTAGCTTGGGACGGCTGGGACTTGACTTACTGTCATGATTTTCCTCCTTCAGTTCAAGGGCAGGGAGGCATGGTTGATGGTCCCAAAACAAAGCATATTCCTGGAAGAGGTTTGAGCAGATGGTTTTTGTCTAGCATTCGTATGGTCCACATTGGTTACTATAACTGAGCTGGCACAGAAAAACTTGGGCTGTGAGCCTGATGGTTGGGTAGGTTGGGCTAAGTGAAAATACACCAATCTTTAACCTGAGCAGCAGAGTTTGTCCCCAGATACATCAGCACTGATGTGACAGCAGTGGTGGGATCAGAAGCACAGATCAGGCCTTAAAACTGTTATTTATGCTGTACATATATCCTTATTTCAAAATGGGAGGCACTCACTTCATCTGGCCCCTACAGTGTCTTTGTCCCTTGGGAAATGGTGAATATTGCCTATAAGAGGCAAACATTCTAGGTTTTTGAGACTTGCATGTATTTGATAGCCCTTTTTTTTTTTTTTTTTTTGGCGAGGGGGAAGAAAAAAAAAGGCTCAAACAACTCATTGGAAGTCTGAAGAAAGAGAAAGCTAAAAAGGATTAAAAGAAGGCCTTAGTGACCATTAATGCTGTGCAGGAGAAGGGCTCTGGCGTACTCATGTTAGTGGGCAGTGATAACCCCTGCCTAATGCTAATAAGCCATGGGGAAAGAAATGTGTCCCTTTACAAATCCTAGTGCATCAGTGATGTGTCTGAAAGACACTCATCACCAGAGGACACAAGTTTGGGAAGCATTTTGTCTTGCAACCATAAATAAGATAAAACACTGAAAAAGGTTTCCAAGAAAGCAAGCTCTGTGGTAAACTGTTGCTTCTCCATGGAAGATCTCAGAAAAATATGGAAACTCTTAAAATAGGAACTAAAAGGGGAAAACCTCTACCAGAAGGAATTACCATTAATTTTGGTATTACTGGTAGCACCCTGGAGGGGAACACCTGGAAGAGGATGAGGAAGGGGTTACTGAGGCCTTTGAGTGAGCAGAGAGGACAGTGCAATGAAGGGAGGATGGGCTGGAGATCCACGATTTTGACTCTCCTGTGGGTCACAGGATGTCCTTGGGGAGGCCAGAGGCACCTTCCCACGCACCAGGAAATGTGCTGCTGCACTTTGGGAATGGGATGGGGTAAGCACATGCCATGGCAGCCCTCCACCTCCTTCTCCTCTAGGGTGTGCTGCAGTTGCTCTTGTACACAGGGTTCAAGGATCATGGATTCACTTTTAGGGTGCTTTCCTTCACAAATTAGGCTCACATAGACTGAGTTCCCATCCGTGATTCTTCTCTGGTAACTCTTGAAGCCTTTTGTTTCTGGGCACATTGACAGAGAGGTGAGCTTTCAGAAATATCTCATCCCTACAGGTTTTGTGAAAATAAAGGACTAAGTAGAGAAGAGAGACCCTCTTTGCTCATCCTCTGCAGGACTGACTACAAGAGCTCAGCTGTTATTAGGCATCAGAAACCTACACGGACGAGTCCCTTCCTGGGATTCATTGCTTCTGCTCCACAGGAACTCACTCAGGTATTAAGTGAATTTTCTCGTCCTTCCCTTTATAAAGCTAGTGCTCCGATGTAACAGGGATAATGACATATTTCGCCCAACATGCAATGCTTATGAGAGCCTAGTTTGAAAAAAAAGATTATAAAAATGTAATGTCTAGCAATTGTAATATCATCCACGGAGTGGAAGAGAAAGAGACAAACAGATATATGGGCAGGCAGACAGATAGATTCCTTAATTGAACTCTCTGCTTGGCTGTATTTCCTTTAGGCAAGAACCACAGGTGACTAACAATAAAGGACCATAAGCAAGAAGATGTAGGTTTTTAAACGAATTTAACTTATCACAGACAGGTTTTTATACTTGCACCAGCCTATACTGAAAATCCCTAAATAATTCAAAGCATTCAAACGGTCTAACACTAGCAAAGTAGTATTCTTCCCACAGGTGCTGAAAATAGAAAACATGGTGGCAATATTTTCCTCTTTTAAAATACTAATAATATTTCATTCCTCTGCTCCAGAGCACTTAATATCCTATATAAATCAATACCTACCTCACTATCTATCAATAAATGAATAATTACATTTCTGCCTATTCCCAGATGCTCTGAGACCATTTATTCTAGCCATTTAATCACAAAGCTGTTATTGCAGGGGAAATTCACACAGACATGAATACATAAAGCCAAAAATAGAGAGCTAAGCTGAGAACTTCACCATAATAGCAGTCTCTTCCAAAGCAAGCTGCTGCTCACTTTCCCAGGAGATGTAGTAGGTACCTCTTCACTTTTCAAAACAATAACTGGTGGTGTAAAGCTCAGTCAAGCAAAACAAAACTTCACTCACTTTGCTTTTCCACAGTCAACATTTGAATGCAACAGGGAGTCCATGCTGGTCTGATCAGGATCTCTCTCTTTCCTGTCAAAGGACCTGGGGTCCCAAAATGTCCTCACACTGGAGCCTCCATTTGAAAGGGAATTGTATAACAAGACCCATCTGCCTCTATAGAAAAACTCGTTCATCTCAAATCAGTGCTCTCCTTTTGTGCTTTTTTTGAGAGACTGTACATCTGGGAAAACAGAAAATATTCATCTTCACCTCATGGAAGCTTTGGTTTACCCACAACAACGGCATCACTCGTCCCAGTTTGTTCACTGTCTTTTTGATGCCATGTGCTTGCCGTTAGGAGACCAGAAGTATGCACATTAGAGGAAGGGGCTGAGGGGGGAAGTGCACACATACAGACAACAATAAATAAGGTTCAGAGGAAGAGTCCAGATTTGATGCAAGAGTGATGGTTTCCCATCCGCAGACATTAGCACAGTTTTCTTCTAATACCTTGGTGAAAAGCCTTGGAGATGACTAAATTAGGCTATGTCCAAGTCAAAACACTTAACAGGTATTGACTACATAAACCTCCCTCCCACCTCAATTAAGTACGTGCTTTCTGTCTGTGAGAAGCATCAGACAACTTGCCAGAGTTCAGAAAGCACCGTATGTTCTCCCAGCTCCCCATCCTATGCAAACCTGTTCTTCCTTCCAGACAGGCTGTGTTTATCATGTCTCTACCTTTGTTTTTGCTCACCTTCCATCCCTACAGGGAGCCCTCGAGCATGTATTTATTTGCACTTTGAACCTGTGCTTGCTTGCACGGCCGTGCTTTAGCCCAAACTGGGACCTGATTGCTTCAGGGGAGTCAGGGACAAGATTGTCTGAGCAAAGTCAGTAAAGCTTCACTGCCTTTGCCCACAGTTCCCCCACTCACCCCAGCACACCAGGTTCTCCTGCAATTGATATCGAGAGGAAAAGAACCCTCCAGCAGTTCAGAGCAAAGGGTGTGCAGCACAGATGCCCACGGGCAAGTGCAAAACAGTGTGATCAGACTAATGTGGACTGAACGTAGCTTCTAACAGCAGAAATAGCAAAAGCCTCGATGCATATTCTAATGTGTACCGTGAATGTTTCTGAACACATCGATGGTTAGAATGCTGAATTTAGCTTTGGGAGGTGTCTTGCATCCTATAAATGCTAGGTTACAAAAAACATTGACAGATGTATTTATGTATTTGTATAAATACAGATGTCTATGCCTTTGTGAAAAATAACTGCCTAGGATGGTTGAATGGGTAGCTGACTAACTAGCTAGCTGTACACATCCTGCAACTGTAAAGAAAAGAAAAAAAGAAAAGCCTTTAAGCTACACTTGTCTTTTAACACCAGCTTGACTTGTAAACCCCTAAGTATGCTGGGAGGGCTGCAGCCATCTCAGGCTCCATCAGGTTTCCTTTTCACCGAGCATGTGGCCCCAGATCCTGCTTGGCAGGTCTCAACTCTCCCAGCAGAACAGGGGATGTGATGGGTCAGTAGGGTAGCTTGGTCCTCCATTATTTGGCTTTAACCTGAGCAGCAACAGCAAAGCTTTGGTGGGTATGCTTTGAATGGTAGCCAGGTAAAGGGGAACTAGTGATAACACAAGAGCCAGGAAAGGCTTGGCAATGTCTTTTTCTAGTGTCTCTGGTATCCACATTAACACATATTTTTCAAGGGTGAACCTGAACCCATCCTGTTCCTGTCACTCCCTATCCAGTCTGTGCCTCCACAGCTCATGGGCAGGTCAGCAACAGCCCTTGCATCCCAGCAAAGACTGTCCAGACATGATCTCACGCTGAAGACAGAACTGGACAAGAAGATCCTTTCTTAAGCTATTTGCCAGTGCTAAGTTCAAATAACTGAATATTTGTGGCACCTGTCAATCCCAACATGTCCTGCCCTCATGAATTTTGAGTCATGGTGAGATACCTTAGCGGAGAATTAACAATTTTCAAGGAAGGAATACTCCTGATATGAGGAGACTCCTGAACAGCTCAGGCCAACTCTCTTCCCTGTCATCAGTGTCCACAGGGATGGAAATAGAATAAAGAAAATTTCAGGGACAACTGAAGCCTCACTACTTCTCCTTGGGAGCATGTGCTGAGTCCAGGCTATGAGATCAGGAGAGCCACCATGGCTTTGCAAGGCCATGGTGCTGCTCCAGCTGCAGAGGGCAGTTTGGCAGGGGAGACACACCTGGCCTGTTGTCAGGAACTGGGAGTTGATCCCAGTCCAAATCCACTGTTGAGATAGCAGATCAAGACTAACCCTACTCAGAAATCACCACACTGCACAGATCTGTCCGCTTGTGGGATTTGTGCTAGCTTGATGAAAGGGTTGGCTCCTATCCTCAGCTGAACTCTCATGGTTCAAAGTTGTGCTGGCTTTTTTCTGTATCCTTTGGGGTGAAAAATGTCTTGCAGCTGCTGTTTATAATTCTTTCCCCTATGTTTCAACATTCTCCAGATGAATGTCACCCGAAGCAGTGCTCCAAGAGACTGCAATCATGATTGCCAATAGCCAACATCCAAACTAAAAATAAAAAGCCACAGCATGGAACTGAGACACAGGCAATACATCCTCTGACAAAAATCACCAATCATTGGAAAGAAAAAGGCTTGCCCCTCCAGTCCTATCTTCTGTATGCTTAAAGAAGCTCCCACATATAACCATCCTCTTCTGTCATCAAGAAATCAAGACGGCTTGTAGAAAGCATTAAGTGAGCTGACCTTTCCTCTTGCCAAGTGTCCATGTTTAAGATCCATGAAATTTTTGGCTGGTCAGTAAATATAGTAGAAGCAAAACCAAGATTTTTTTCAGTGAAACATATATTTCCCCTTGGAGGAACCTAGGCAGCTATTACAAAATACTTATTTTTTGTCTCAGAGCTAACGTGCCATCCTCTTTTTCTCCCCCCCTATGCTTTCAAAGGCACCTTTTGTGTTGGTTCATTAGAATGAAAAGATCCCACTACATAAAGGAAGGAAACATAAGGAAAATATTTTCTGGGAGAGAGCCACAGTTCCTGCCTTGTTTCCTCCCGGTGGCCACAGCCCAGAAGGGAGGAAGAACTGCCGATGACAACGCCAGCAGGAGTACTGGTGTGTGGTTGAGGAAGGGGGCAGGCAGCAGAGCCCTAGGGCTGCCTTTTCCCTGTGGAGGTGCTCAGTGCAGTGGGGGCTTTGGGGGGCACAGCAGAGTCGTGCTGCAGGGGAGGGACCCATAGGCTGCACACCCTGGTACCCAGGAATATCAGCTCCAGGTCTTCAGGTTGCTCTGCATTATACCATGTGTGCCACACTGCCAGCCTGGCAAAAATAAGGTATGACAAGCTTGCAGGGCTTCCCAATTAGCTCTCTACTACAGCTCAGGAACTGAGACCTCAGGATTTGCCTAGTGTATTAAATTTTGAGCATCATGCCCGAGACGGGTTGTAGTATTTATTTCCCTTCTTCCTGATTAGTATTTAACACACAAGGAGAATCTCATCATTTGTCAGGCTGACCTTGGCTAGAATGGAGTCTAGAGACCAATCCTTTACATGCTGCCAGTAGCACATATACTTTGGTGAAGTAAAAGTGTTTTGTGGCAGCTGATCCACAATTCACTGCAGTGTTAGGGCTGATCTTAGCCCTGAATTTTGCACACAGTAACCTCACAAGAAAAAGACTCTAAAAAATAACGTGACATTCTTACCCTTGTGAAAATAAATAAAAGGCCACATCTTTGAACAGCAGTGGTGAGATGCTTTGTTTGCACTCATTTACCCCATGCCTGGGAGACATGAATTCTCAATCACTATTGCTACACAGTCTTAAATGTGAAATAAAGTGCTTCATGTGAATAATAGTAAAAAATTAATTCCAAGCCAGACACTAAACCCCCAGCTGAGAAAGGACAGAAAACTGCCTTTGAAACAAACAAAAAAAAAACCACAAAACCAACCAACCAACCAACAACAACAACAACAACAAAAAGGCTCAAGATGGAAGGAGAAAGATTCTAGCTCTTGTTTTCCCTTTTCACATGTCTCCAGAGCTCTCCATCCCAATCTGGGCAGTCCTGAGCAGATCATTTTCCTGACATCTTGCTCCTTGGGGGAACCAGAAATCCTGGCACATTCTCATTTGATTGAAAGGATCCCCGGTTAAAACTGTAACACCTGGGCCAGTTTGATATCTTGTTTTATAAGAGGTTGCAGAGCTAGAAATATTATGTTTCAGGGGAGGATTTTACTGCCAAGAGCAAACAGCTGATATAATATTATTTGATTCAAGACTAGAAAGAATGGAATCTAGATATTCCCTTATTAAAAAATCAGATTTTTTACCTAGCATTTCCTCTCTGAGATGTGAAGTAATAAGTATGAGAAAAAAGTGTCTAATATCTCAAGTCAAGACTCAGTCCCACCTTCAGCCTTCTGCTCCTTCAGAGGATTACATAGCTCCACACATTTGAAGACATGCCTCCTGGGAAAAAAAATTAATATGCTATTTACAAAATCTATAACTGCTTTTCAAGGGGCTCCCTTTTCACTTCTGATAAGACAAGGGAATTTCAGAAGCGGGAGAAGAAAAAAGTTTCAGATCTGAGTTAGGGAAGGAGCAGAAAAATTTTTGTTTAACTGATGTGCTGAAAACATCTGTTCTCCTTGGTCATTGATGCACAGTACCCACAAAGAACTTTCCTGTGTATACTGCTGGTGAGAAACACTGAGATTACAAGTTGGCAGGTGGGTGGGGCCCATGTGAGCCATAGGAAACCACAGACTCAACTTTTGGTTAAAAAAAAAATTATGGCTATTTTCTTGAAGGTGTGGGAATTTCCATATACATTGCTGGCCAGATCAACACTGTTGCAAGAGGTGGAAGGAAAATGTTGAGACCTTCCCCACCAGTTCCCATTGGAGGCAGCATCTAAAAAACCTTTCCCTCCCAAGCACAGCACATAGCTCATGCACGATTTGAGAAGATCCCANGCTCAGACCCTCATAGGCTGATACAAGCAGAAAGAAATAGAAGCCTCTCTGAACCAAAAAACACATAGAACAAACTCATAAGAAGCAAAATGGTTTTTACTGTCTCTAGGCCTGCTTATTTAGTGATACTATAGGCACACACATCATTAGTTTGGCCCCCATGAACACAGCATCTGTGCCCAAGGCCCTGCTAAGCCTGCCCCTACCTTCACAAAACAGCATCACACTGGGGTTCCACTGAACAAATCCACCTCTGCTGAAATTTCAAGCAAAAACCCTTGGATGGACCATCTTATGAGCTAGGGAAGCATCCTGCACAGCTAATGTGAGCTCCAGCAAACTGCTCAGCTTGGGCTATCCTGATGGGAATCAGAGGATAACACATTCTAAAAATTTGATTTGGGTGCATGGTTTTCACAACCAAGAGGATGTTGCTCCACAGAAATAGCTTACTATGTATAAATATTCCAAAAGAAAGGGTTTGATCAAGACATGACAGCTGCTAACATTTTAGGCAGATTGACTATGTCCAAATTCACACTTGCCAGACTACGTGATTATCAAATCTTAAAGCAACCAGTGTTTCCAGTCATATTTCATCCTAGAACATGGTTATCAGCTCATATCTATGCCTTATTTACACTAGAATTTGAAATCATGTATGCAAACATATGCTAAACTCCTTGGCTAAAAACCAGGCGTCAGCATACATTAAACCACCTTCACCCTGTCCAGAATATTCTGCAGCACTTTAACTTGCACGATGGTGCCACGGCAGCTTCTGACCTGAGAGTGCAGGTGATATGCTTTTCACACAACTGCAGCAGGTTTCCCCACAGGTCACTACAGCACGTCTTCCTGGCTCCTTTCTCCCAGAAAGGTACAGTGGAGGGGATAGGGTGCGCCCGTGCCCGCTTTCAGCAGGCCAGGTGAACTGCAGAAGTTCTAGTGGCAAGAGGAGGAGCTGCCAGAGTAGCAGGAAATTCCACTTCTCCTAGTGTCTCCTAATTCACACCACTTCTGGAGGCAGGGAATCCCAGGGTGCAGGAGTGAACTGAGTCTTGAGGGGTCTAATCCTGGTTGGCCACTCTTTTCCCTGCTCTGGAATGTACTTATTACATGCTGGCATAATCAGACTCCATATTTCTCACTTAGAAACGACCCAGTTAGGGCTCAGAGAAGCACTCCTGCCCACTTGGTGTTGTTTGATGGGGTATGCTCAAATGACAGTGGTTTCATACAAATACAAATACAGGTGCCACAGGGGAGGCAGTGCTCTGCTTAGGAAATACATCCCTACGAGTGCTCCAAATGCCTGCTCATGATGTGTCTGCAGCCAGCAGTTCAGCCAAGCTGAACACATCTTAATGCTTGTCAGACAGCATGATTATCACATCTCAGAGATCACGTTTGCCTCCCTAGGCCAGGGATTATCTGTCCGGCCAACCCATCATTCCCACACTTTTAGGGGACTATTCCCTTTTCTCAAAACTCTCTCCCTGTCTCTCACAGATGCCACAAAGTCTGGCGCAGGCAGGTGGGGCGGCGGGAGGTGTTTCCCGTGGCCCTACCCCACCGCTTGGAAGCACCCTTGCTTTCTCCGGGAGCCTGCCCACCCCTCGTAGCTCCGAAGTGCCCGTAACACAGCCCTGGTCGCTCCTGTCAGCGCTGCTCTGAGCAAGGCAGCCCCAGACCCCACCGACAGCATCTCCTGGCGCGGCGCTTCCAGCGGCACCAGCGTAAAAGGAAAAGCGCCCTTCTGTCAGGCTCGGGAGGCTGCAAACGTAACCAAAGGAGGCTGTGTACATCTTATCTGGGATGCCAAAATGCCGCCTTTATGAGCGGAGCCCTGTATTATCAGAAAAGAGGCTATTTTCGGCTTCTTAGCTCACCCCCCGGAGCAGTGGGTGAGCGGTGCTGCAGGAGCTCGTTTAGGAGTCGGGAGATAGAGAGCCGAGCAAAGCAGCCGGGGATTTCTGGGAACGCGGGGTCAGCCTGCATCCGCACCCGCCTCTCTGCATGCTTCCAGCAGCAGAGCACAACTGGCGCCCTGGAATAAGGCAGGTGCCATTAATTTAAGATAATTTAAAGCACTTTTTTGCCTAACCTGCTAAGCTACTATTCTTCTACTCCTCCCTGCACCAGAGAAGAGAAGGAGTTCAATGAGGATAAATAGACATGGAAGACATTATTTTAATACCAGGAAGATTTTAACAAATTAAATTCGGCTGAAAAAGTTAAATAATCTACCTTTCTTCTATGCATAGTGGCACTAATAAACACGCTGTTATAGAATAATCTATTTTTTTGATAACAGGAAACAGCTGATAAAAGAAAACCTCTTTTGTTTTGGGTTTGCAGACCATTTCCCATGTGTTATGTTTGCTTTGGCTGTCTCTCTGGCATCCGCCGGTAGAGATGAGAATGAGAGGAAAGAAGGGTGTTGCTCAAAACATAGGACCCCCCCAAACACTTTTTCTCCTGTTCTCCCCTTCGTAAGTGCAGCAGAGACACTTTTCGTCCTTCACAAGGCTGTTTTAAGGTAATATGTAAAACAGCTGTCCCAGCAGAGCTCCAGAAGCTCTCTGGAAATGTATCACAAACTTCCCAGGAACACACAGGCTAGGAAGTCCATAGACTGGAGACAGAGAGGCAAAAAATACAGAACAGCTCAAAGAAACGAATACGCTATTGCTCCCATGTGATACTATGCAATCTTTTTGTGCTTGGCTGGTGGGTGACTTTATTTCCAAAAGGAAGCACTCCTCCATGACTGTCACCCTTGTGTCACTGCCTGTCTAAACTCCCTTTCCCTACCTGAAGAGTGAGCTTCCATGTATTTCAGGTTATGCACGTCCCTACTCTGCTGCAAGGCTGGAGGGGCCTTGCAGATGCCCCTTCACAGCACCTCAGGTGAGAAACCACTTGCTGTGTGCTGTGTGCCTCTGCTCCAGCATTGGGCCAACAAGGCAGCGCAGTGCCTGAGGAGCCTGGAGTCCATCGCCTCAGACAGGGCTCAGGAAGGCAAGGAAGAAGGATTCCTTGTGTTTTCTTAATTGTGAGCAAAGAGGCTTTGAGAGTACTTCCTCTTTCCTTCTCACCTGAGGAACAGCAGGATTGCTAAGTCTTGTGGTGTTGGTTTTGTTCTTTCTTTTCCTCTAGAGAACCTTCCAGAGGTCTCAGAGATAGGAAAAAGCAGGATTTTCTTAGAGCCTGAAAGAAGGGCTTGTGTACCCTAAGCTTTCTTGTGCTTCTTGGCTCTCAAGCAGGTCCTGCAAAAGCTTTGACCTTCCCATGAAGGCAGGAGCCACCAAAAGGTGCTGTCAAAACACTTTTATTTCCCAGCCTTTAGGGATTTTGAATATTGTGATGCAGAGATAAAGTAACTGCGCCATGTATTTAAAATTGTCTGAGATTTCCACGGTAGACCTTAAACACAGTGCTAAATAGGGCAAGCAAAAATAGCTGTTACTTTGACAAGTGCTTATTTAAAGCTTGTTTTGTCAGCATTGCTGCCCTGTTTATGACAGGGAAGTTGTCTAGAAATTGCATAATTACCAATATTCAAAGAAAAGCAAAACAGCACCACACAATTCAATAACAGAGCAGGTCACATTCACCATGGCTATTGCAGTGTCTATTAAGGCTGCAGCTCCGTCTCAATCCGTGGCCTCAGGAAAATGCTGTGCTGCTGCTGCTGCTGCTGCTCCTTGTCTGCTCTCAGCCCAAGAGATTGCTCTGCTCTGGGCACTCAGATGGCCACAATGGATAGTCAATAAGGACCCTATTTTCTTGCTCATCGTCATGCTGCTGAGAGAAAGCAGCATTACTTCCTTTGCAGCTTATTCTCCACGTGTGCGGCACCTGTCACCAGAATCTCAGTGGACTCCAATAAAAAAGGACTGGAGATTGAGGGGAGAAACAGCCTGAAAACATCACATGCTCCTTTTTGCACATAAGAAAATTTGCAACAAGTTCAGCACCTGGGCTTCTGCGGAACAAAGAAAATACTCAGTGTTCTTTCCTTACATCCCCTTCCTCTTGCTTTGTCTTTCCTCATAGTGGAAAAGAGGTGAGAGATGATCAGCTCAGAGATGCTTTTTTAGAGGCTTGATTTCAGGCTTAGTGTTGCTTACATAGCATTCATAGTCCTTCTGACCTCCAGGGGCATTTTCAGAGGGCTTTTCCTTCTGTTTTCTATGAGCTCAGCAGGTCAATCAAAGGGCCTAACTGTGTGATCCTGTGTATCACAACACTAGATGGAAACTTCGCAGCAAGCTCCACGCCACCTTTTCCCCACCTCCTTCCCTCCCAAGGTTTATTGCATGCACCAGGGCAGGTTTCTCTCCACCAAAACGTGTTACACGTGTCCCACTTATCTGAATGAGAGCTTGGTATCGACATGCTCTGAACTTTGGTCCAGCTCTTTTGCTTTCAGGAAAAAAAAAATAGGGAAACTGAGCACTGAGCTCTGGCTTGCTGGTGAAGATCCTCTCTCTCAGTGCTGCTTGGCCAGTGACTTGCCTGGGAAGAGCAAAAGTAGGCACCCTGGAAGTGACAGGTTTGCATTTAACATCCACCAGTGAAAAACCTGCTTTAAGTGACTTGGTCAGCCACCACATCCAGACGCAGTGGCAAGAGCAGACGTGCCATCCCGTAGTCAGACTCCTCAGACACCATGTAATCCTCTCCCTTCTTGTAGCCTGCTGCCTCATGGGCTGCACATTTTTGTTTTCCAGCTGCAGGAGCACTTGGGGTGAGGACCCTACAGCCAAGGACTTTCTTTACAATACAGTCTTCATTAATTTTAATGGCACAGACACCCTCTGCACTACATGAGGATGGGGACCTTGGGAAAAAAATTAGCATCATCATTTAATTAAAGATGGATCATAATAATAAAATCTTCTCAAAGGGACTGGCGTGGGATTATGAAGAAAATCTTAATTGTGAAATTCTTCTTATTTGACTTTGAGTCTCAGATTTTTCAGGCGCAACACAATCATTTTAACAGTTTTGGCATGTAATTTCCTGTTTAAAAAAAATTTAGGAAAGACTGAAGTGTTGTCTTCAATTTCACTGCCACCTATATGTGCCATCAGCAGGTAGTATCGCTTCTAGTCAAGACTCTTCTCACTTGACCTAAAGGATTTAACTGGCTGCAATGTCAGGTCACATTCTAGCCTGCTCATTAGAGGCCAAATATCAGAGGAGTTTGGCTAAAATACTCTCTTCCATGGTGAGCATGTGCAAGCCAGAAAATTATAGAAATAAAATTTTAGTAAATTTAAAGTAAATTTTATTTCACTAACAATATAATAGTACCAGACTTGCAGTTCCCACTTCAAATGAGGGACACTGCCAATGCTTTCTAAAGATAAAGTTGCCAGCTTTTTCTTTTCCCATGGGTGAAAAATCCTTTTCTTTCGTTGTGTTTGGAAGATCTGAAATGTTTCAGCAGAGACTACCAGTATAAGAAAAACCCAAAAAAACACCCAAACAAACAAAACCAACCCCAACAACAAGAAGAAAACAAATAAAAACCCAGAACCAAACCAAGGAAATAAAACAGGCAACAAACCATGCTTCAGAAGACTTGCTGAGCAGTCAAAGTTTAACAAAAGTTACACAAAACTGAAAACAGGACCTTCTCATCCAAAACACTGTATGCCTTTGATAATCCATAGTGATCCCTGGCTGCTGTACCTTGGCAGGCAGAGGATCACCAAGCTCACTTCTTTCAGCAAAGCCTTTCAGACCTACTGGTGAAAATGAACAAACTGTCATCATCACCAGTCCCACCGGCAGCGATTATTAATACCATCTGGAAGAAAAGCAGGGCTTTGTTCACACACAGGATTTCCTAACAATTAACCTGTGTATGACATCCCATACGTAAGAACAGAGCTTCCCCTTTCTCCTGGGCCGACAAGTGCATTGCAGCCCAGGCTCTGCTCCACGGGCAGCCCTTGCTGGGCAGCGGGAGGTGCTGTAAAAGGTGCTTCAGCTCTGTCGTGCCAGGCATGGAGGCAGGGCTTAGCCCTCCTACTGCCACCCCCTCCAGTGCTGGGTGCAGGCAGGGGGGAACCAGGTCCCTCTGCAGGCATCCTTCAAATGGATACCAGTGAGGATGTAAAACGCTGCCACTTGCACTTCTCTCATAAGGAAGCATAAAAGCTGGTGCAAATAATACTCTATTTTTCGGCACCAAGCGCCTGGAGAGCAAACAGTCATTTTCCTGTAAGTTATTAACAAACATGTTTCCAACCAAGGTGATTCAAGTATTTTTATTTTTGTGGCTACACAGATCCCTAGTTTTCTTTATGGTGCTTTTAAATTAAAAAAAAAAAAAAAACAGAGGAAAACTGCTCAAGTTCAAAGTTCTTGATGTTATTGTCAGTTTATTTCCATGAAGCTGAACGCTGAATATTATGAAACCGCCTAGGAATGCTGGACATAAAGGGAGATTTCCTTTTTTCCCCCTTCAGCTGAAATATCTTTTGGCAATAAATCCCCGCCGGAAATGTGCTTTCCCTGATTCCCCGGCTTAATTAGCTCAAACAATGTAAGATATGTAACACTGACCACCATGGGAAACCTGATAACAAAGAGCAGTGATACAATACAAGACTTTCAAACAGATGCAGCCAGTACCCTGCTAAGACAAAAGTGGATTCAGTGTGGTGTCAAGCCTTTTCTTCCTTCTCTGCTGCAGGAGACGTTCACACTACAGTGAGACAAGTTAATCTTTGCCATGATTTTCTCCAGTAACGATCTAAAATTGCCAATTCCTCCATAGTATGCAGGTCACATATTAGCATTTTCATCAAGAAAGAGAGAGCAACTAATGCTGTAGCTCCTTGGCACTCAGGATGCATTTGCTGCTATTGCCATAGGGAAAACCATGAGAAAACTGACCCCAAAACCGGCTGCTCATGCGGAAACGAGCGGTGCTCCTGGTTGGCGTGACTGTGTGCCCTTATATGCTCCTCTCTGAGAGAGCTGAGGCTGCAGCTTCCTCTGGATTTCTTTGCAGGGCTGTATCCTCAGCAGCCCTACCTCCCTGTCCTTGCTGAGCACTCAGTCCTACCCCTGCATCATCCTTCAGCAATGGTTTGTGCAACAGACAGCAAGCAAGAAGGATGTGCTGACTCAGGCTGTGAATAACCTTCTTCCTTGTGCTTTTCCTCACGCTTTTTCTCACTGCTTTACTGCTAATGGAGTGAGTTCTCCAGGACCAACGCCTGCCCAGGGCTGGGGTACTGCAGTAGTTGCAAAACTGGAGGAAAAGTGGAAGATCGGGAGCATGAGCAGTGGGTGAGCAAGGATGATGGCACTGCAAATAGAAATACAGCCTCTCCTGCAGACAGGCAGAACTGGCACCCCACCTAGGTCAGAACAAAACTGATGTATAGTCGGGGCCTGGACTGGTGCCCACAGCATGGATGGTCCCAGCATGTGGTAAAGCTGTTCTCCCCTGGTACTGGTAAAGATGCCAGAGGAGAAAAACTGCAATAGGCAATTTTTCAATTTATTGAAAAACAGGACTGTTTTTCAATTCATAGTTTATAATTTTTGAGTTCAGACATATTTACAGATTTCTTTTTTCTTATACTTGCATGAGAATCTCGAGTCTTATCACTTCTGCTCCCCAAAATACTCAGTGGGCACCAGAGTATTATAATGTCACAGAGACACATGGGCAAGTGCAGCAAACATAGGAACAGGGATTTCTTAATCAGAGTGTTTATAACTGCTGCCTTTTTGGTTTTGTTATTAGCTGTGTAACTCAGATGCCTTCCAGGAGAGCAGCGAAAAGACTTTGGCCAGGTCCACCCAGCAGACCTCTATTGACTCAGCATTGTCCACCAGGGACATGAGACTGGTCGGAGAGCCAGCCTCCATCTATGCCTGATGCTCTGGGGCCAGACACACCAGCAGGGCTGTGCTTTACTGGCCCAACTTGTTTCACCTGTGCACGGGTCCAGAACTCCACTGCTGCTGAGTGTGTGCGCCCTACCGAGGCAGCCTTTCCCATACACACCTAGCTCTTCAGAAAAGTTGACAAACTCTGAATCCAGAATAATTCCTTCAGGAGGGCTTCTAGACAAAACAGATAAAAGGCAAATCCAACCAGTGCAGGGTCTAATGGGTTGCATATTCCTAGTATAATATCAAATGGAGCTAAGAAAGACCAACAGCCACCTCTTGATCTTCTTTGTTTGTTGTGAAGAGCCAAAGGTCACGGACTCACTTTTCTTCTGTGGGCTGCCTTTGAAGTGCAGGTGTCATCAGTGCTCTGCGGGGCCCCACAGAGAAGGTCCCATTTGATCCAAGTCCGTAGGTGGCTGGTTCTTTTTGGCCTCTCTGGTTATCACCTTTGTTTCACGAGGCCAGCTGCAATCTGACCAATCTGTTAAACAAATTAGACTCATCCCTCTGGCTCTGCTAAAACACAAGTGTAGCCCTCAGCTGGGTAAAGCACAGACACTCCAGCTTTATTTATATTAATGTAATTATAGATAGACCTATATTGTAATGGCAAACTTGCACTGTAGGCAGAATAAACAAATGCCTCTTTGGTGATCAGTGCATCATGGAGTTTTTTAATTATAGCCTGCATGCTCACTCTAGACCATACCTAGAAAATGTGGCACTCTTAATTGTCAGAGACGGCAAATGTTGCTCATTTTCCAATATATCAAAGCAAGAGAGTCTACAGAGTATGAAATTATTTTATATGCCAGGCATGAAAATATTTCATGCAGCTATTATTAAATCTCAGACCCACAAAAGTCATTGGCAAAATTGCCAGTAACCAGGAGAGACAGCACTTTGGTCTAAGAGGCTATGTTTGCATATGTAGTGAACAAATGGGAGAAGCCTAAGGCAAGGAAAAGAAACATCAGGAATGTACAGGAGATCACAAAATCTACCCTGTCAATAGTGAATGCTGGGCAGCCACACATGGCCTGCATCTTGTTCTCCAAATGAGTCCCATACACGACTGCAGCATCACTTATAAAACGATCCCACTCCATGCAGTCTTATTCAATAGTTTACTAGGCACAGCTGTGCTTAATTTCTGCCCTCGGCTTCTGCAGAGTTTTTAAAGATGTTCTCATTATCACCACAACTCTGGAAACAACACTTACATGAGAAAGCAAAGATGCAGAGCTCCATCAGCTTTTCCAGGCAGGCAACCGACTACACTGGCAGTAGAATAACACCAAAACTCTGTTTTCATGCAGAAGAGCTGGTGTGAACATTTTCTTTGGTTTGCCTCCAGAGGGGATAACAGTCTTCCTGGGATTTGGGCCTGATTGTTCACTGTTTTCTCAAAAAGAGCTCCCCCAGGGCTCTGGCAGAGTTTGGTTTGTAACTTCTGAGGCTCTGCCCCTGGAGACCTGCCAAGCCTCTGCATTTGAGTGATACACGCTCCCATTTAATGGGAATCTACTGCCCCTGTCCCAAACACACACTCAGTTTCAGGCAGGGGGTAGTACTCTTTCTTAGAAAATTTCTGCTTCACAGGCGCAGAGCTGTTGCCTCTGAGCAGTCACAGGGCTGTGGGATGCACCGGCTCTGCTGGGCATTTGGCAGGTGCCTGGACACCTCTCGCACAGCAGAACCTCTGCATCCTATTGCTCGCATCCAGGGTGGCTCTGAACCTCATCGGCAGTGAGTTCATCCGGGCCCAGCCTGTCTGGAGCTGGTGAAGCAGCCAACCCTCCAAAGCACTGCACAGCACTCTGTCAGTGTCACCAGGCTTCCCGGGCACTTGGCATGATGACTCAATTAAACCAAGATTTTCAGCCTGTTGCCTGGTGTTTCGTTGGCTCAGGTTCACTTAAACCGACGTCTCCATAAGGTCAGCTCAGGAAGGGAATGAAACACGAGCCAGAAAAGAAAGAGTGGTTGCTTAGGGCACTTTTGCCAACCTAATAGAAATGTGCACAGGGCAACTTCACCCCTGCCTGATCCAGCTGGTTGCACAAAGTGGAGAAATGTAATGGAAGGATTTGGATACCTGTAGATGTTATGGTAAAAAAAAAAACAAAAACAAAACAAAACAAAACAAACCAGAAACCAAGAAGAAATAGGTTTCTAATCTAATAAATACATATCAGTATTTAGCCACTAAATTACATTTTGTGATTTTGCATCCATAGGAATATCAATTGTTTTCTTCTTGAAGCTTGCAGCTGGTAAAAGGAAGACAAACACATTGAATCATTTAAACTGACTTGTGTTACTAAGGAAAATAGAATACTTTAGTACTTCAGTACTTACACACTTAAATTTACACAGGCTAGTCAAGATGAAGATCTGTTGCAGGTTTACAAATAATCTTTCTGGAGATACACACATTTTTGCCTGGTATACCCCTGATCTTTATTTACCATGCAGCCAGAAAAAAACACTTTGCTGGCTGCAGAAGTGCAGGCAGCACTAAACTTGCACAAAAACTTCTTCTCTGGTGGCACTACCACTGATGCTGGAGGAGGCAGTTGCTGGTGTAGTTAGGATAGAAAGCCTCTCTAAAAACAAGTTGCCTATCTGAATTTTTTCTTTCTCTTTCATTCCTCCCAAAGGGATTCCTAAGGTTTCATGAGAGCCTGTGGATATAAAATAGCTCGGCTTCTTCATGAGCAGATAGCCTCATCCTGTCCCTGTAGGTTTAGGGTCTATCCCTAAAGTATTCACTGGGCCTAAACTCAAGAAATGGCCAAACAAGACTGACACAACATCAAGGAAAAGGCTCCACTGATAAGCCAAGAAGTTAATCCAAAGTCTCTGGGCTGAATATCTCAATCTTTCCAAACATCGGGCTACAAATTATGCGGCTCATGGCAGTGCTATATACACATATATGCATGTATAGCTATGTTCTGTTACTGTGAGCTTCCATGTCTTTTATTAACGAAGTCTTCCACTCTGAAGGGCAATTGATTGTCACAGGAGATATTTTCAATGTGTTAAATTTGTCTGTACCCGTCTCTGGGTAACTCCAGGACTCCATTCATACTGCTACCACCATATTTTCAAAATTAAGTCTTTTCTCGGGAATGTGAGAGGAAGGACAAAATCAATCTGCATCCCATCACACTGTGTAAATAAAGCTGAAGCTGTAGAATGATTCAGACTGTGTATTTACAGCAACATTTAAGCATTTTCTTAGCTCCCTTGGACTGTCTTGAAATTCGAGCATGTGCTTAAAGCCCTTTGCACTATTGCACTTTTCAAGGTCAAAGTATTGACAGGAGAAGTGGCCAGAGAGTTGTACTCATTTAGCAGGTCTTATACACAACTCTAAAAATTTTGGTAGATCAAAAGCCTTTCACAAATTTGTTTTAACTGATGAACTAAATCTTGGTATTCCTTTTTGTCAGCTGACATTTTGAGTAATTCATGACCCCAAGATAAATGAGATGATAAGAAAAATGAAGAACTCATTTGATGACATTCAGGGCCCTCCACATGTAAGTTGCCCCATGCAAGCAAGATGTTAAACCCCAATGACATTTCAGGATGGAACGTGCAAGCTCCTCTTCCCCAGATCAGGTCTGAAACCAAAGCAGGATTCACTGCCTTATGGCATTGTATTGATGCCAGCAGAGGGTAACCTTCAATAAAATAGGGTTCTCATTCATTGAGTAAATGCTGTTATTACCTTCCAGCTGTTTGTTACCACCCATCTGCCAGGCTACCATCTCCTGACAACAAAGCTGACAGGAGGGAGCTGGTGTCTGAGCCTCAGCCATTATAATTTAGCCACTGCACAGTCTGGCACCTTAGCGTGAACCCTCCCTGTTGGTGGTTTGAACTGATTAGACAATGAGGCACAGCCTGGTGTGGCTGAGGGGTGGGTACAGGCTACCCACTATTACTTCTGTCCCAGAGGGGCAATTGATGCCAAAGCCCCTTTCTTATGCAGGAGAACAAATACATGCAAAAAGCAAATGGAAGGGTTCTGTGCTGTACTCCCAGCTGCTGCCACTCAGATAAATAAATGCAAGTGTGATTGTGGGCCCCACCGCAGCATCCAGCAAGGAATCTCCCACTCCTTGCAGGTGGTACCCAGCCCACACCAGTGGAACAAGCACCTGTGGGCTCCCAGAAGGGCTCTGCTACCAGCCACAGCACCAGCTGCTGCAGGCACAGCCAAACTTGCACCAGCAGTGGAGACTGCACCCAGAGGTTGCTATCCCTGCTCTGCAAGGTCCCACCCACTGCTACTGTTTTACTCAAAATCCCTCCATTCCAGATGTGTCTGATCCCATCAGGCCTTTTCCCTATGCTCACCCATCCATGATGTCCACAGCAGCATTCACCCACATTTCCAAGAGTAAGCCTTGCCCTTCAAGGAGACTTTTGCCAATTGCTTTAAAAAAATAAAAACTCAGACAAAGTTCTACAGAGTTTTGGATGCTGACACTTTCTGGACCCATTACTAGAGTGGCATAGATATTCTTATTACAGAAACCACATTTGGATTTTAAATGTTCTCTTTTCCCAACTCAAGTTTGGAGTTTTGTTTTATTAATAAAGTTTTATTATTGGAATATATTTTTAAATATTATTGTTCATTATTACTTAGCTGTACTGGTTACTAGGCTCATCACTGCTCAGAAACTCCTGTGTTAGATCTGGTCTGGATAAATATCAAATGGTTAGGATACTTTTCCAAAAGTTTTGAATATGCAAAATCGTCTATATTCCTGGAAAGGTATGGAAGTTAGCATATGAAAGAGGAAGAATCAGACAAAGCAGGGAAAATTAAAGGACAGATTCTAGTACCTCCCATCTCTGGGAGAATTTCCTTAAAACTGAGACACAGTGTCCTAGTGATTCTGGTCCTGCATAACTTGTGTTAATTTAAAGTGTTTGTGTTATATCATTACCCTTTGTTATCAGGCTTTCTGTAATGGCCAGTGTTACATATCTCAAGCCATATGAGCTAATTAAGCCAGCAACCACAATATTTGGAGCAGTATCATCATCTCAGACTCTGGCTGTGCTTACAGAAAAAGAAAACTAAATTCACTTTTGAAGCTGGGTCTGGCTTAAGTCTTTACCCAGTCATCTGTGTGAGGCCTCCTCAACAGAAATATCTGGGAAAGGAGGAAGACCTTTGGTGGGAATCTTAGAATACCTGTTGATGGTCAACACTTTTCAGCACATCTCAGGTAACTCCTCTGGAAGAAAGCTAAATCACAGTGTCAAAAGTGCTGTACACAACAGCAACTTGTGTGTCCCTCCCTGGCCAGTGAGGCGCTTCCATCCCCACCACGGTGGTCCCCAATGCAGTCTCACAGGACACATGCCCAGGGTAGCTGGGGCAAAGGAACAACCCTCCCCTTACCCCACTTGGGCCTGGAATTGATTTGAGTTTGGATTTGAATGGATTTGGTTGCTTCAAGGTCACACCAGGTCCTCTCAAAGACAACACTGTCCTGGTAGAGTGGACCTCAGAAGAGCACTTTGCTGAAGATATAGGGATGGTCCATGAAATGCTGAAGATCCTTAAGACAAAGAAAACTAAGTCTGAGAAAATCTTACATGTTTTGTCTTGAGCTTTTGTAAAGATGGGGGTGTGAGATAAGCTGGATCAACCCATAAAATAGACTTATCTGGAACAGTAAAAACTCTTAGAACCAAATCTCTCAGTCTGTCTGGGGAATACCAACTTTAGCAACAGCTGAAGAAGAAAGGGATGGTTCTTCATGTCATGGAGACAGAGTCACTCTCTGGAGATCCCCTGTTACAGCTGATGAAGTTAGTCAGAACAGTTTCGAGAGAATTTATGCCAAATTCTGTCCATTCACAATGGCTATAGAAGAACATTTGGACTTGAATCGACAAGAGCCACTTTTGGAAGCATTCAGATATTGTATCAGTTTTGCTTTCTGTAGAAGAAAGGTCCCATTGAAGACCGGCTGTTTAAAGTAATTTCATACAAACCCACATATTCTGGTGATAAAATCTGCACCAAAAATTTACCAAAGTCTAGCATGATCTAAGTGTAACTGTGCAATTTCCTTGTAAATTCTGGATTTATTGCAGTTACTTCTGCATAGGAATGCCAAGCAATTAACAGCGCCATCCAGTAAAGTATAAATGTTTATTTCACAAAATGCTCAAGCAAAACTGACATCAATTAACCATTTCAAATATCCCATGACTTTTCTAGCTCTTTTTTTTTTTTTTTCCCCTGTCACACATACATATTTGATTCTTAATGCTGGGAAATGCTCCGTACCGAGCGATGTGCACGCAGAGATTATAAACAGTCACGGTCTGGTTTGCCTGCTGATGCACAGTTAATTCTGCAGCCTCTTTCAAGTGAATTTACACCCTTCCATCTTCATGTAATGCCTTTGCACAGGAACTTAGGACACGTATCAGTTTGATTACATTAGAAAATGTAATCCAATCTGATTAATTAATCTGAAGTAGAGGAAATTTTGATGCCAGGAACTTCTCTGCCTTCTAAAATGGAGCTGAAACGTGGATTATTTGTGTTTCAATATATCCAGGCAAAGCAACAAACCCTGTCCAACTTCACAAGGACAACTTTAATGAATTTTCCCTCTAGGTACAACTGAGTGGAGGATTTTTCCATGTGTAACAGATACTTTCTTTTTCTGCAGTACTTTTTAAACTGACAGCATTTTTGTACATTATTTTAACTTTTTCAAGAACAGGACAAAATTGTTTCACCCATTAGAGAATGTGTAGTTCAATTGACTTAATTTTTCAGTTTGCATCAGTGGCAAATTTAGTTTAAAATAATTTACATAAAACATAGTCAAATATAGCATTATGAGTTGAGAATGAATTGTAATTACTAAATTACAGTTTTCTCCCAGTCAATCTTACACCCATCTTTAAAGAGTACTCCCATACTTGTTTACCTTGAGACTTAATTATTGTACAGCCTAAATATGCCATCTTCTAATTCTTATTTGGCTATGAATTAAAGTTTAAAGTATTTACTTCCTGGATTACTAAGGAGAAGATTTTCAATTTCTCAGCTGTATATTTGTGAAAATACTTGATCTTAAATAAAATATTGTACATTAAGATGTAATTAATAAAATTGCCATTATTTCTGCTGATGATGAGAGAGGTGGAATTTAAATTCAGACATATTGGTAATTTTAAATTCCTTCCTCCCCCTTGAAAATCAATGAAAATGAAATCCATAACTTATAATCCACATTTAGAATTGTACTTAATAGCTGATGACATATGATATGACCTATGGGAAGAAAATAACAGAAGGACTCTCAACTTGAAGAAATTTGAGCGTAGACATCTAGGGAAAATAATCCAAAACTCAGTTATTCCTCAGAAGGGAAAATGAGGAAAGTAATGCTGAAAGAAGCCTGAGGGTGATAGTAGAGAGTGTATTAAATGTGACTGAGCAAAAAAAAGAGAAAGGGAAATTTTTGGCTGCAAATTCAAAGACATCACCTCCTAGAAAAAGGAAGAAAAGATTCCACTCCATATGGCTTTGGTGTGACCACACTAGGAATACTAAATTCACTCCTGGGTACCTTATTAGCATCTAAAAAGGCAGGTTCAGTGGAGAGCAACAATAGTGTCTAAGGGATTGTCTGGGCTGACTTTATGGAAAGATTAAAATAGTTTAGGGGTGGATTGGGGCACCTTTTATTCCTGTGGAGTAGCACTTTAATTTTTTATTCCATCCTTTCCCCCTACATTTTAACAGGCCTACTTAGAAAAGCAAAATATTATGGGCAAGTGTGCAAAAGTCTGGCCCTAAAGGTGTAAGTATTGGCTAAGCAATGAACGGGGTAATTTCCAATCGACATCTATGTGTGTCAGAAGGGTTAGTAACACCCTTCTGGTGTGGGCATAACTTGCAATGGGATATTTGTAATGACAAAAATGAAAAAAGAATGAAAATTTATTGACAGGTCTTTTAGGGTATTGATTGCTCTCATAAATTAAATGATCCATCTTTTGATACATTTAAAACAATGCTTGCAGAGCACAAGTGATTGCACTCAAGAGAGCAATTCTGCTCTGGACAGGAGATGGACTGGATGGCTTAGGGGGTCTGTCTCTTTCTACTTGCACTGACTTAGAAACCTTAACAAGAGATAGGGCATTACAAGACACTTAGTAATAAATATACCCCACTGTCTAATGCAGTCTTTGGCCAAAGCCCAGATAATTCCTGAAGTACACCTCAGGGCCTCATAGTGACTCCAGTGCTAAATATCTTACAGTCTCACCTCTGCCTGGCTGGAGCAGTGAAACATTACACAGTGTAAACAAGAGATCAGTCAGTATTCCTAAGCTGCAGTCTCTAATTTTAGCATTGGGGAGACTATTTGGATCTGCTAGAAATGGTGTTTAGATCAGTTTTGTGCAGGATTTTAAGTCTATCCCCTGGAACTGTGGCTTTCAGAGAGTTTTCCTGCCATGCCCTCTTCATGTAGCATCTTCCCCTTCCTCTTTACCCAGGCCCAGGACTTCCATCAGGAGGTGGACCATCACCATTTCAGTCAGGAAAAAGAGTTCAGATCCTCTGGCAGACAGACCTGCCACCCTCTGATGCTGCACACACTCAGCAGTGACTAGGTGCTGGTCAAAGAGGGCTCCTGCATTGAGCCCCAGCAGCCCCAGTGCACCCACTGCAGGATGCCCATCACCTCCCCCACAAGGCTCTTGTCTCCTCCAGTGCTCAGAAGGCTTTGTTAGCACCTTCTGCTTTTTGGCAGAATGGTTTGTTCTCCCTTTATAGATCATTAAATCTCCATCGATTTCAAGCAATTGGTTCTCCACGCTGTGCAGGCTTTGTTATAAGTTACTGATCGGGAACGCGAGTTGCTTTGGCTCCCCCCATCTGGTGTATTTAGCAGTGATTTTCAGTGTACACTTCTCTCGTTACTCTTGTCTAGTCCCCACACAACAGCAGAGCTAACTTAAGCACAAAGCAGAGGTGAACCTCCACTCTGGCCCATTGGCTGGGGAAGGAGGTGCAGTTGCAGATGGCAACAGATCTCTTGTTATCTTGGATATTAGACTCACACAGAGGCTCTTGCCCAGTGCAATGGTCTGATCTTCAAAAAGAAGGAGTTTTTCCCTGGAGCTGCCCAAGCAGCTGATCACCCTTTCAGAGAGGCCCACTGGGATTTTTCATCACTATTTAGAAATCAACATTATGCAGACTGGACTTAAATATTGTATTAGATAAGTGCATTTTCATCCTCTTGTGACAAACATTACATCATCTTTTTAACTAGTAATATTTTTAATGTATATATATTTGCTAGGCAACAGACTGATAGAGTTTTTGGCCTTTTAAAGTCACACAAAATATTTACCAGCTTTGCTGTCTGAGCACTACAAAGGCAGTTGGCCCCACGAACATTAAATGGTTCACATTCACGTCAAGTGGTGTTCTGTGTGTCCATTACACACACGCATGCATGTACATATATATGAGTATACATAGAAAATTACATACAAAAGCCTGCTAAAGGACTGTATATGTGTAAAATCACTATAAGTACTTGTCTCTCACACAGCCCTCAGTGTGCATGAGTGCCAGAAAATAGACATGACATTCCAGACTGGAATGATGCAAGGAAGAAATATATTGCATTTATGGAAATAATTCATTTTCCTTGTCTGGGAACCTCTTGAATATAAATAATATTTTCATTTATAAATTTCAAAGTGCTGTCCTAAGAATGGGTAAGAATCATTATCTTCATTTGACAGCTGGAGAAACAAAGAGCAGACTGTTTTAAGCAGCAGTCTAAGGTCACATGGAGTAAATGAAGTCAAACCTCATCTCCCGAGCCTGACTTTCCCTTGAGAGAGCACACCAGAGAGCACACCACTCACAACTTTATCAGCTGAAACTCTTCAGTGGGTATGCTAATAGCATCGGCAACCCTGAGCCTTCACAGATCATGACTGAGTTTTCAAACGATCAGGAAATTTGTTTCAAATGCATAAAATTAAAACCTCCAAATAAATAAACTTGTGTTTCTTATATTTGTCTTCTGTTACCTGAGCTTTTGGAGTACACTAAGGAAATAGTTTCCAGGTATTTCTACCACCAGAAGATCCGAACCTCTTTCCTGAAAAATAGAGGTGAGGGTGGGGAGGGCAGGATGGGAAGGGCAGTAGTAAGAAAACAGCTCTTAATATTGTAGATTAAATCTGGAGTGTTGTCAAAACAATGCAAAGATCATACCTATTTCTGGCACAGGCTGTAGGCTGCTCTCTTGATTAAGTGATCTCCCCACCCTATTCTAACTTAAAAGCAAATCTTGCTTTCAGATCCCGGTGATGACTCCAGAGAATGATAAATGTCCACCTCAGTCTGGATCCTCCAGACCTTTCTGAAAGTGCAACAGCTTGGGGTAGAGCTCAGATTATGCCACAGGAGCTGTGGGTCTTTCTGAGTTCTTTTAACCCAGGAGCTGATGTGGCCAGAGCACAGCAACTCAGAGCAGGGCACACCCCAGCTTTCTTTTGCAACCAGAACCATTCTTCTCCCAGTACAAGACAATTCATCATCTTCAAATTGGTAATGTGGGACCAAAGCTGCCACACGGAATGTTGGTCCAGCCGGAGCTCATTCCTCCTGCTGAAATCTTCTGGTGGGTTAACTCTGTGCTGTGAAGCTTTACATCAGATACTGTTTATCTTCACCCTTCTTAATTCATGCCAGATGAAATTCACAACTCTGAAGCAGTGATGTTCAGTTTAAGGGGTTTTTTTCCCTCTTAAGACCTGTCTTTTTCAAATGTCTCCAAATTAGACAATCACTAGGGGCACTGATAGTTGTTCTTCTTTTAAGTCAGAGGCACTATTTGCTTTTTCAGTTCCTCAGTTGTTTTATCTCTTATTATGTTGAATCATTTTGAAAGCTATATCTTCCATTTAAAAGTCGTATCCCATTATCTAGGAGGGAATTTGAAAAGGTCGGTGTTAAAAGAAAACACAAGCTAAACCAACCCCAACACTCAAGCCTTTAACACTAACTAACCCATACGATATTGAAGGTTAATTAGACTTTAAGAAAATGCGCAGGCAATACATGTGGAACGCTACTGATAAAATGGCATTGCTTATAATGAATTAAATTATTGTAGAACCTCAGTGAGGCACTAATCATGGGCAAACCCCGGAAAAATTGTAATGTTTCTTCAGGCTGGGATCTCCGTAAGCTAATAAACAAAACAATACAATGTATTCTTGTGTGTGGTCTTCAACAATTTCAGTTCAGTTTTACTCAGTCTTAATGCACTTGCATATATGTTGCACAAAATAACAGCTGTAGTATATGACAGTCCTGGACATCCTGGGTGGTCTCTGAAGAGTGTGAATTAGCAGTACATTGTGGGTTTTGGGTTTTTTTGTTTTGTTTTGGGTTTTTTTTTGTTGTTGTTTGTTTGGTTGGGGTTTTTTTGTGGGTTTTTTTGGTATTGTTTTGGGTTTTTTTTACGTGAAGCACAAGATCTCTCAATTGCTTCTCCATGTCTGCCAGCATTTAGGTACTGAAAAGACAGAGTAAGTGCTGGGTAAACGCACATATGGACATTTGAAAAACTGAAATCAAGTCCAATGTGTTATTCAGCTTTCATTCCTCTCTCAAAGTCTTAAAATCACATGCTAGTGCACACTTGCTGGAGCATGAAAAATAAAGTATATGTTGTGACTGCATCTCATTTTTAGCAGAAAAGGTCTAAGTGTGTGCCCTGTATATAATACAGGCATGCAATGTGCTCTGCTAATAAATAAATCAATCTGATCTGAAAACCTAGTTCTTGTTTTTCAGATAACTTGTTAGCTGACTGGTATATGCAAATGCTCAGATTTCTTCATGCTGTAACCCTTGAAAATGCTACAAACACAACAGTAAGTCTGAAGACACAGCAGCACACAGAATCCATATTGCTAACACATGAACGGCCTTTACCATCTGCAGAGCCTTCAATCAACTCCATTATTTTCCTCTCTAAGACAGACATGAAATGCATTTGACATTATCACGTTTCATTAGCTAAAATTTCACCATGTGATCTCTCAGGCGACCCTCACCTTTAGAGGAAAATGCAGATCTCATCTATTTGACTTCGCTGTTTCTGAGAATTCAGAGATTCAAACAAATGAAAATCTTATATTTGAAAGGAGTGGGAGGAGAAGGACTCAGGAAAATAAAGAATAATTAGGTCTACAGACTTTGGTTTGATGGCACTTGGATACACTAAGATATATGCTTCTTGAGAACCTGCTGGGGAGCAAAAGTCACAGGTACTCGCAGATGTGTAATCACAACGTGAACACAGTTCTGCAAAATGCTTAATCGAAAGGAGCAGGCAACATGGAGTCATCACAACCTTAATTCAATCTCTTGAAGATAAGGCATTAAAATGTCTTAAACCAGATAATGTTGCCTCCCATTTCAGTTGATCATTAAACTTATTCCATCTGTTTGGGGTTGCAGCCCTGACTGACTCCCTCTGAATAGAAATTGATGCATGAAAGCATCACAGAGGCAGTTCTGTCTGTACCATGATTAAAACACACAGAAAGATATCTGTTCCTACTGTTACACAAAATAAAAACACATTTTCTTCCTTTTGCATACCTTCAAAACACATCCCTCTTTTAACCCAAACCCCTAAAAGGGTGTCTTTGTCACTGCAAAACTGAAGAAAACACTGGAAGTTGGAGCACATCTTTTAACAGTTTGCAGACAGTCTGTTTCAGCCTGGAGCAAAGAAGGGTCTGGTAAGCTGCCTTCCATCTTCTCAACTATTCTTATCGCTAGTTCTGTTTCTAAGGTCAGTAAAAAACATACAGAAGTGATTATGCAGGAACTAGCTCTGAGGGATTACACTATTTGTCGAAGCAGTAACAGTGAATTCAATATGCGTAAATCTCCTCTCCCTGTGCAGTAGAGCTGTGCTCTGGAATACCAGTGGGATACTGATAGGAGTCATTTCCTAGGCAGTTTACCTTTGGGGGAAGTTTGTGGTTGATATAATAAGAAACCCATTTTTTAAAGAACCCACAAGTTGCAAGGGACAGTCCCATGGGCCCTTTCTGCCAACAAAAACAGCTGATTTACTTTGCATTTTTATCAGTGACCTGGAAAAAAAAAAAAAAAATCTTTGCTGAGAAATTTGGCAGATGACACAAAGACTGGGGGTGAAGAAAGAAGACAGGTCACTGATGTGGGCCGAGCTATTAGTAAGCAAACAGCACATTTTCTAATCCACTCCAATACAAAGTTTCTAAGCAGCTGTGACTGTAGAGTCATTATAAAATATGACTCTGTCCTGGAAAGTAAAGACAGCCTGATCATGGAGAATACCAATTCCTGAGGAATTGTACTGGCCAAAAGACCAAGTCTTTAACACATGGGTGAGAGAACTTTGGGATACAGAGAGAGATTGTCTCCTGGTTTGCCAGAATATGGGCTCCCAGTGAGGAACACCAGCCTTCCATGCTGTGGTGTCCCAGAGGCTGTCATGTGGATGTGAGTCTGGTCAACAAGCCAAACAGCTTTAGCCCACCACATCACCTTGGAAGTATTTCAGGCACAGTCTAGATGCAGCCAGTTCATCCCATCCTCTGGTGTCTGTGGGTTAGAAAGGTGTTAATAAGCTGTAAAGCAGAGTAGGTGCAGAAAATTTGCCTCGTACAGGAAAAGGCTGACACTATCATTGGGAAGATCAGCCTGTAAGAACAAAGTTTCATACTGGGCTCTGTGGCACAGAAGATGGAGGGGTAACACCACCCAGAAGTTGCAAGTTGAAACTGGGCAAGTTCGCACTAGACTTTAGAAGTGCTAATGTTTGAATGTGCTTCTAGATGTGCTTCTACTACTAGAAGAACCTCCCAATGGTTTTGCTGGGTTCCCTGGCCCTAGCAATTTTTAAATTTGAGATTAGGTTCCTTTAAGAAGAATGTCAGATGTGCTGAACACAGCAATATCTTTGGCCTCCTAGTCCACAATTTGACAAAGCCTTCATTGATTTTTCCTTTCTCTTCCCCTATTTCAGAAAATTTTATTTAGAAGGGGCACCCCCGTAGGAGCATCAGATATGTTTTTGTTGATTTTCTTTCCAAGTCAATGTTTCAGAAGATAGTCAAAAGCTATGCTATGTGAGGTGACAAAGGCATTCAACTCCCATCTGATACTATATTACTGGGCATTATAAGGATTTCAATTAGGCCTGAATGAAGAAATCAAGCCAGATTTCTTCCTTCATACAGACCAGGATGAGACCACTTCCCATTTGAACAAAGTCCTGCAAATATTTTTTGGATGAGAGAAAGAGTGCAAACATGCAACTATCTGAGGGCCCCTCTAGAATGGGAAATGTCATTTGGAGCTGGGGATCCAACAGAGGTTCACTTAGTAACATCAGCTGGGGATGTTAGTGTGTATAGGAATTTAGTCGTTCATATATAAGTATATAAGGCTATAAATAGGCTTTTGGAAAGCTTGGAAGCTTACACAGTTATTGCTTGTTACTTTAAAATTTTAGTGTGGGTTTCAAGCTCCTGGAAGAAATACAATTGCTGCTGAAGACCTGTCTAGCCACACAAAGGAGGAGCAAGAAATTCAGGTTCTTCCATTCCACTCGGCCTTGCCATGGAGGAAAGACCAGCTCCTAGTAAGTTTTGGTTTTTATGAACAATTTAGCCCTCAGGGCCCTCCGATGGTCTGAGCCAACTTGGATGTCTCCTTTGTGATACAGATATATGTTACCAGCCATTCATTTATTTTTCCTTATTTTCCTTTCTATTAAAAAAAAAAAATTTAAAAAAGAGCTGTAGCACTAAGTTTGTCTGGGACTGTCTAATGCTCCCAGAGACATTTGCAGGACCTTCCACTACACCTATAGTTACTGTATCTCACTGGAAGGACTCAAGGGAGATACTTTGGCAAAATATGTCTCTTCAAATGTGCCTCTACGCATTGGATGGTGAGATCATCACTTTAGGGTTGGTGGTTTCTAAAGAATTTGACTTGTTACTTCCAGCAGGTTCACTCATTATTTAAATGCCCCCTCCCAGCAGCACATAACTAGAGCCCAAATGGTTTCGGTCTGGCTCTTTGCAGATTCTGTGTCTTACTGTGAAATGTTTTCACATTAATTCCAGTTAGGAGGAAAAAGTCAAGTTTTTCAGGAAAATACATTTTTTTTTTATCTATAGCTTTTATCATTAGAAAAGGGCATAAGTTGGTTTCTGGGCTGGATGAATTGGTTGGAGCTGATGACCATTAGCACTGCATTGAAACACTGATGTAAAAAAAAAAACCAACCAAACAAACAAAAAAAAAAACCCCAAAAACCAAAACAACTTCTTGTAAGCATCTGATTTTTTTTAAAAAAAATCACATATCAGTGGCTAGAAACTGAAAGAAATTATTAGCAATCATCTTTTTTGCATAGAAATAGGTTTATTACCATCTTTTCCAACCTAAACAATTATATGATTCTATGCGCTTATAGCAGCTGGCATGAGCCTGGAACAGTGTCAGCAAAGATCACCACTCCACCTGATCCTAGGAAAAATACCAGCAAGCCAGGATGTATTCTCTTCTCATTTCCTGCAAAACATACTCCCATTGACCCCTGCAGGAGTTTTGTACATGTTCATGTGTGAAAAATATGGTCCAAAAATTAAAAATCAGTCAATTTTGCCTTTTCAACTGGCAGACCTGTGAGCAAGGATGGGGCTGCCTTTAAAAGACTGGGGTGGAAGAGATGTATTTTGCTACACCACTGAAAGCTAATGGAGGTTATGCAACAAGGAAAGAATAAATTAATCACAAGTCACAGCCATATGAAATTCTTAGATTAAATCAGATTTGTTAGAGGGTGTAGTGGTTTCTTTTGGGTTTTGTTTGCTTTTTTAAATCAACAGAAACTTGCCCTCTGCATGATGCAGTGCCTGCTCCTGGGTCTGCCCACACTCAGATTTCAAAGCACATTTGTGGCTTGTTGAGCCCTAGTGTTGTTTGGTTGCTTGTTTTGGTTGAGGACTTTTCCGTATGATTACACTCTAAAAGTGTGCCATAGATTACATGGTCCATAACCAGGTTACAATGAGAGAACACTGGTCTGCATTTAGGAAAACATCTTTAATCCCAAGAGGAGCAGCTTCAAATATTCAGCCTAAAAACTTCTGCATTATTGACTTGGTTAAAAGTAGGGACAATTCCTGCAAATGTCAGGGATGTTCACAGGGGAACAAAATTTCTCATAATTAATTTTAAAAGTGAAGCAAAAGAACCTGAAACAGAACCTGAAAGTTTGCAGGATTGGGCTACAGGTATGGAAAGCACAATGTTAAAAATCCTGTGTAAAAAAATCCAGAAATTTTTGCATTTATTCTAAAAAGACCAAATCATGACAGATTTTGTCAACTCTTTAGTTAAAAGTGGGTGAAAAATACTGACTATAAAGGAGGTTAATTAAATGGCCTGTGAGGCTTTATAGGTAACACAAAAATCACTATTAAACAATGATCCCCTTGCAGTTGAAAATATTGACCTTTGCTGAAGAAATTCTCAAGTCCTGAACACAGTGTTTGCTGCTTAGTCCACTTTCAAGTCAATTGAAGGAAGCAAAATACAAAGAGAAAGGTCATATTGACTTAGTATAACAATCTTAATGAATCTTGGCCCTCTGTTTTGCACTTCCAGTGGAAATATGAACTCAGTGGCTCATTCCCTTCCTCTCTGTGCTGATTTCAAAAATATAGGTAGAAGGAATAAGTTTTTACTCAGCTTGATCCTCCAACAGCACCATGTCGCTGCTTAAACAGTCTAAAAAACAGCCTCATTGCTTTTAGAAAAACATTTACTAAAATGAGTGGTTGTTGACAAGAAAAGTCACTCATATTTGAATATTAAACATTTCCAGCACTGTACGCATGAGGGAAAAGGTAAGTAATTTGGGAGTAAAAATCAGTAAGGAAGAGACTGTGAAGGATTTCTGCACAGGGAATATTTCTCTGCCTCCCAATAGCATTTGTTCCATGTTAAACCAGAGTAATTTTTGGGACTTCTGTTGCTTATAGGTATATAGCCACTGACCAGCACTCAGCTGAGTAAGGTACTGTACAAAAGCAGAACAGAAAGACAAATCTAAGCCAAGAGCTCAGAGATGGATGCAGACAGACAGCTGGAGGAATAGAAGGAAATAGTGACATTATAATATTTGAGTCCTTATTTTAGATAAACAGTGACAGGCACAATGACAAAATTTTTTGCAGTTTTTTTAAGATGCTGCTTCCTCTGTCAGCTCCAATCCTGCCATCCCCCAAGCCTAAGTGAAATAAATCAGTCTGTTAATAATGACTGAGCTGCACTGGCAGCCAAGGTTGGAAGTCTAGTGAAAGACAAATGGTTAAAGTTTACTAAGCAGTTACAAACCACCAAAAACAGGTCTTAAAATGGGAAGTGTCATGCAAGCCCTTAATAACAGGTATACTACCAGCCCCACCCATAATTATGGTACTCATCTCCCCACCCTCTGAATGTCACTTGTTTCCATCAATTGCAGGCTTTTCACAGCACAGACAGTGCCTTGGCAATGTCTGCACACTGCCTTGCAAAAATGGGCTGATGTTTTTTATCTGAGCTTCTGAGAAGCAGCTGCAATACATATATTAAATAATAACAGCAGAAATAATAGCAATAATAACAAAACAGGAGTATCAGCCCTGTGCACATCCAGCAATGCTGATGCTATCATATCCCCTGTACCATTTCAGGGAACCTTGAAAGACTGTGTGTAGATGTATTGAAAGGAATACATTTACAGAACATCACATAGCCCCCATTAGGAGATTTTTATGATCACATTACTATGTGCTTTGTCTTCAAACGAAGACTTCACTGGCTTTTCCACCCATAAGCAAGAAAAAATACTTGCCATACTCATTATCAGTCTCCTGGTTCAGATTTTCTCTCTGATGTACAGCTGCTTCATTTTGTTTCTCAGTTTCAACAAGGTGCATTATTGTCACCTTTTCCTTAACAATTTCCTTATACTTCTGAAACTAGGCGACAGTCAAGGAAAGCACTATAAGCTTGAAACTGGCATACACTTAAGAAATGTTTCAGATGTGAAGAGATGGTTAAATATTTTTGTTCAGTTGTTGTTTTACACATTTACTACAATTTGGGTTAGAAGGATTTTAAAAATTATATCAGATAATATAATTATCTTGCACACGAGCCTTGTAATCTGTTTGCTCTGTTTAGGGGGATTTAATGAGTGTGCAAATCTCATGGAAATTTTTATTCTTGCTGATTTGATACAGGGTACTTTTTAAACATCTGATTTCATGTTCAAGAAAGAATTAAAAAAAAAAAAAGAAGATACATTTTCAAATAAATGTGGGTTTGTGAAGCAAATTAGGGAAGATTTTGAGAGACTTAGTGCCTCAGCGAATAAACTCCTGTGTATTTGCAATAATGTAACTCACAAATCACAGTAAATCAAGTGTGGTGCTTTGATTTGTAAAAATATGCAAGAATAGCCTTTTAACTATCTGATCAGCTCCATACCGAGCCCTCGTACTACCAAAAGGTCAGAATCCAAAAGGGTTAAGTATTGACTGACAAGAGGATGAAAGAGAAAGCAACAGAATGTAGGTGTATAAAGGTCTTGAGGGACATTCCTAAAAGTCAGTATCAGTTTTTACACTTCTTGCACAGGACCTGATATGAATTTCAAGTAATGAATAGATTCAGATCATCTGTACTTTTCAAAACGTGAAACTCATATTTATCTGTGCCCATGCCAAAAACTTCTCTTCTTTTTTCGTGCTCAAGCCTCCATTATTTTGAAAATTTGTGCCAAAAAGTCATTCTTTTTACTCTTTTTCACCTGTTTTCACCATTTTAGAACATCATAACCTCTCCTGCCTTTGACCATATAATTTGTATAGTTACTTACTGAAGTATGCAACTCAAGAGTTTACAAAACAATGCATGGGTGAAATTTGCTAGTCACCTGGTGTGAAAATTTGTTAGAAAGAAATGAGTTCGAAAACAAAAAAATTATTGGGTGGTGGCTATTTCCAGCACCACCAAAAATGCTTTGGATCCTAAATGCAACAAGTAGGTTAGTGAGTTACATAAATGGGGAACGTGCCCTTGCCCCTCAGTCCAGCTACAGCAGAGCCTTAGAGGAAACTATTACCCTGTTATTCCATGGTGGAAGTGGCAGGATGAGAGACTCACAGGGTGAGGGGTTGACTACAAAAGGCCCTTGGCGATTTGTGTTCCATTTTCCTTTTTTCCTAGGGGCTGGATGTTTTGGTAAGAGAGAGTTTGCTGGCAACCTAATCCTCCCTGGAGTTGGGGAGATCTTCAAAGGAGATGTGCCGGCAGGCAATGTCCCCCTCACCCTGTTGGGTTTTTTTCCATTCACACTGTGGATCTCTCCCACAGCAGACCTCCTGATTAGCTCCTTCTTCTTTCCACAACACAAGCTCAGCTACATTCGAGTCTTTTAGTAGCATGCACCACATCAGGAAGACTCACCATGTTGTTTATGTGGTAGAATGGCTTCACTGCGCAGCGGTATTAACCAGCTTTAAAAAAAAAAAGTCTTTTGAGAAATAGTGTGGATTCTAAATGGGACCAAGAACCTGATGGTTGAGAAAGGCAGCGGCAAACAGAGCAAGACTGGGAAGACAAAGGAAGAAGCTTATGGGGAAGAAATAGCTACTAGTCCAGTCTTTTGACTTAGGGCTTCCCAGAAACCACAGAAGCTTTATCTCTGTCCCACAGGACTTCACATGCACCAGGGATAAATAAATTTGTTGGCAAAGTTGGCAGAGCCGTTTCCCCACTCCTGCTCTAGAGGTTTTGGTGCCCAGAGCTAGTCAAAGTCACCCAAAGACATTTTCCAAGCCGTCCCTCTGGTACTAGAGAAAATCTGATGCAAAGAAAGAGACCCTGACTTGTCCAGCCCTGCAGAATGGTGGAAGAAGAGCTCCAAAATTGTAAAGCCGTGTCCCAGCTCAAAACCCTCCAGCCATACAGCGCTGTGGCCTGAGATGTGGCACAGCCCTCTCTGGACTGGGAAGCGAGCTGGCTCGGGTTGGGCTGCAGGGACCCCTGGGCACACAGAGCAGTACCTCCACATGCTGCCTCCCCTCCAGCCCCGTGGATGTTGCCTGACAAATTATAGCCAGTGATGCTGCTGTAAATGACAATATCTCTGGGAATGGCTTCATTCAAATCACACTTCTCCAGCAGTGCACAGGGAGAAAGGTGGGTGGAAGAAAAAAGACAGAGCCAGCTCAGTAGCAAATATTGACACAAAACAATAACGAAATATTATTGTACAAACCCAAACAGTGAACAGGTGAATCTACGGATGAGTATAGCCCAGGAAAAGGCTTCAGATTCATGCACTCATGTTCACATTTCTAGTGCTAAAGAATATGCTTGCAGAAATGGAACCTTCATAAGCACAGGCTGCAGAAACTTAGAGGAAGTAAATTTTTTAAAAGTCATTTCTAATTATGCAGGAGGGCAGCTATAATGAAGTTGCTCAATCTGGGGCCTGTTTGTTTGTTAGTTTTTAAGAGGATACTCCTGCTGGCATCTCTTAACTCTAAACGAATGCTCTCTTGATTGGGTGCTCAGCACCAGCAAGGATTAGGCTCACACTCAACATCCACAGTAAAACTTAATCTTGAGTCACATTAGCTCATGAATAAAAAATAATCTCTACTTTGTTACAGTCATATATACACAATACAAAGTTGACAGTCACACTACCTGAATTGTACAGGTTGTCCTACACTTAACTACCTGCATTTCTACTCTTCTTCAATTTTGTTCTTGGCTGAGGGAGGAGTGGTTTATGATGGAAAATAAACAACTTGTTGTACCTTCCAACCCTCTCCATTTTATTAATCAGATTGCATGTGCTTTCTTAATTAAGCCAGCATGATTTCTATTGTGTTTTGTTGTGCAGTCACTGCTCTCTCCAACACTTGCATTTCTGCTGGGTAGGCCTAGGTCAACCATAGTTTCTGAGTTTTCCAGCTGAATGCCGGGCAAGGAGTTTTGCTTGGCAGATAGCAAATTTGCAAGAGCACCTGCTAGTGGGAGCGACGGAGGGTACTGAGTACTCCACTAGCTGCTTTAATAAGTCAAAAACCTGTCCCCCCGTCCTGCTTCAGATCTCCAGTTTTGCTTTAGATTTTTCTACCCTGTGTGATAACCTCAGCCAGGCAGCGCTTGGGCACTTCCAACAGCATGAAGCAGTTATGGATTAGGATGCATAAGTTATGAAATATTGATCCTATTCCCCCACTGAAATCACCTACCAGCAAAATATGGACATCCTTTGAGAACATGAATCCTTTGAGAACACCCTGACTCTTAAAAGCAAAATACCAGGAATCTGAGGGAAAGAGCCTAAAGCACCACTCATTTGTGGCACCAGCTTTACTTAGGAGAAAGGAGACACTGACTGGGCTGTGGAAATACCTGCAAGGAAGTTTGCGAAAGCACATTTTCACCCTATGCTTCATATGCAGAAATGCTATACTATTTACTTACTTGGATGATGACTGGGAGACACATTAGCATGAACTATTATGGAGATGAATGCTTCAATTTTAGGAATTAATATCCCAGTTGTTACTCTGAAAATTGCTATGAGAAAATTGCTGTGGACACAGATGTAAGCTGTGCCCAACTAATAACTTAAAAATCAGGTCTCTGGAGTAGACATGAAGAAGCTGCAGAGAACGAAACAGGAGTTTGATACAGAATCAGCCTTAAAGCCAGAACCATTTTCACTAGCGCGGCACATACATCTTTGCTTAACTGATTATACGTTCTCTTCATTGGGCAAAAGGGATTTGAGACATGCAAATTCTAGTTTAGGGATGAGTCGTGTAACGTCACACCTGCTCATGAGTAAATCCCATTGACCTCCCCAGGCCGCCTTCATGCGAGCAGGCGCTGCTCATCACCGCTGCGGGGTTTCAGCGCACTTCTGCATCTGCACCAGCCCCCCGGGCAGTGCCGCGCCCGCCCTGCTTCGGCAGCGGGGCTTCGGCAGGCTCCTCCGAGCAGCACAATGCCGCGCCGGAGCACAGGGCAGAAGTGTCCTGCGTGAGGCATCAGTTTGATTAGCTCTCCTAGGAGACGCACNTTTTTTTTTTTTTTTTTTTTTTTTTTTTTTCCACGATTGTAGAAAGAACGTTTCAAGGTTACTCCGTGAGAAAAAAAAAATCAATCTTTTAAAACACACAAGTTCTCTAATTACATTTGCAAAGGAAACGGGAGAAAAAAAAAAAAAAAGCAAGAAAAAAAAAGCGGCGCGTGTGCTGTGGCAATGAAAAAGGCTAGTAAAGTCAGTGCAGCTGAGCCCCCTAATTTTGTCTTTTCACTCAGTTTCAAACAATANAAAAAAAAAAGGGAGGGGGGAAGATAAAAAAGCACGTGGTTAATTTTTACAACACGGCGCCCAAATGAAAAGAGATCACTTGACTTCATTTAACTTCCCATCTTTGTAGTCTGAAGAATGCTGCAACACGCTACTGGTACATGCCCGTAAGTTTACTAGTAACTGGCTTCCATAAACACTAGATTTTTACCAGGAGGAGAAAAACCCAGCAAAAATCCCTGCTTAGGTTCACTGCTCATTATACAAGCCAAATTGCAAAGAGATTTTTTTTTTTTCTCTGCAATGAAGTAAATGGAAGAGCCAACACACACAAATATGCATCTGTTACTAATGAGATGTTTACAGCCCCTGCCTTGCCAATTGCACGTATGTAATACCTCCCTGTGTCCTTACCTATAGAGCTCTGGTTAAGAGACAATAGGTGCAAATTAATGTCTAAACAGACATTATCTCTTCAAGCCTGGACATGACTTGAAGCCTCGTTAAATATTTTTAAATGCCACAGCTTTCTACTAAGGTTTTTAAACCCTTTCTTCCGCTCTTTGCTGATGGTAAAAATGTTTGGGGGACAGGACAAGATATTTATAATAACAGGACATTTTGCTCTGCACTTTGTTTTAGCATGTGGGGGGAATAATAATTGTATTCCGACTTGAAATGGCTTGGGTTACGCAGTTCAGAGCACGAGCACCTGCAGCAAATTAATTTGTTGTAGCACATTTATTATCTCATAGCTTCTATTTAGGCTGCAGCTGTTGCTATTATGTTAATAATGTTTTTTATCACCGCTGTATACAACAGGTTATGGTAATAGAGAAATTTTGGGGCGTGGGGTGTTGTTGTTTTTTTTAAAATTTTATTTCTCGAAAAGAAAAAAAGATGGGGGAGAATATAACACATAAGCATTGATCAGACATTTAGCCTTCTGTTTATTAGCTGATTTGAAAGAGAATGGGCAAGAGAAATTAGAAAAGAGTAACAATAGACAAAGATGGCGCGTGCAGAATTTGTGAAAGCAAAAAAGAAGAAGAGATGGAAAAAAAGAAAGAAAGAAAGAAAGACCGAACACCGCAGTGCTGGGGTGGTGAGTGTTCGGGTGGGGGCGGGGAAAATGCTGCAGTTTTCGTGAAATAATAAGGTGGAAAAAAAGGCATACAAAGAGTAGGTTTTTCATTGTCTGTAAAATATAAACACAGATGAATTCTGTCTTTGGTTTGTTCATGCTTTTCACTCTGCACAGCAGGGATGTTCTTAAGAAGTTGCCCTCTGCGAAATTTCACTAAATGGAAACCGTGGACCCTGCATGATGCGATTATAATCACACCAGCCATTCTTTTTACATAATTTTTTGTTTAAAATCCAGTAATGCTTCTTGTTTTTAAAACATATATCTATATCTATACACGCATCTAAAACAGTTCTGGTTTACGTCCCCCCAGCAAAGTGCAAGCTGAAGCTATAACTGGCTGTATCCCATCCGCAAATCTCCATGGACTCAAAAACAATATGAAAATTTTTAGCTGACAAGAACATGTCTGCAGCCTGCAGTCACTGCAATAGCTCACCATGTTGCCTACTAACCAAAAGATCAAAAATTATCGATTTCATGGCGCTGCGTGCTTGGGATAGAAAAGCTACTTTAAAATTTGCATTATTTAAGAAATGAATTAAGAGAAAAGACTCATGTTTTAGAGCACTCTGGAATGTAAAAATGGCTTTATGTTTTAATCTTATCAATGATTTACTATAATTCTATTATTTTTAGCAGCTGGGGTCTGGAAATGATTTTTTTTTTGCCGATGAATTTAGGATTTTGCCGCAGTATACATCTGCAGTCCCAGAATCCTCTGGTAAGATAATCCCTCCTGCGATGGGGAAACGCCTTTAACCTTTTCGTGAATGAAAAATATGCAACCATTTTGAAATAAAAAGGGGGAAAGAATGATGATTTCTAAGAGCTGGAATGAAATTTACTGTGAATCGAAAGAGCAAGGATAGGAAAACATACTGTAATCGCGTTGCGGCGTTGGAGTTTCTAGCTGTCGTCTCCATCGCTCTTACCCTTTCTCCAACGGTGTCCGTAAACATGCCTGGAGTATGGTGTCACCCATATCTCACGCGGGTGAGAAACTGAGAACCAAGGCGTTCAGCAACGCAGCGCTTCCTTGCCATAACTGCACAAATGCTACAACCACCGCAAACCTCCCTGCTGCAGGCTTTAAGGAAAATTTTTATCACCGGTCATTGAGGCTCATTTGACCATTGGATTCGTAAGATGACCAAGCTGCGTTAGGGGAGCCAAGCCTCTAGAAAGCATGAGGTGTTTTACAGCTGCTCAGGGATTTCAGCTAGAAAGGGAGAGGGAATTTTTCTGCGGCATAAGGAAATTCTGAAGCCCTAATCCATGCACAGCCTTGTTCAAATGAAACTACGAGTCTGATAGTCTCATATTTTCAGACTGCACGGTAATTAAGAAAGAGTGGTCTGAACAGAAAAATTGTCTCTTAATGATTTACTATCTTATGTTTTAAGATTGTATATTAGAGCCAATTACTCGGAATAAGGAAATCTGGCCTAAAGCTATTGAAAGAAAAAGGCAAAATTATAGATCAGCTACCTTCTTAAAGACAGCTTCCTATATGAGTACAGCTGTATATTTAGAGTATTGACAATTAAAGGGTTACAACTGTTGGAAACCAGGGGTTTCATGTGGACAGAGTTTGATTAGGGAAGAAGGAGGTCAGTGTCACACCTCTGCAACTGATATTTTTTTCCTGTGTTTTTGCCAGGGTGCCTCAACACAACCACTGCAATTGTTTTAAATGAGGAGTGTGAGACCCATAACCATTAAGAGACATACACACAGAAATTTTAAAGGAAAACTTAGATGCTGCCATAGATGGGATGACGATGTTTAGATCAGTACTGTGGATTTTTTGCTCACATGATCATGCATTAAATTTTGAATATAAAGCCACCTTGATATTTTTTTGGCTTATAGTAATTAAAATATATGTATTGGGAGATGCTATGTTTCATGTTTAGTCTGTTCCACTGCTTAATATGCCAGTAATCAGATCATTCTGATGAGTAATGCCTCAGCTACGAAATCAGTCGGAGACTTTAATCTTAGTTTCTGAAACATACCTGATAAATAAACTGTTGTAGGAATTCTTGTGTACTGAATTAAAGAAGGAAGTATTAAGGCATATTGCATTTATCCAAAATGAACACGAAGGGAAAGAACAACTTTTTTTAAAAAAAATCAAGTTGGTGGCCAATGACAATTCTATTTCTGATGCTTGCATATAGACTACTCCAATTTATGTCATTTGAACCAGTTAGCAAGATTTTTTTGATTGTTATCTTTGTACTAATTTATTACTAATTTGTAGGGTCTTTCCTTCAAAATCACCCAAATACACACACACACTTTTTTTTCTTTTGCATAATTTTTGAGAAAAGTAAAATCTCACCATTATTTTTATTTTGAATAATTCTATCTTTCTTTGTCCATAAAGAAGAATTATTTTTTTTCCACTGAAACTGAGCCTGAATGGCATAGCTATTTACTTTAGCAGAGTAAAGACCTTGATGTGGATTAACGAAACGTAGGTCTCAAGTATGAGGCAGAAGTTACGTTGATTATTCCTACGTCTCAAAGAGTGCTTAAACACCGCAAGTGTCCCCCTCTCTTTTCCCCTTGGCTCCTCTATGAAAGTGAGACCGTGTGACTTTTTTAATAGACTGCAACCTTACTTCGCTGGAAGAAGACTCCTTTTCTTTTTTTCTTTCTGGTTAAGAGGATCAGAATGATGTATCTTTTTGCTGACAAGTGAATATATATTTAGTCGGTGTCTGAAAAAAATATCTGTAGTTGATTCTTGAATATATTCCTACAGCATGCACAGTTAGAAGCCAATTATGCATACATTTTTAAGATCCATATGGGAAATCAAAGATTCAGGCCCAGAGCCCTAGATATTTCTGTAATTGGTAATTTTGCTTTGTCCTCATATTAGTACCATGGCTATTCATTTGTTGCTAAGTTACTTACAAACACAGTTAAACACCAGGATTTCAGAAGGAAAAGTGACCATCCAAGTTTGCATTTAACTGTTTCTTATTTTTAATTAATGGGCTTCCTACTTTTTACCATACTAAAAGTTGACTCTCCAAAAGCTAAGTGCTAAGGATGAAAAAAAAAAAAAAAAAGAAAAGAACAAAAAGATTTAAATCATTATCTTTTAAAATTCAACCATGAAGCTCTCCTTTGCACTGAGGATTTTTTACTGCAAGGATACACAATGGACATGTTAGGAGACTGCTTGACCTTTCGAAAAAATATATGTCTGCAGCATATTCTTCTAGTAAACTGCCACCAAAACAAACCCATTAAAGTATAAAAGAGCTCAGGAAACTTCTGAAGCTGCATAGACACACTCAGTGCTTCTTGGGGAAGAAAGGAAAAAATAAAAGTAGAAGAGGAAGAATAACCGGACTGTTCATGAATTTACTGATGAACCCTGCACTGTAATATTCCATATAACACTTACTCTTCTTGTTTTGATAATGGAACTTGAAACACTGCATTTAAAAGAAAAAATTAGGAATATAAAATGTAGTTTAAAAACATTTTTATAATTGAGAGAATACCGACAAGTTAATCATCATTGCAATTTGGCTATTAAGATATTTGTTTTTATGGAGTAGGGGTTTGGGGATTTGCTAAGGTACAATTTTTGAAAACGTTTAGCTACCTAATAGCTAAAAATTCCAAAGCTGATACAAACCAAATTTTCAAGCAATGTGTCTAGATGCAAAAGTATCCTAACCACTTTGCCGTGAAACAAATAGAGGTTAAAATTACGACAACCCATGCAGAAGTAAAGCATCCAAAAATCAACAAGAGTTAATCATTAGGTACTAAAGGCCTTACAAAATTTATATATATATACATATATAAGTTGTATGTTTTAAACCTGTTTTTAAAAGGTCTAGTTCCAGTTGTCCTCGTCAGGTCAAAAAGAAAAGCGGTCCACAGTTCAGGGGCAAAGACATGGACTGTACCCCTCCTGCTCCTGCAAAATCCAGGCTCCAAAAGCCCCATCCCTGCAGACCTCAGGGGGTGGGATGGCACACAAAGAGGCTCTGAAAGGTATCTGGGACCATGCAATGCATCAAGGGCGTTTGACTGATTCTACTGTTGTTATCAAGTACCCAATGGAATTGCTTATAGTGAATTTGGCAATAATGCCCTATAGAAACAGCACTTTGAACTTATATAGTACCTTTGATCCAGGGATCTAAAAGGAGGGGGTTGTCAGTATTACTGTTCCCATTTTACAGAGGGTGAAACCGAGGCAGAGCAGATTTTCTCAAGGTTGTAGAAGAAGGCAGCTGAGAAAGGAAGGTGGACAAAGAAATTATCTCTTCCCCCCACACCCTTTTGTCTTTTTTTATTGCTCAAGTCAATCTTCAGGAATACTTTCTCTGGCTCTTATCTTAAAGTGGAATCTAGTTTCTGGTGTCAAGAACAAGATCCTTCTGCTCATAGCTGCACCAAATAACTCCCCAGGAAGGTGATGAACACACACAGTTCACTGGCCTGATCTGGCAGAATTGTCTTTGCCAGATCTTGCCAACAGCTGCCCTCATTCCTGCCTTTCTTTGACCAAATGTCAAAACGGGCACCTGTCCTAAGAGAAAAAAGTGTGACAAGGAAAGCTGCATTTCTCAATTCTCCAACTTCAGGGTTGTCCAGGTGGAATTTCTTTTCCTTACTAGTGGGCACCAGAGGTTGCCTGCAGCAGAGGGAGAGTGGTGGGTGGACGCTTGCTACACCCTGTAGTGGCAGGGGAAGGAAAAGAGGATTTTTTAAATCACCGCTGTCTTTCCAATGTCATATGAGGGGTGACTTGCCCCACTGGACTGTGGCCCCCTGTCATCCATGCCACTTTCACCTTGTCTCTTGCATGCAGCAAGCCTTACATTATCCTCCCAACAAATCCCCAGCCCAGATAAAATCCCCTGTTTTAAAAAGCTCCAAATTCAAAAAAATGCAGCTTACGTGAAAATCAAGCAGTACTGTGAAAGAAGTTCCTTTAGACTAACACTACGTGTGACTGAATAAATCAACAGGGAGAAACCCCAAATCTTTAAGTGCAACTTTCTAAGTAGAAACTTAAAGCCTGTTTAAAACAGGATTATCAGTAGGAAAAAACCAAAAATAAAAAAAAAAAAAAAACCAAAAAAAGAACCCAAAAAAAAAAAAAAAAACAAAAAAAAAGGGNAAAAAAAGAACCCAACAAAAAAAAAAAAACCAAAAACAAACAAACAAACAAAAAAAACCCAAAAAACCCCCAAAAAACCCAAACCCAAGCTCTGTGAACCGCGCATCTTCCCGCTGCAAGAAGTGCAGAAGCTGGTGGCTAGTGGGGGACAAGAGGATACAAGAAGCAAAAGAAGAAGTCGATCTACCCCATCAGCTCGTGCCAAAGCAAATTTATACTGCGGGGGGAGCAAAATCTTATCAATCTTTCGCTGGCAACGGATGTTTTCCATAGCCACGTTGGTATGTACGGTCCTTGTTTCATGTGGAGGGAGGTGTGAATGTATTTTTCCCCTCCTGGTATGTTAAACGCAGACTTTGCCAGTGCAAGACGGTGCACGCAAAAAAGTCTGTAAAACATTCTGCGGTGCAAGCCCGAGCACGCCGAGAAGAGGCCGCCACGGACGTGCCTTCACACGCCGCGAAAAACCCTTGTGCAATTCACATTTTCCTGTTTTTTACGACTTGCTAAAGAAGCGAGGGGCGGGCGGGGAAGAGGAGGTGTTGGGGGGGGGAAGGGAAGTTCGCTTCTCCC
>VWZN01011642.1:1073-12167 GCA_013396955.1 Regulus satrapa | reverse complement strand
GAGGCAGGTCCCCCCGCGCGGCGCGGAAGCACCGGGCAGCGCCAGCGCGGCACTTACGGTCGGGGCACCGGCTCCGCGGCGTGGGGACGTGCCAGGAGGCCAAGGCAGGGAGATGGGGCAGCTCGGGGGGCTGGGGTGCGCAGCCCCCTCCTCGCTGCGCTGAGGGCAGCAGCTTCAGGGCTGGCGTGGTGTGTCCGGCTGTCCGGTGCCGAGGAGCCGGCGATGTCCTCCTCTGGCACGTCGGCTGCAGTGGGGTGCACCGCGGGGCCAAGGCTTTCTCCTCCTTTGGGGTGCAGGGGCTGAAGCCGGCAGGTTAATTACAAAAGAGTGCTAAGTGGTTAGATCCAAAGAGGGAACTGTTTTCCTGGTGTCCGGCTCGGCCGCGCCGTGTGCGAGCAGCGGCGGGATTGGCGCGGCCAGGAGCAGGAACGGCGTCCGGCTCCTGGGGCGCAGGGTGGGGAGGGTAGTGTGTGTTCTCTCTTGTCTCTTAATATACAAACACTGTCAGCACATTCGCATATATTAATTTATTAGTCTTGTCTTTTTTTTTTTGGTTAAACTTGAGGCACTGCTTTGGGAGAAAAGTGGAGGTTCAAGATTTTAAAAAAAAAAAAATACTAGTGATTAGCCAGCAGCGTTGCCACATGCGGAGCGGGTGAGGCAGCGCCTCGGGGGGGGACTGGCAGGTCTCAGGCCACGTGGAGCAGGGGCTCACGCAGCCCGGGGCACTCCCTGCTCGCCTCCCACCCGCAGCTTCTNCACCCGCAGCTTCTGGATGCAGCCAGGGCGAGGGCGAGGGCAGCCACCTCCACGGTGCCCCGGGTATCCCCCGCGTATCTGCGCCCGAAACTCGAGGAGGAGTAGGAGGAGGAAGAGAAGGTCATGGAGAAGCCGGAGCCGGTGGCGTCGAAACTGCCGCGCCGGGATCCTGAGCGGGAGCCGGTGCGAGAGCCCGAGCGCGACCCGGAGGTGGAGCCGGCGCTGCTGATGTTGTAGGGGCTGTAGTAGCCCTTGCTGGACTGGGACGAGGCCTCCAGCAGCCGCAGGCCGGTCCCATCCTCGATCATGCTCCGGTCCATGGCGTCCTTGTAGGAGATCTTGAGCTTGGTCTTGGGGCAGGTGAGGTACTTGGAATAGGTGTTGACGTCCCGCAGCTTCTGGGCGGTGCGCGCGTCGATGGTGCCCTTCTGCAGCGCCTCGTCCAGGGAGACGCGGCCTGGGGCTTCGGGCTCGATCAGGCCCCCCGTCAAGTACTGCACCTCCAGGAAGCGCTGCCCGGCCTCGTAGTACAGCCAGCCCTTCTTCAGTGCCTGCGCCGCCGACATCTTCGTCTTGGTCCGCGGGTCCTCGAAGCCGTAGAACGCCTTCTGCGCCAGGTTGATGCGGTCCACCATGATCTTGTCAACCAGGCCCTTGGTGACCGCGTCGGCCACGGTGCATTTGTCTCCGGTGTTGGGGTCGATGATGCCCCCGGTGCAGGCCTGCGCTTCCAGCAGCCGCTGCCCCGTGATGTTGTCCACCAGGTTGCGGCGCATCGCCTCCGTGATGGACACCTTCTCCAGAGTGTCCGTGTCCAGGATGCCCGCCACCGGCCCGGTCTCTTCGGTTGGGTCAGTCCACATGGAGATCTGGCTCCGCGACAGGGCTGGGCTGACCGTGTAGGAGGAGGAGGAGGATCCGACCGAGGACGAGCGCGACCGGAAGCCGCCCATGTTGCCGGAGAGCATGTCGGCGAACTCGGTGATGGAGAGGGTGCCCGAGCGGTACTGGTCCAGGGCCGACTGGTCAATCAGACCCTTGCCAATGGCATCGTCGATGTCGTACTGGCGCCCCGAGCGCCTGTCGATGATCATTGACTTCACCACGCCATCGGAGGAGGAGGTGGTGATCTCCTCCCACTCGCACTCCTGCTCTGACAGCTCCAGGTAGGTCTGGTGGTCGATGAGGCCCTTGCGATAGGCTTCGTACACGGACATCTCCTTGCCCGTCTCTGGGTCGACGATCACCACCCGGCGCTTGCGGACGGAGGACTTGGAGGAGGTCTTCCTCTCCCGCTTTTTCTCCTTCAGGGGCAGGAGGCAGAGGCCGGTCTCCGGGTCTGTGATGCACCGCTCCATCAGCTGCAGGTAGGTCAGGTTCTCCTGAGTGTTGGGGTCGAAGAAGCCCTTGGTGTCGTCGCTGGGGTCCAGCAGGATCTCGTTCATCTCCTCGTCGAAGAGGCCCCTCTTGTAGGCCACCTCCACGGGCAGGCGGTGGCTCTCCTCGGGGTCGATGATGCCTCCCGTGGCGATCTGGGCCTCCAGCAGGCGGATGCCGTGGTCCTTCAGGATCAGACCCTTCTTCATGGCCTGGAAGAGGGAGATGAGCTTTCCGGTGTAGGGGTCCCGGTAGCCGGTGACGGCCCTCTCGGCAGACAGCAGCTTGTCCTTGAACTCGGGGCCCACGATGCCCATGCGCACGGCCTCCTCCACCGTCAGCTTGAGGCCCTTGATGGGGTCAATCACGTAGCCCGTGGCCGCCTGCGCCTCCAGGAGCTCGAAGGCAGTGCCGGGCCGGATGATTCCCTTCTTCATGGCCTGGTAGATGGACAGACGCTCCTTCGTGGAGTCCACGAAGACGCCGGCGATGCAGCTGGTGCCCTCCAGGAACTTCTTCAGGTTCTTGGAGACCTCCTCGACAGAGGTGAGACCCTCCTGGAGGCGCTGGGCTGTGGCTTCGTCCATCACCTGCGAAAGGACCAGCTCCTCCACGGTGATCTGCTTCCGCAGCCCCCGGAAGGTGAGCTTCCGCGTGTCGCAGAGCGGGAGCAGGAGGAGCCTGGAGCTCTCGTCCTTCCGGCAGCGCTTCAGCAGCTGCGTGTAGCTGAGCTTCTCGTCCGTGGAGGGGTCCACGTAGCTGCGCACCTCGCTGGGCTCCGACAGCATGTCGTACGTCTCCTTGTTGATGAAGCCCCGCTGGTAGGCCACCTCCAGGGGCAGGTGGAAGCCCAAGTGCGGGTCAATTACGCCCCCGGTGGCGATCTGGGCGTCCAGGAGCTTGAGGGCCTCTTCGCTGGGGATGAGATCCTTCTTCATGGCCTGGAAGAGGGAAATCTTCTGCTCGCTGTAGGGGTCTCTGTAGCCGGTCACGGCCCTCTCCGCGGACAGGAGCCGGTCGTGGATCTCTGGCCCCACCACGCCCTTCCTGACCGCCTCATCAACGGTCAGCATTTCATTCTTCGTGGGGTCGATCATGAAGCCGGTGGCTGCCTGGGCCTCCAGGAGGGAGCGGGCCACTTCGGAGTTGATCAGCCCCTTCTTCAGCGCCTGGTAGACGCTGAGCGTCTGCTTGGAGGAGGGGATGTAGATGCCAGCCACGCAGCCCGACCCGTAAAGGTACTTCCAGACAGTCTCCACATCCAGGAGCTCCTGGAAGGTTTTGGAGCCCTGTTTCAGCAGGTTGTAGATGTCCTGTGAGATGATCTTGGCCTCGTAGAGGTCCTCGGCTGTGATGCGGCGGCGGACGTAGTCGTAGGACGTGAGATTCTGCTGCCGGATGATCTCAGTCTTCTCGATGATCTCGATGATGATGATGATCATGCGCTCCTTGGACACACGGCCCGACTGGAACTCCTCCATGAGATGCTTACGCTGCTCCTCGGGCAGCAGGTCCGAGTGCATGATCTCCCACAGCGACATGGAGGAGCCTGCCCGGCTGCCCACAGGGATGTCCACCTGCGTCTCCTCAAACACCTTCCGTGTCTCCGCTTCTGTGTACATCTGAGTGGTTTCCACCGCTTTGGGCTTCTCAGGCTCCCGCAGAGGCAGCAGGTACAGGCCCGTCTCGGGATCCTCGATGCACCTCTCCTTCAGCTGCACGTAGGTGAGGTTCTCCTGAGTGTTGGGGTCGAAGAAGCCCTTGGTGTCGTCGCTGGGGTCGGAGAGGGTCCTGTTCATCTCCTGGTCGAAGTAGCCGCGCTTGTAGGCCACCTCCACAGGCAGGCGGTGGCTGTGCACGGGGTCGATGATGCCGCCGGTGGCGATCTGGGCCTCCAGCAGGCGGATGCCGTGCTCCCTGACGATCAGCCCTTTCTTCATGGCCTGGAACAGGGAGATGGTATCGCCCGAGTAGGGATCCTTGTAGCCCGTGACCGCCTTCTCGGCCGACAGCAGCTTCTCGTGCAGCTCTGGCCCAACAATGCCAGCCTTCACCGCCTCGTTGACGTACAGTTTGCGGTTCTTCACTGGGTCGATCAAGAACCCCGTGGCTGCCTGGGCCTCCAGGAGGACCACGGCGGTGCTGGCCCTCAGCAGGTTCCTCTTCATGGCCTCATAGATGTTCAGCTTCTCCTTGGTGGCCTCCACGTAGACACCGGCGATGCAGTCGCTGCCATGCAGGAATCTCCTCACCGCGTCTGTCTCGGAGAGCTCCTTCACGGACTTCTTGCCTTCCTTCAGCTGCTCGTACTGGGTTTCGCTGATGATGCAGGAGTCCAGCAGCTCGCTGGCTGGCACCGGCGCACGCAGACCGCTGAACGTCAGCTTCTCCTGCTTTTTGCTCTCTGCCTCCTCGATGATGGTGATGACGATCTTGATGATCTTCTCGATTGTCACTTTGCCCGTCTTGTACTGCCGGAGCAGCTCGCGCCTGTGCTCCTCCGTGAAGTACTCGGAGTGGATCAGCTCCCAGATGGTCATGGTCTGGCCCTTCATGCTGCCCACCGGGACCTCTATGGTTGCTTTGTCAAAGCACTCCTTGGCCTGGCTGTCGGTGTAGACCTCCTCCTGCTGTGACTGGATGGCCTGGTCGGACAGGGGCAGCAGGCACAGCCCGGTCTGCTTGTCGCGGTGGCAGCTCTTCTGCAGCTGGGCATAGGTGAGGTGCTCCTGGGTGTTGGGGCAGTAGAAAGCCTTGGCGTCGTCTCGGAGCTCAGCCAGAGCCTTGTTGATCTCCGGGTCGAAGTAGCCGCGCTTGTAGGCGACCTCGAGCGGGAGCCGGTGGCTGTTGACGGGGTCGATGATGCCGCCAGTGGCAAGCTGGACGTCCAGCAGCCGCAGCCCCGTGTCGCTGGGGATGAGGCCCTTCTGGAGCGCTTGGTAGAGGGAAACCGTCTGACCCGTGTAGGGATCCTTGTAGCCAGTCACTGCCTTCTCTGCCGACAGCAGCTTCTCGTGGAACTCCGGCCCCACCACCTCGGCCTTCACCGCCTCGTCCACAGAGAAGAGCTTGTTACCCACGGGGTCAATGATGTAGCCGGTGGCAGCTTGTGCCTCCAGCAGGGACAGGGCAACCTCTGGCTTCAGCAGGTTTCTCTTCAGGGCCTCGTAGAAGGTGAACTTCTGGCCCGTAGACTCCACCAGGACGCCGGCGATGGCATCCGTGCCCCTCAGGTACTGCCGTACGGGCTCCATCTCTGCCACATCCTTTACCGACTTCTTGCCCTGGTGCAGCTGGTTGTAGAGGTCCTTGTTGATGATCTTGCTCTCGAGCAGCTCGGCAGCGGGCACGGGGCCCCGCAGGCCCTCAAAGCACATCTGGCTCTTTTTCTCACTTTCCTCCACAACCGTGATGACGATCTTGATGATCTTCTCCACTGTGATCTTGCCGGTCCTGTACTGCTGGATCAGGTCCCTCCTTTGGTCCTCAGTGAAGTACTCGGAGTTGATGAGCTCCCAGATGGTCATCGTCTTCCCTTGGAACTTGCCGAACGGCGCCGTCACCGTGGCCTTCTTGAAGACGTCCTTGGCTTCCTTGTCGGTGTAGACCAGCTCTCTACCTTTGGCTGCTTGGTCAGTGAGGGGCAGGAGGCACAGCCCCGTGTCGGGGTCAGTCACGCACCGCTCCATCAGCTGCAGGTAGGTGAGGTTCTCCTGAGTGTTGGGGTCGAAGAAGCCCTTGGTGTCATCGCTGGGGTCGGAGAGGATCCTGTTCATCTCCTGGTCGAAGTAGCCGCGCTCGTAGGCCACCTCCACGGGCAGGCGGTGGCTGTGCACGGGGTCGACGATGCCGCCGGTGGCGATCTGGGCCTCCAGCAGGCGGATGCCGTGGTCCCTGACGATGAGATCCTTCTGCATGGCCTGGAACAGGGAGATCTTGTCGCCCGTGTAGGGGTCCTTATATCCGGTGACGGCCCGCTCGGCGCTGAGCAGCTTGTTGTGCAGCTCCGGCCCGACCACCCCCTCGCGCACCGCCTCGCTCACCGAGAGCCTCGCGTTCCGCACAGGGTCGATGATGAAGCCGGAAGCAGCCTGTGCCTCCAGGAGCACCAGTGCTGTGCCCGGGCTGAGCAGCTTCTTCTTCATGGCTTCGTAGATGCTCATCTTCTGGTTGGAGGGTTTGATCAGCAAACCGGCAATGCTGCTCTTGCCCTGCAGGTACTTCTTGACATCCTCCCTCTGAGAGAGCTCGCCCACACTCACAACACCCTTCGCCAGCTTGTCCAAGCTCTCCCTGCTCAGAATGCCGGCATCAGCCAGCTTCTCTGCTGACACCTTCTGCCGGATGCCGTCGAAGGCGAACTCCGGCTCCCCGTTCTGGGCCAAGCCGTCCATTGCATCCCGGCCATTGGGCACGGCCTTGATGTCCAGCAGCTGCGTCGTTGTAACCGCCTCCCCAGGCAGGTCGTCTGTCTGGATCATGATCTCCCGTCTCTGGGCCAAGGCAGCCTTGTACTCCTCCTGCATCTGCTCGAGCCTCTCCCTCAGCTTCTTGTTCTCTTCTTCCAGAAGCTTCTCCTGCTGCTGCCGCTGCCTCTCCAGCTGCTGTAGCTCCTCCTGCTTGTGCCGGACGTTTTCCTCAGCTTCCTTCTGGTGCTTCTTGGCTTCGTCTAACATAGCTTTCAACTGCTGCTTCTCCTGCTCCATCTCCTGCTGCTGCCGCTCCTGCTCTGCCTTCAGGTTCTGGGCTTTGTTCACCTCGTCCTTAAAGAGCTTCTCCAGCTTAGCTTTCTCCTCCTCAATGAACTTCTCCTTCTGCAGCAGGGCATCTTTCTCCGTCAGGAAGCTCTGCTGGAGGAGCTGCGTCTCCTGACGGAGCTGAGCCTGCTGGGCCACCTGCATCTGGGGTGGGAGAGAGAACAGCGTGGTCAGACACCCAGGAGGGCAGTGGGGGACTGAGGGTGGGCTGAGGCAGGGGCACGGGCGGCAGGGGAGGCACGGAGGCACGGAGTCACCCACGCACTCCCTCCGTCGGGTAAGAGTTAAGGAGCAGAGCCGGGGTTAGGGAGCCACACACAGCACGGGGCAGGACGAGCAGGGGAAGGGCACGAGGGAACGCCCGGCACTAAGGCCGGGAGCTGGGCGCAGAGAGGAACACGGCGGGACGCGCCACGGGGCGGAAGAGCGGTGGGGGTCCCACCTCCACGGCTCCGGGGGTTCGGGGTCCTGCTGCGACGCTGCCTGAGGGGTTTGCTCCACTGCCCCCAACTCTACGCGCGTGCCTGACCTGCACAGAGGGGCTGCCCCACCATCCCCAGCGAGGGTCCTCGGGGACCTGCCCGGGGATGGTGTGGGCTGGCTGGGAAGAGGGACAGCCTCCCTGCGTACCACCACCACCACCACTAAGGGGGACCCACAGCCCAGTACCTCCTCTGCCTTCTGCTGCAGCAGGGCCGCCTCCTCCTTCAGCTTCTCCTTCTCCCTCTCCAGGTCAGCGATGGCCTTCCGCAGCTTTTCCGCGTCCTCGTCGCTCTGGTGCCGCTGGATCTCCAGGGTGTGCACCATGGTCATCTTCTCCCGTGTGGCCAGCTCAGTCTCGTGCAGCCTCTCACTGATCTCCTCCGCCTGCTTCTTGAACCGCTTGGCTTCCTCCTCAGCCTTGGCCTGGGCCATGCTCATCTCGGCCACCTGCAGCTTGAGGCGCTCGGCCTCGGCCGTGATGTCCAGCTGCCGCCGGCGCTCGGCCTCCAGCGTCTTCTGGAAGCCCTCGGTCTCCTCAGCCAGGCGCTGCTGCATCTGCTCCTTGTCCTCCTGCAGCTTCTTCGCGTGTTCCTGCGCCAGATCCTTCTGCTTCTGCAGCATTTCAGCCTCAGCCCGCAGCCGCGTGGCCTCCTGCACCGCCTGCATCTTCTCCTTCAGCATCTTCTCTGCCAGCGCCCGCTGCTGCGCCAGGTCGTCCTCAGCCAGCTGCCGCATGCGGGCGGCCTCCTGCGCCTCCACGCTCAGCCGGGCCACCTCCTCTGCCACCTGCTTCATCTTCTCCGCCTCCTCCGCCAGGAACTTCTGCGTGTTGTCCTTGTCCTTGAGGATCAGCGCCTTGTTCTCCTCCTCGATGCGGCTCTTCAGCTTGGCCAGCTCCTCCATCTGCACCCGGACCTTGAAGAGCTCCTCCTCCACTTGGGCCTTCTGCCGGACGGCGTCCGTCACCTCCTCCTTCAGCCGCTGCAGCTCCTCATCCAGGATGCCCTTCTGGTGGTCCGTCTCATCCAGCTGCAACTTCACCTTGGTCAGCTCCTGCTCCACCTGCGCCTTCTGCCGCAGCGTCTGCTCGGCGAACTTCTTGTGCTTCTCCATCTCGGCATCGGCCAGCTGCTTCTGCCGCAGGGCCGCCTGCTCTGCCTGCGCCCGCTTTGCCGCCTCCAGCTCGGCCTCCTTCCGCAGCTTCTCCGCGTCTGCCTGAGCCTGCGCCTTGGCCTGCGCCTCCTCCTCTGCCCGCTGCTTCAGCCGCTCGGCCTCCCCCACGCGCTGCCGGGACAAGCCGGCGTCCTGCTCGGCCTTGCTGCGGGCAAACTCAGCCTCCTCGGCTGCCCGCCGGGCCCGCTCGGCCTCCTCACGCAGCCGGTCCAGGAGGCTCTGCTCCTGCTGCCGCGTCTGCAGCAGCTCCTGCTCCTTCTGCTGCACGGCAGCCAGGTGCGCCTTCTCCTCCGCCGCGATCCGCTTCTGCGCCGCCTCGCGCGCCAGCTGGATCTGCCGCTCTGACTCCTTCTCCGCCAGCTCCTTCTGCCGCCGCGCCTCCTCCACGGCGGCCCGCAGCCGCTCCACCTCCTCCAGGGCCAGCCGCCGCTGCCGCCCGGCCTCCTCCTCGGCCGCCAGGATGGCCTGCACCTTCTCTTCGGCCTCGCGCCGCCGGCCCTCCTCCTCCAGCGCCAGCGCCCGCTGCCGCTCAGCCTCCCGCTCCGCCTGCTCCCGGCTGCGCTGCACCTCCTCCGCCTCCCCACGGATGCGGTTCAGCTCCCGCTCCAGCTCGCTCTTGCCAGCCGAGGCCCTCTCGAAGCTGGCCTTCAGGGCGCGGATCTCCTCCTCCACCTGCCGCCGCTGCCTCAGCGTATCCTCCACCAGCCCCTTCTGCCTCTCCAGCTCGCTCTCCGAGGAGCGCTTCAGCAGGGCGATCTTCTCCTCAATGTCCTGCTTGTGCTGGGCCGCCTGCTCCTCCAGCAGCTTGCGCTGGTAGGCCTCGTCCTCCGCCAGCCGCCGCAGCCGCTCGTTCTCCGCCTCCTTCTCCTTCAGCGCGATCTCCGCCTCCGCCTTCAGCCGCGAGGCCTCATTGATGGCCGCCAGCTTCTCCTTCAGGATGCGCTCGGCCTCGGCGCGTTGCCGGCCGGCCTCGTCCTCTGCCAGCTGCCGCTGCCGCTTGGCCTCCTCGGAGAGGGCGCGCAGGCGGGCGGCCTCCTCGGCCAGCTCCCGCAGCTTGTTGGCCTCCGCCTCCAGCCGCTGCTTGGACTTCTCGCTGCTGGAGCGCGACTCCTCCTCTGTCTTGGCCTTGCTCTCCAGCAGGACCTCCATCTCGGCCCGCAGCTTGGCCAGCTCCTCCTCCAGCTCTTTCCTCCTCTGGATGGCCTCGTTCACCTCCCCCTTCAACCGCGAGAGCTCTTCCTCCAGGAGCAGGCGCTGCTGCTCCCCGTTCTCCATCTCCGCCTTCAGCCGGATCAGCTCCTGCTCCGCCGCCAGCTTCTGCTGGGCTGTGCCCTCCGCCAGCTCCCGCTGCTTTTCCAGCTCCTCCTCCGCCAGCTCCTTCTGCCGCAGGGCCGCCTCCTCTGCCTTGGCGCGCTTGCGGGCCTCGCGCTCCGCATCCTCCTTCTGCTTCTCGGCCTCCTCCTGCGCCAGCGACTTCTTGTGGGCCACCTCCTCGGCCTGCAACCGTAGGCGCAGCGCCTCGTTGGCCTTCTGCCGCCAGCGCTCCAGCTCCTTCTCAGCCTCCTCCCGCGAGCGCTCGGCCTCCAGCTGCTGCCTCTTCAGCCGTTCAGCCTCCTCCTGCAGCTGGGCCACCACGTCGTGCTCCTGCTGCAGCGACAGCTCCAGCTGCGCCGTCTTCTCGGCGAAAGAGAGCCTCTTGCTCTGCAGCTCGGCCTCGGCGCTGCGCTGGGCCACCTCCTGGGCCACCTGGATCTGCCGGTCCTTCTCGGCCTCGGCCTGCCGCATGCGCCGCTCGGCCTCCTCCGCCTGCAGCCGCAGCTGCTCCAGGTCTGCCACCGCCTTCTGCTTCTCCCGAGCCGCTTCGCGCTCGGCCTGCACCTTGCGCTTCAGCTCCTCCTCCGCCTCCCGCTTCTTCTGGCTCTCCTCCTTCACCTGCCGGCGCAGGCGCTCGGCCTCCTCCTGCGCCTGCCGCTTCTGCCGCTCGGCCTCCTCGGCACGCGCCCGCAGCTCCTGCAGCTCTGTCTCCGCGCCCTCCCGCTGCCTCTCGGTGCTCTCCAGCTGCAGGCGGATGAGGCGGATCTCCTCCTCCACTTTCTTGCGGTTGTATTCGGCCTCCTCGATCAGCTTCACCTTGGACTTGATCTGCTGGTCTGAGTTCTGCCGCAGCTGCATCAGCTCCTGCTGGATGTTCTGCTTCTGCTGCTCGGCGTCCACGGCCACCACCTCCCGCCGGGTGACCTCCTCCTGCATGCGGAGCTGCAGCTCCCGCGCCTCCGCCTCCGCCTGTGCCTTGGCTTTGGCGTGGGCCTCGGCCAGCTGCCGCTGCTTCTCCAGCTGTGCCTCCACCTCCGCCAGCCGCTTCCTCTCCTCCTCTTTCAGCTTCTCGGCGGCTTTCTGGAGGGGAGAGAGGGTGCAGGGGACAGAGAGGGGGAGAGAGAGACAAATCACAAGGGATGCGATCGCGCCGTGGAATCGATGCTGGCCCGGCCACGCGCTGCCGAGACGGCGGAGGGGCGGCAGGGGCGCGTGGAATGGGTTCGGACCC
>VWZN01011641.1:2602-92609 GCA_013396955.1 Regulus satrapa | reverse complement strand
AAAAAACCCCAAACCAAACCCAAAAAAACTTGAAACTTGTTGAAGAATGAAGGGTTGTTACTACTGTGTTGAGCCAACCGCTTGAAAGTTACCTGAGAATAAAATGGCAAATCTTGTTATTGTAATGCTTAAAAAAATTTTATTCTAATGAATGTTTTGGGCAAGTAGTCTTTATTTAAATTTGTACATGATCAAGCATTCCAATGGAACATAATAATATTTTCTTTTTGTTGTCCACTAAATCCTAGTGCTTGACTCTAAAAAATGAACTAAAATATTTAGTAGCTTGGTTTCTAATTTGGCAGATAAATGTGCATTGTGTAATCTAACTGTGATATAGGGAATAGTTCTGAGACTGCTCAGATATTAGATACTATATAGTAAAGATACTATTTAAAATAATTTTTAATATTTAAAGAGTTGTGGTAGAACAGCAGCATATTTTTGGAGTATGTGGTATAGTTGCATTGCTTTAGACTTCTGAACAGAGGAAATAATTAAAGAAATATCAGAATATATGTTCAGATTTTCAGTGAACTGATCAGGAAAGAACATGTAGCTGTGACTTTCATGTTTGAATAAATCCAGTTATAATAAAGTTTTGAGATTTTGTAATCAGTTATGTGTTTCAGTGGCACACAACAAACAGAATTTTCAGTACAGCTGCTCTCTGGTCTGATACTTTTATCTTAAGGATGACTACTTCTTTTAGGGAAGACTGGGAATTGTTAAATTTACAAAAAAATGCATGTTTTGAGGAGCTAATTCTTAACTTCCAGTGCCTTAAGGAATATTTAAGTCCTTAAAGTAGGAATAGGTTTTCTTCTATAGCAATCAAAATGTTTTGTGTATGAATATGAATACAATTGCATGTAGCAATTAGGTGCTGTATTAGTATCTGAATTAGCAGCTCTGGAATATGGCCAGCTTGTGCCAGGAAAACAGCCAGTAGCCTGAAGGAGAAATACCTTAATTAATATGTAATAACTGCTGTAGAGATTTCTTAGTATTCTGGTAAACTGCATTTGTAATTTTTTTGTATTACTTAGGACAGTTGTAATATCAGTTTGAAAAAATGTGGAAGACCGAAAACTTACGTAAAGTGAGATCGAAAATTACTTGGATCTGTTGAATGTATTTTAAAGCCACAAATTTCTTCATACAATGAAGATATCACAGCAAGAATGATTTACCTTGGAGCATTTTAAGATTTACTCATGTACTGTTTATTTTTGGTGCTAGGTTTCTTCATAAAGTAAGAAGACAGTACATTTCCTTGACCTACATGTGAAGTTTACTTCAAGCATATTCTTTTCAATAAATAATAAAGCTGTTCATACAACAGATGCCAACCATGTCTCTAAATTGCATTTCTGTACATTCTACTAATGAGAACAACTTACTAACCTGAAGTAGTAATTTACAGGGCTCCAGTTTTCATTGGGTACTTAAGTGGTACAGACAGCATGGGCTCCCACTTCTGCAGTGGGGCTTTTTCCCACATGACCATTCCATTCTGAAAGGCTTCAGTTAAGGCATCATAATTTATCTTAACTGCCTGTTGTGTTGAAAACCAGTGAAAACCTTCTCTTTTAGGCTCTGCCCTGTCATTATTGTAATAAGAGGAGAGAATCAAAAGGCGTAATTTTTTCATGAGTACCTGGAAGAACAAAGAGACAAAATCAACGTGTTGTTAGTTTAATTTGAGCTGAATGTCTTCACTTCAGTCTTTCATATTCCCATTATTTTATTAGCTGTATAGGCCATTAAAGAACACTGTAAACCTTGACTTCACTAAGGAGAGTGGTAATAAAGTCACAGCCTGTAGCTCTGAAGTAATTTAGTCTCTTGCTTTATGCAAGATACTTAAGCTCAGTTTCAGATGCCCAGTTTCTTTGCCTGTTTTGTCTCCATTAATGGGATCCATGTGAGATTGGATTCTCAAAACCAGTCATCTCTGGTGGGCTTGTCTGGAGTCTCTTGCCATTGTAGCTTTTTGTCCCTGGGCAGGAAGGGTGACAGGAGGTTCAGCTGTTCCTTGGTACCTTCATACCATGTGAAACTTGTGATGGCTGCTATTTGAGATTTAGCTGCCTCTTGGCCTTGCATGAGGGGACTCTGAATCCTAGTGCTGCCCTGCAAATCACACAGAGGTCTGTTCGTGGTGGTGTAGCCGCCATTTATCTGGGTGGGTGACAGGCCAAAATGGACATTCTGTCCCCTGGTGTTTGCAGTTTCCTTTGCACAGTAAAACTGCAGGCTCACTCTGGGAAAGATGAGTAAAAGGATGAGGAGTCTTGGACAACTTGGACTTCTTAGAAGCTTTTCAGCTGGCTGGTCTCTGGGCTGTATGAGAGCATCTCCTCCCTCCGATTCCTGCTTACAAACTGTGGTTTGTATAGTGTCCCGTCCCATCAGCAGCCATCTGGCCTGTACAGGGGACAAGACTCAGAGGACTTATGTCCTGCCACACCCAAGGTGCTCTTGAGCACTCCTCAACTGCAGAGAAAGACTAGACCTTTCATAAACTTGGTCTTTGTTCTTCCTAGTCTCTTGTGCTATGCCTTCATACAGGTTGAGTTCTTGCTGCGGAGGTGCGAGGCCAGCAGGGCTATCGTAGATGGGGTATTCCTACACAGGAAACACAGGAAATTGCCATAAAAGTACCTCACTCTTTAGATTGTGCCTTGAAACTATTATTTTATGACATAATAAAAAAATCCCAGTAGCACACATCCCTCCCTCCCTTCCCTTCCCCAGTCAGGGCATGATTTGTTGAGAGCATTGTTTGCCCTAAAATCAAGGTTTTGTTTCTTGTACTCATTTCTAGTTTTCTCTAGCCATCTATTCTTATGTCCTTTGCTTACATTGTAAACTCTTGGAAGAAACAAGTTTTTGCTTGTTGGTTTATTTTTCTGTCTCTAGTGCCTTGCAGAATGAGGTCTTAGTGTGTAAGGCTCATTGGCACTTCAACAACACATCTCCTAAGCCTTGGTAGTGGTAGATCTACTTGGAAATATACTTCATTTAATTTTGCGATTAATTTTTATTTATTTTATTTCCCTTCATCGCTGTATCACAATTGTTTATCTATGTCTTTAGGAAAGATATTCTAAAGAAAATTCCAGTTACACATATTTAACACTCTCTCAAGTCGAAAGAGTTGCCCTGTCTTCTATACAATTTAAAATGAAGCTAAAATATTTTTTCTAAGTAATTTTGAATTAGCAGCTTTTTCCTGTTAAGACTATTCCCTCCCTCCCCCATATAGGTGGGAACATTTCCTATACATATATTACTATATATATATATATCAAACATATTAGTTTAACTGTTAGCTAAAAAAACCAAAACCTACTTGTGGCTTAAACCATAGTGGACTCACCTGAATCAAATCTTAATGATCTAACAAACCAAGGACAATGTCTGTAAAGCTGGAGCAGTATCAAAAGTACTGAAATTTTCCCACTATATAGGGAAGTGGTTTTACTAACTCAGGTTTGTTGAGTATAAAGTAAAATCACTTTCCTGATGTTGATTATTCATTATTGGTGTTCAACATAATCTACATCTAGCAATAAAATTTTAAAAAATATATTATTTTATTTTTTAGCAAATATACATGTTTGAAGTCTTTAAGGTCTAGCATTAGGTCAAGTGACATGAACTAACTCCCGTCAGCATGAATATGGATCCTCTAAAGTGTCTTTAATGGCCTAGGCATCAGTTTAAATTAGGTTAATTACTAAGAATACATTAGAGAAATGTCTGTGTTTATTTTCAAAAAATTTAATTGCATTCTTTGAGCTGATAAAATCTAAATTAGTTAATATGTAAATTGTTAGGCTTCTTTTACCATGTTTGGTAAATATATTTTAAGATGTAAATAAATGTTTTTAAAATAGTTACTCAATTGCCACCCAACTTTAGTTTGCCAACGTAAAATCCTGAGTGAAAACTGTATTAGAAGTATTAACTGAAAGCTGAAATCACTTGGTATTCTAAAATGTTATCTCTTTTTTTTTTTTTTTTCTTTTCTTTCTTTCTATTTTGCAGCATGGGTGAGCTCTCTTTCTATGGGAATGGTCTTCTTCTGCTCCCCAATAGTCAGCATATTCACAGACCTGTTTGGCTGTCGAAAAGTAGCTGTTATTGGAGCTGCAGTAGGGCTTGTTGGACTCCTTTCGAGTTCTTTTGTAAGGTAAAAAATTTAAATTCATATCTTTCAAAATATTTTATACATTTTTTAGTGTTGTAATGTCAACCTAATCAATGAGTTAGAGTGGTATTATATTATCTGTAGAAAACTTCTTTTATTTGGGTTTAGTTTTGTCATTTGAACTATGACTTATGAACTCTCAACTTAAAAAGTATGTTTAAAAATAAAATGTTTATAAATAAAGAGTCCCTATTTAACAGGAACCACTATGTATAAATGTATCAACAGCAAGACTAGTGCTGTAAGATCAGCAGCATTGTCCAGGACAAACTAATATGTTTGCTTGAAGTACATTGTGTTTTAACAGGTATGTAAATGTTGTTGCCTTCCCTTCCTGTCGTGTCCCCTTAATTTTCTTTTGAAACCATTTTAATGGTGATAAAACACAGTAGGGCCTCCAGAAAGCCATTAAAATTCTAGTGGAATTGGATGTTTTCTTCTGTTCTTACTGGTCCAATTGTCAAACAGAAAGAGAAAACCTTTGTTTATTGACTATACTTAAAGCTTATTTGTTTTGGTTTCTTTTTCCTTGTAGTTAACAATTAATTTGTATGTTTCTTTTCATTTTTTCATTTGTATGTAACTTTTGCAGAGTAAATGTCAGATTCAGCAGTGACTGATTTGTTAGATGGACCCTGTAGAAAATGAGGAAACAGGAAATTTGCTTGGTTTAGTCAGCATCAGAAATTGGTCAGTGAAGGTAGGGTGTAAAAAGTAGCAGGAAAATAATCCAGTTACCTCTAGTTCTCAGACTTTTTTTTTTTTTTCCCCAACCTTAGCAGAATAAGTATAGGAACAATCAAGCTACATTCAAAAGAGATTTTGACTTAGGTGCAAATTTATTTATGCAGGTATTTATGCAGGTCAAAAGCTTGTGAAAATATATTTTCTGTGCTTGTACTCCGAACCATATGGATGTGAGCTGCTGTGATCTGAATGGTTAATCTTGGTGCAAATATCTGGCTTAATTAATTTTATTAAACAAACCAACCCCCCAATTCTTGATAGTTTTAAGAAGCCTCTTACTAAATGAGAAGTAAAAATTAAAAGATGTGTCTTGGAAAAGTCTTTCTTCCTCCTTTCTTTCTAGTAGTATGTTGAGTGATAAATACTAAAGCACCCTTGTTATTAGATCAAGATCATTCTTGTGTTTGCCTGATACAATGGAACAAGGGCCCCGAAGAGACATGCAAGAGCAAGTTGTGTTGTAAAGGCTTTAAAAATATTTCAACTTAACTAAACTTTGAAAAGCACTTTGCGAGGTGAATTCTTTTCAGAGTACATGTCAGGTTGATGTGCAAACTTGGTGTTTCATTGTGTTACTCACATTAAAATGATTTATGCCTGTGATGTTATCAGTTCATTAAAGGAGTATAGTTCAGATACAGAAGTTAGTGTTCTAAAGTAAAATACTGTAAATCAGACAAACGTTACTATAATCTACTGTTTTTGCATTGCACTAATTTCTTAATATAAATTTTATATTATTTCTCAATTCAAGAAATTGAGATGTAAATGTTTATAATACTTTAATATGCATGTTGTGCTGCAAACTCTAAGTGAATTTACATATGGAAGCAAAAGTTCACTGTCTTTACTCTTTGATGTAATTTCTCTCATTTTGTAACTTCTGGTATTATTTTTCCTGGTTATTTTTTATTAATAAAGGTAAGAAGTCTTTCCCCCTTCTTCTGTTTCTGCTGGCTTATGTTCTGTATCATCAGCTTCAGAAATTGACAGTTTAATATAGAAAGTGACAGTGTTATGTTACACAAATAATTATTTTTCACTATAATACACAAAAGCAGAGTTCCTGGAGTCAGACCTTAGTTAGTCAAATACTATTTTCTAAGAAGTTCTTTAATTGCATAAGAAGCATGTGGAATCTATTTTTGTACAGAGGGGTGCTGGCAAGTTGCATCCTGTGATGAAAAGCACTACATAAAGCATTCATGTGCCTTAAAAAAAAAAAAAAAGTTCAAAAGTTCAAAATATTAACTGTTTTCCAGAAGTGCTTTAAAAGCAGGTGTTAACTGATAAAACAAGAGGTGAAGGTTCATTGTAAACAAAGCATTAAAAAAATTGTATAGGCTCTCATGCGCCACTTCAGAAAACTCATAAAAATTTCTTGCACCCTGACTCCAGCTAAATGTTAAAAAATGTTTTCTTTCACTAGGTAATACTACAGCACTAATTTATTTAATTACACAGCCGCTGTTACTTCATACTTTTAACATTTCTTGCACAAGTACTTTTTATTGATGTCCCATGTTTTTGATCAATTACAGTGGCTCTGCTTTTTTTTGCAGTTGTAAATTTTTTTAGACTATTTGTCTAAAAAAAATCAATATCTAAAGACTATAATTTATTAATATATTACATTACGAAATTTTGTCAGTATGTAAGTATATTCTTTTTCAGTGTTAATGATGTTTGCCACGTTTGTTACTTTATTGTCATAACAAACTGTTTACTTGATTTTTTTTTTTTTTTGTGGTTCATGAGGAGAGTTCAGTATTACATTGAGTATCACATTTGATCTGCTAGCACAGTGAAAAAATATGTAAATCAAAACAGTACAATTTTCTTTGGAAAAAAAAAATCCAAAAACTCAGCAATGGTTGAACTTATATTTGCCTAATTTGCCTTGACAATGGGTTTTGAAACTCTTTTTACCCACACTACCTGATGTAATTATAATTGAATGTAATTTTTCTTTTTTTACCTGTTCAGTGAATTCTGTGAAATTTTTCAGTGGCAGGAGATAGGTAGGTAGAATAGTTGCTGAATTAACCTGATACAGTGCTACTCAATTAAAAGTATATACAAATTCTTATTTGCAATAGTGAGTTATGTTGGTTGATTAATTGATTGCTTGGATGTGAAACTGATTTGTTGTTCACTTCCAGGTGAACAAGCATCCACTACCTTACCAAACACTAATGATTTGTTCTTGTCTTTTGGTACAGCACCATTGAACCTCTGTATTTCACCTACGGGATCTTGTTTGCCTGTGGCTGCTCGTTTGCCTACCAGCCCTCCCTGGTCATTCTGGGGCAGTATTTCAAGAAGCGCCTTGGACTCGTGAATGGCATTGTCACTGCAGGCAGCAGCTTGTTCACAGTGTCACTGCCCTTCCTCCTGAGGGTCCTCATCGACTCTGTCGACCTGTTCAACACCTTGAGGATCCTCTGCATCCTTATGTTTGTTCTGTTCCTGGCTGGGTTTACGTACAAACCTCTTGTTCCCAGCACCAAAGACAAGGAGGGAGGAAAGAAGGGAAAATCCAGATTACCTCCTGAGAAAAAGATTTGCAATTTCTCAGTTTTTAAAGTTCTCAGTTACCGAATCTGGGCTTTTGGGATCCCAACTGCACTTTTTGGATACTTTGTGCCTTATGTTCACTTGGTAAGTGCACGTTTCTCCCTGTATGTGATGTGTTTGAGACTATCCATATTGTCTGCCTTTGTGTTAGTGATTCAAAAAGTTATTGGCGATAGGAAGCCAGATTTAAACCGCATGTTGCGTTAGGGAAAAATGCAAAATTAATTTGGATTTGTTTTACTAAAAGAATGCTTTAATCAGGAGTATTAGTTAAGCTAGTTAAAAATCTTTGCTCTTGATGCAAGGTTTAAAATGCTTTAAACATGAAATGAGAGATTTGAAGAATATTCTGTACTATTCCAAGGAGGATTCTTTATTTTGGTACTCAGCTGCATACGTTGCTAATGACCCTTGTGTATTTTAGAGGAAGTGTGAAAGGAGTAAATAATGTTAGAAGTGTAATTTTTGTTCCTTTGTATTGAGGTGTGTTCACGTGTCAGTTTTTAGGATTTATTGAATTTGCCATTTTTCAGGCGAATTGAAAGCAAAGTAACTGGATTTTTCTGTCTCTCAGACTTCAGCCTTGTAGTTTACTAGCATAGCATTAATACAGCAGCTCCTCTCACCCTGTCCCTGACAGGTGAGCTGTGTTTTACTGCTGTCTACATCAGCTCGCTGAGCTTTGGCTTCTGCTGGTGATGGGGAAGATGTCAATGGGTAATTCGCTGTACATGTACTAGAGCTGTTTCCCTAGCAGGAATTTTTTTGTTTGTTTGGGTTTTTTTGTTTGTTTGTTTGTTTTGTTTTGTTTTGTTTTTTGTTTTTTTTTTGTTTTTTTCTCCGTTGTGCACTCCTGAACTAAAAAAATTTAGGTGCAACTGGGAGATGCATGCATTTGTATCAGGCTGGCTGACACACACTGTGCTGCTGAAATGGCGAATTATTCTTGGACAGCTTGCCAGTGGTGCTCTCTAAACTGAAATGGTGTAAACCAAAAGACTTAAAAGGGGAAAAATGGGCAAAAAGGCCACAATCTCCAACGAGATGCTGCTTTGAGACCATTACATATGGTCATATTCAGAGTACTGGACAGAGCATGGGCTAGTAGAACCCAGTATGAAAACAGAAGGGTCATTTTAATATTCATTATTCACCCATGATAGAACAGTGAAATTAATGGTAATAAATATCTTCTTTCAACAGATCTTCAGTGCTTTAAAAGCTGGGGTTTTTTTATACAATATAACAAGTGTTTGTCACTGTTTTCTGGTAATTGGTTTGATTACCAGCTCTGACATTTGTTTTTAAAATTACTTTATGGTGGGGGGCTAGTGTGTTTTGGAGCAGCTGTAAACTGACTTTTATTAATGTTTAGTTCTTGTAATTTAGCTTTTAATCATTTACATCTTATTGTATTACACTTCATATTAGCCTATTGCAAAGGACTGTACAATCCAGATGACATCTTATGCTATTTCCCCATAAGCTTTATAGAGATACTTTAAAATAAAACAAGCTTCAGAGGAGTAGGAGTCAAGTGTTCTAGAGTAAGCTATTGGATAGGTCATAAATTGTTCTTAACCTTTGCAGAGAACTGAAGAATAAGGCTATACAAGCAGGAACAAACAACTTCTAAAATATATTTATTGAAGGAGAAACTTGTGATTTTTTTGGAAGGTGCTTGTGTTACTGCTTCCTGTCTATAAATCAGACTAAAGCACTTAGTTGGCTTGTAAAGTACAAAGCCCTTATATTATACTCTACTATATAATACTATAATAATGTAATTTTTATTTTTATAGGGTGCTCTTACTCCTGTGGAGTGCTTTCCCCCCCATCAGATTGGCACAAATTGTGCTTATGAAATAAATCTCAAGTATAGGAAAACAATTTGATTGAGTCTGTTTCTAATATAGTGTTTGATAACACTATAAAATTAATTCTAGTGTACTGTTAGAATTGAATATTTTAAAGATGACCTCAAATTATATGAAGATACTCTTTTTGCTCAGAGTTTCAGAGAAACCATGATGCTCAAGTGTTTATAATACAAACACTTCATATAACATAAAATCTTTCATGATTGGCAGACACATGCTTTGTATGCTCTCTTTGAGAGGGGAAGCTTCAGCTCTTAGTAAAACTTACACTGGATAGCTCTTGTCAAAACCCCTCCCTGAAACCCAGAAGTTTTCATTTTAATTTTATCTATTATTATTAGATACAAGTATTAACTTGTATCTAAACACTCCATTTTACTTAAAGTCGCTGTGGATCTGTAGTTGAGAAAGTGAATAAATCAGTGTTTATGAAGACACAGCATGGATTGTGCCCTTCAGCTCAAGTAGATAGCTCTGGATGTTTTTATCCTAGTTTTGTCTGCTTTTGATAAAAAAGCCACACTTTGTGTGCTTTCAGAAGAACATAAAGTACGTACTTAGAAATAAGTCAAAGGCTATAAGAAAAAATAAGGTTTTTCTATGGTGCATCTACCAAACCAGAGACTACTTTCCTCAGCTTTTGAAAATGAAAGTTGCTGTTGTTTTACTCTTTACTGTATTTTTAACACTGTAGTAACACTGGAAAAGGGATATGATCCTTAAGTGACAGGTTCTGCTATGTTAAAATTCTTTAATTTTTCCCAGTGTTAGGGGCGGCTGACAGCAGCTAGGCTGCTAGTCAGGGATGCTGGTTACAAGTGCCCTAAGGAAAAAAAAAAACAAAACCAAAAACCAAATCAAAGCAAAAAAACCCCCAAACAACAGAAAAACCCAACAAAACAAACTTATGCAGTGAATGTCATGGCCTCTGACCTGGCACTTGTACTCACCAAGTCCCCTTTTTCCCACCTGGAAAGACAGCTTCTGCCAGAACAGCTGCTTTTGACCAGGTGATGAAGCAGAGGGGGCACAGGTTGGGGTCCTTGTGTGTCACCACTCAGCCCGTGGTGGCTGGGGCTGCGGGTGGGGTGAGCTGGGGTCGCTGTCTGCCAGCCTGGCACTGCTCAGGAGTTCCTGAGGTCCCAGACAGGGTCTCTGGGTGCTTCTGTGCCATCCCCAGTCTCTGTTTATGCCTCCTGTGTTTTATGCTGTGACCCCCATAGTAAAAAAGAATTTTAAACTTTTTTGGGCTTTGAAGTAACAGAATTAGCCGAGTCTTTGCAGTTTAACTCTCTGCACTGTATTTGCTATGTGGAGTAAAAACTGTTAAAACCAAAGAAACAACTCGCTCATTAAGTAGGCTCTAATTACAATTAAATGCACTAACAAATTGATTATAAGGCATGCTAAATAAGAACTGGGAACTCTTGCCAGGTCTTGACAGGAATCCTGACTGGTAGGTATCAGGCATCAGATTCCTTTTGGCTCTTGCAGGGGAGAACCAAAAGGGAGAGCTTTTCTTATCCCAGTTTAATTGGTGTCAAATTCCTTTAATAGGTGTTCCATTACATGTAACTTGGGAATTGGGTTGAGATAAAGACTATAAATAAGTTTTTCCTTAAGTTTATTCTATACTTTCAGCATTAATGGAGATTGTTGAAGAAGAAACTGATAAGTCATAAGATTACTAAATCAAATGCTTGTTATTCCTCTCAATTTTAAAACCAGTCCAAACTAGTGATTGAGAATTTTTTTTTTTGGTGCCTCTCTAAAATAGGCAGACAGACAAGTAAAATCTTTGCTTAATCTATTTTGGTTTAAATTGTGAATTCATAGCAGCAATCTGTGGAATTAGAGGAAACACTTGCCCTTTCCAAGTGTTTTGAGTAAGGACTATCTCACAGGGAAATGAAGTATATTTGAAAGAAAGTATACCTAGTCTCTGTGCCACTTGTCCTATGTTTGTTTCAATCATAAATAGAGAAATTATGTTTTTCAGCAGTCCGATGTTAAGGGCTTAGTGTTGGTTTTTTATCCTTAAAAAAATACTTAATTAAGGTTCATGCATCCTTAATTCTTAGGAGCTTGTGAGGTCATTTCTGTTAAAATTTGATACAGGGTCACATGCTCAGTAGCTTGCAAGATGTGGTTGCTTTTTGTGCTTTATTTAGCAGGGTGAAAAAAATACTGCTTAAAATGGATGTTGTCACTGCCTGGTCTTCTCTAAGCAGTGACTAAAGTTGTTACCAGGTCTCAGTATGAATTTAGGAAAATATTAATTATGACACACTTGCAAAAATGGGCCCAGTATTGTGTTGATGCAGCAATATTCAGCCACTATGAGGAATACTGCTGGGACTGGTAATATCATGTTAATACTTTCAGTGCAGTCTTTCAGTCCTGTAGTAATTTGTGTTGGGGTTTTTACAAAGATGGTTTGATTTAGCAGTTACTTTTATTAAATGCCTCTCACTAGTGACAGGTCCTGCCTTATTTATAGTATTTGACACCTTACAGGATGAAAAACTGAATGTAACAACCAAGTAGTTGGAAAAAAAAAAATTAGGTGTTCTACATTTTAAAAAAAGCAACTGGATGGTAGATAATGCAATACAAGTGTGTCTTGATAAAGTTTACCTTTCTAAGTTTAAATATTTGTTATGAAGAAAATACTCCTGAAGGATGGCTAGATATATTTGAAAATTAGGCTTATGGTTTAAATATGGCTGCAAGCTTGTATACAAAGCTACCCATTAACTGATGTGCAGTGTGAAAGTTACTGTGACACAGACTGCCCTCTTAAAACTTCAGAGTAGCTCAGGAAAAGGATTTCAGCATTTCTCACCTTGCTTTGCTGCCCATTTCTTAATCTACTGTGCAAATCTGACTTTTCCTTCTGATGCTTATCCACGCTCATGTTCCACAATGGGTACATACTTGCAGTATGTAGAGATTTTTGGTTAGCAGTAGCTATGTGGAGTGTATGTGTTCTCTGTCTATTCGCCTCATTTTTAAGAGATGAAAAAATTCTTTGTGTCCGATCATTTTTTCCAACAACTTTCTTAGGCGAATCTGCCTTGGTAGGCAAACAAGTACTGGATTTAATGTCCTCCATTGATAGAGGCTGAAGATTCAATGCCTCATTGCTTCTCTGAAATCTGCATGTGCTGGGAATAGGTTCATCTAACCCTCCAGAGAACAGCAAAGTGACATTGCAGACCTAGTGCTCAGGGAAGAAAAACGTAGATACTTCTGCTGAGGAACAAAGCGTCTCCTTGGACTCTGCTCTAAGATTCTTGGAAAAGAAAATGGAACTCAGTATGAAAAGTAAAGATGCTTCCAAGCAATTTTATTCATTGGAGAGTCATGAAAGCTGGTTAGAGTTGCTGTAGAGTACATGATAGTCAAAAGAACCTTTTCATGCATATAAACAAACTCGTTTTCTTGGCTGCATCACAAAATCAGACAACTTGGATAAATATTAGTATGTCCTCTGGGTGGTTGTGTCTGTTTCCAGATCCTGTGTTTGTCACTTTGAAGTTGCTGAGTTTAGTGCCATGCCCACATAGTCTGTCCTTGGACAAAAAGATGGTGATGTCTGCTGGTCTATGCTTCCTAGCTTTTGCTGGAACATCCATTTTGTTCCTGCTCTTTAGATAAGAAGTCTTTTTCACTTTAGAAACATCCTAATTAACAGGAGGACTTGCTGATATGGATTAGAGGTGATGCAGACTTTTTTGGCCAGATTTGATTCCTCCCTCCCACCTCCTGATCTGTAGTGTGAGTTCTGTGTCTTTTGTGTGATTTAACTGTTCTACAACTACTTTATCACCTTGGAGTACCTTGTTAAATCGAGCCTGGAGGATGACTTTGCCTTCAGCTCTATTCTTTACGAGACACCTATTTTGGCTTGTGTCTGCCCATTTCTCACTCTCTATCAATGATGTGCCTTGTTTTTGTTAATAAGAGATCAGATTCTGCTGTGGAAATTCAGTGTGTTTGAACCTTTGCCCCCTAAAATTTGTGCCAATAAAAACTGTTGTCTTGTGCAATCAGTTTGGAGAAACAAAGAGCCAAGTTCTTGTGAGATCCTCTGAGTTACAGCTTTCATAGGAACTTGTCTGAAATTCTTGTAAATGTAATTTGTAAGCTGTGTTTACTTCCATATACTCTGTAAGTTTCTGAAACTTATTCAGGACAAAATATTATATCTATTCTGCCTATTAAGAAAATATAGACATTTTCCACTTGTAAACTGCACCCTCCCTAGGCAAAAGCTTTGGGTCATTAGGAAGAATTGTACTGGAAAAATATAAAGGGGGTATAGAAACCACCAAAAGTTCTTCAGGCAGATCTGAGCTGCTGTGTTGGGATAAACTATTATAGGATGGATCTCACTGCAGTGTTTGATGTTCTGCCCAACAAGACCCTAATCATCATCTATAATATGTCTTACAAATATTTCTGTAACTCTAAGTCTCCCCTGAAGGGAGAACACACTGATGTTTTGTTCCCTAAATGTTGTTAGATATGTCATCTCTAAATCACATCTTCTCATTTGAGAAATGAGTGTTTTAGCTTCTGCCTTTATCCACAGACAGTGGCAGTGTCTCCGTGTTCTCTGCAGTGGGACACTTGCCCAAGGAGCCATAGTAGAAAGGATTGACCTTGCAATACATGAAGCTGCTCAGGTTTTGCACTGTGTGTGAAGTCCTAATCCCACATCTCTCTCCTCCCTTTAATTCTTATGCCCCTGGATTCCACAGTGGAGACAGATGGAAGCACAGAGACAAATGTTTTCCTCTGTGTCTGAGGGCAGAGCATGGGGAATAGTCTGGTGTATACTCTAAGGACTCAAGTAACCAAAAATCTCTGAACTTTAACGCACGAAGTCTGCATATCCACAGTAAAGTGTATACACATAACACATCTTGTAAGGCAATAACACATCAGTTCTTGTAAGGTAAGTACTTGTTTGTTTTGTGAAACACCTGTATTATGTAATAAATTTGCAACTTTTAGAATGTTGTGTAAAGTAATGCTGAATATCCAATGGGTGTGTCTGGATATATATATATTAATTCAAGCTGGAAAACACAGCCTCCATCATTCCATTCACTTGCTTTTTTGGGCTGCTATTCAAGAAACCTCTTCATTTCTTCGGGTCTCCTACATCAGTCATTTGTCTGAAGTCCACCACGTCTTTTATTTCCCAGATTCTGCTGTTAGTCTTGTAATAGTAGGAAAGTATCTTTTAAAATTATGTCCAGTACTAATCATAACTGTGTGTCAAACAGGTTTCTCTATACTGCAGGTATTCTAAAAAAGCTTAAAAACTAGGTATAGCTGTCAGTTTTAGCACTTTTACCTTTCTCATCCACTTACTCTATCATATTTCTTTCTCCAATGGAAGACTAACAAGACACTGTTTTTGTAAAAGTCTGATGTAATTATTAAGGAGATAACTCTGCTCTGACCCAAAATCTTCAGTGGCTCCCCATGCTTTACTTGCTTTTCTAATCTTTGCATTTATCTCCCTTCAGATCTCAACATCTGCTGCAGTTTGACTGCCCAGGTTAGTGAAATTTTCCCCCTTTATCCAACTTCTGTTTTCCCATTTCTGTCATTATCCTGTGCACCTGTTACTTTTCCAGTGTTCCTTAATGTTGACCTGGAAGTATTTATTCTTTGTTAGATCATCTACTTTGGACATTGGGGGTGGTGGTGGGAAAATAAATAAATTATTTCTGACTTTGTACTTGTAATTGTTATTGAAAGCGTATTTTAGACATGTTTTCAAATAAATACTGAAGATGAATAAATAATATAGGTACAGAAAGAACAGAAACAGAAAAGAATAAAAAAGGTTTTCTGAGTGTTTTTTAAGTCAAAGTAAATTTGAAAAAAAATAGGTAGCAGGTATGCTCAGGTACAAACTGTGTGGTGACCTTGAAGGACAAGAGCAAAGCAGTTTTTTCCTCAGGTCTGTGTGATACTGACAGGTTGAAAGGTCTGAGTTTCATTGTGATTTCCTTTGTATCTGTCTCTGACAGCACTCTATTTCATGTACTCTGGCATAGTACAAACCATTCTGATAGCAGATGGAGCGTATAGTTCAAAGTCAGAGTAACTTGCAAAGTGTGTCATCCTTTTTTAAAGTGCTATTTTAATGGTAAACTCTGAATCCTGTCTTTGGGCGCTTGAAACATCCTTGACTTGACACAGAACTCTTCAAAGGCTTCACGTGCCCAGAAGCCTGAGATCACAGCTGGTTTTGCTGTGTAACAAACACTCATTGCCAAATTCCTTCACTCGTATACAGACCACCTTTTGTGTCCAGTTCCTGCTCCAGGAAGAGCTGTATGGAAAACTTCTTGGCTTTTTAAGTCCTCTTCAGCCTTGTGAATATCTCGCCATGTGTTTTGAATCTTCTGTGGAGGAGATCTCAGAACCTAGGTCTTTATATTTGATTGTAGTAATTGTCAAGGCTTGAGCTATTTTTCAGGTTCTTTTCTGATGATGGAGTTAAATTTTTCATTACTACTGAGCGGAATATTACCTAGAAAAGGGAGAAGTGGTTTTGGATTGCTCCAGGCAGGAAATGAAGGGAACATAAATGTCTGTATCCTGAGTAAGGCCCATATCTCTGTATAAGGAGGAGAGACTATTGTTGTCATCTTTTCCTCAGGATTTAAATTTGACTACTTGATCCAATTTCTCAAGACCCTGATCTGGTAGATACTTGGCAGTGTATTTAGGACTGTCTTGAAGAATTAAGACACTGGAGAGCTTTCTTCTGTTCCCCAGTAGAATGAGTCAGGTGCTTTCACCCAGGTTTGTGAAAGCTGAGGGGATTATGACCATGTCCACAAATCTCTAATACTGAAGTGCTATGGATGCCCTGCGAGTTCTGTGGTGGTTGAAGAGAAGTTTGAGAATCTGTTTAGGTTTTACTTGCCTAGGTCCCATGGTTTAAGGAGTCTAGTTTTGAGAGGTGTAATACGAGTAGCACAGATGCTGTTGTTGAGCAAGGACATCAACCTCTTATAGGATAAGACAGTAGCATTGTACAGTAATTGTACAGGATATCCTGATATCCTGATCTATCACTTTGGTATTTCATAATTTCTGAATTGTAGCATATCATATTATGTGCTCAATTTTAATTACATATGTTGTAAACTGATAACATTTTATTACATTAGTAAATGCCACAAGGATCTGAGAAGAATGACTTAAGTTTTTACAAGTGTAATAGAAGTGGTAATCTTAGAAAATTGCTTCCTCCAATCATAGATTTCCTGGCAATCAACTATGTGGCAGAGTTTTACCAAGGTAGAAGTAAATTAAGAGTTTTAAAGTTGTAACACTCAGTGAGTATGTATCTGTGACTTTTCTGAGACATCCAATAAATCACTTTGGGTGTCACTGAAAGTAAGACTTGGAAGTGTGCTGGTGCTTTATCCAATTTACTCTGGATTTTTTTTTTTAATACCTACTTACTTTAGTGTAGAACCTTTAAAATAATTCTTAAAAAAAAATATCTTTATTCATAAGTCATGCTTATCAAAATTCCTTGTTGCGAGGTCTTTCTTTTGGATTCTGTACACATGGTCCATATAATAGTGAGTAATGAACAAAACAGGACATTTAAAAAATCAGCTGAGACCTTACTGTTACTGAGCAGTATGTAAAGGTCATGTCATGTCCTGAATAAATGTATTTTATTATTCTGGTATTAGATGTGTATTCTAAACTGGCTCATAAGAATGATCTTTGGCCAGCATTTAGGAATTCTTTCAAAGTCAAGATTTATTACATTTGCCCTTCCCTCTGGAGGCAAGGTTTGTTGCCTACCATGTAATAGAGAGAAATTAGGGATGTTTGTTTGTATTCCTTTCCCGCCCCCCACACAAATCTGTGTTGGTCCTTAGCTTGCGATGTTACCAGTAAAATGTTTAAAAATAGTTTTGCTGTTATTCTGGAAATCCGAATTAATGTCATTGACCTGCAACTCTCTAGGATGTCCTGATAGTAGCTGATTTTGGATATAGTTGAGTTTTGAGAGTAAAACAGGCCCTGGAAACACTGCTTTAGGCCACAAGAAACAGAACTGAGACTGTAAAATATGGATTGTTTACTGTTAATCTGTAAACTGTTGTGTTCAGTTTTACTTAAGAAACTCAGATTATGCTTGTTCTGAATCTTCATGGTTTATGAATTATTCTGTTTAATCTGCTTTGCTCAGTGGAACAAGACAAAATTTCTCTATTGGCATGGAATGAATCACCTTGTTTATTTAGTTTTTTCCTTATTCTTTACATAGTCTAAATTAACAACACATAAAAAGAGGTATTACCACTCTTGGGGCAAGTGTGTAAGCAGGAATTATTTGAAGATATGTATATGCATATTTATCATGTGAAGACACTTAGCTATAGTAATATTTCATAGAAATTATCTCAGGATATTGGCACTCCCTTAAAGATTGATCCAAGTTAGGTCTTAGTAATGCAATTTCTTAGCATGAAGATCATATTTTCTGTGGAAGTGCAGGAGTTGCTGGCTCATTTGCTGTATTTTTTTGTTCACAAGTAAAAGTTTATTTGGTGATGTCTGGACTAGAAATATATTTGCCTTAAATGGTCTTTCTGGTGCCCAGTATCATAAAGCTTTCTGGCAAGCAAGTTTCTTTTTCTGTTTCTCATCCTCCTTACCCCTCATTTTTGGGGTGAGTCCACATGTTGGAGAATAAACAGTGACGTATCCAGAGTTACTTTATGCTCTGCTTTTTAGCACTTTCTGAAACTTCCAATGATCCAGGAGAGTTCACTGCAAAGAAAGAGATCACCAGTCCTGTCTATATTGTTGATCCAACTGATGGGATGGCCAGGTGCCCCCTGGACTTGATGGGGTTACTTCTCTCTGGCCTGGAGATAACTAAATTGCATAGAAAGTGAGAAAGTTATGCACAGCCTGTACTTGCAGACCTCCCTGGATATGGGCTGGGGGGTTTTCAGGGTTCTTTGGTCCTGAGTCCACCCTGCAATGCATACTGGCTTCTCCACCTCGTTCCTGTGCTTGCACCGTTCTGCCACGCTTATCTCCAGGAGCCAGAACAAGGACATTTGTCCTGGAAACGTGCTGCCCTACCTTTGTATGGCCCCCGTCTCCAGCCTCACACTGTTCTTTTTCACAGTTTGTTATTGCCAACAATCCTTGGCTGTTATTACCAACAATCCTTGGTTGGCTCCACAGCTATCTGGCTATCAGTGGTTGAGACATGCACATGAACCCCCTTATCTTCTAGGCTTCTACACACCCTCAGCTCTTTCAGAAAACTTAATTTGGAGCAGTTAATAATAATATTTCTGGTAGACAAATGGTACCAGCAGTACTCTTAAGTGTTTCCTTTTATCCTCAGGCCTGTTTTCAGTGAAAGTGTCAGACAGCAGGAGTTGCACCAGTAATTAAAGAAAACAGTGGGTTTAATGTGCTCAGAGTTTCCTAGGTTATATGTTGCCAGTGGCCATCTCTTTTGGTCGGAGAGACTATTGCATTTAGCCTACTCAAGCTTTGCTTGATTGGGAATCTCCAAAATGGAATATACATGGAAAGAAAGTGGTTGATAGAATGATTTCTTACAGTTCATAACCTCTTCTTTCAGATTCAGGTCCTTTTGTTTGGGGGAAAAGAAAGGAGCTACAGCTTTGCTCAGATTGATGTCTTTGATTTGGTGTGTGAATGTAGCTGAAATGTGTGTGCATCGAAGGGAAGGTCTTGGTAAAACCTGGGTCTTCACTGGTTGGAAGAGACATCAACCAAAACTGAAAGCATTTGCTTATCGTGGCATTTTTGAGTAGTTCCAACAGCTAAAAAGCTGTGGAAATCTGAATCTTTCTTGAGCTACTTCATTAATATATTTAACCTAGAGTTACACTGACAGTGCTGAATTAATCCTGGTTCACTGTATCTTCAGACAGTTAATACTGCTGCTACTTACTGAAGATTGAATGTGCTGTTTAGGATCAATTCTGAGAGATTAGGCCAGGTTGCTCAGGGCTTTGTCTATTTGGTCCTGAAAAACCTCTAAGGAAGGAGACTGAACAACTTTTCTGGCCACTGCCTTCCTGAGGAAAAATAATTCTTGTTATTTCTACTTGGAAGTTTTATGTAAGCTATATGGTGTGCTTAAGAGTAGTGGAAGAAAAAAAAAAAAAAAACAAACCAAGAAACCCCAACATCAACAGAAAACCTCACTAATTTAGATATTTTAAATTTGGGATGAGTAGTGGTTGTTTTCTTGCTTAAGGAGTTAATTGAATCAGTATTTTCCTGCCTTGAGGGAAGAGTAGCAGCATTTCACCCCCTGTGCTGCTTTGAGAAATCCAGTTACTCAGTTGCAGGTGCAGGGTTAATAGTTATCTAGATCTAGAGCTTTATCTGGCCTCTTGAAAAGCCTCCAGGGAGTGGATGGATCAGGCCTGCTAATTAAACAATCTAGAGGCTGCAGAAACCTGGAAGTGGAACAGGTGACAAAAATCTCAAAGAACGCCTTGGCTTCTCTCGCCAGCTGGGCCAGCAGGTGTTGACAGACACATAAAGGTAGGGGTGGGAAAACTGTCAGCTCTTCCTTTTCTCGCCTTTGGCAGAAAGGGAATAAGTAGAACAGCTTATCTTTTATGTTTAAATATAATTTCAGATGAAAAATTTCATCAGATTCTGTTCCCAAATGTGTCCTACAAAGCAAAGGAAAAAAAAAAATAGAAAGAGTAAGCACCTGTCTTCAATTTAAGTGAGAATTTTTTCTTCAAAACTCCCTCAGTTTTTTTCTTTCTTACAAAATCAGTTATACTGGACAAATTAATATTAGATTTAATAGGTTTTCTGCAACATGTAAAAAAAACTCTGACAGATTTTAATATTTAAGAAAATTGCTCTCACTCAGCAAGTTTTATTTCCTTGTCGAAAAAAGGGCTCTTCTTGATTAGTAACATTCTGGCCAGGAAAGAATTGAAACTATATTGCTCTAGAAGTATTTACTAAAATGGAACTTTTAAATTTTATAGATAAGAAATTAAGAGTTCTCTGGTTTGAAGTTATATCAGCCTGCGGTTACTTTGTCCCTCTAATGTTCTTACTATATTTTAAATCAGTTTCTTCTGTTTGCTCTTTCACATCTCTGAACTTTCACTTCTTTTTACTTGTTTTACTTTTCTTGTTCAGAACTACTTATGAACACAGAGATTGCAGGACTGTGCAAATGATTTCTACATCTTCTAGCACCCACTTTGGTATATTTGGTATTGCCAAGCATGTTCCAAGAAGNATCTCGTTGGAATTACTGAGCCTGGTAGTTCATCCTGTTGTGGTCGATGGTTTGCATGACAGTTGCTTTAGCTCTTCAGCCTAAAGTCATTCTTCCAGCCTGGCCCGTTCATTGCTGCTCAAGCTGCTCCCTCTGGTGGGAGCACTCGCTGTTGTGGTTTTGCCACTGCAGCTGGCTTCTGCTCCTCGTCCTCCTTGCCCCTGGATAACATCATGGATGCTGGGATAAGACATTCTGGAGGGCCTCTCCTGCTTCTACTGTCTCCTCCTCCTCCAGCTCTCTGCTTCTTGCTCCTGCCCTGAGCTTGGTAGCCGGTGTGGCTTACTTTGAATCTATCACCAGTAAAATGAAGAGTGGTTGGAGACAATGCTTCTAATTTATTTTTTTTTATTTTTAATTAGACACAGCCTTCTTGTTTTCCTGAATTAAGTTAATTAGTTGTGAATAAAGCAACAACACATTTCAGATTGTTTTTGTGCTTCAGTAAATACTGCATTTAAAAAAAAAAGCAGAGTAAGTTGGATGACCATTTGTAGCTGAGTCTGTAAATCTGAGATTGACAGTTGATTTCTAATGGACTGAAGTTTTCCAAGGTCTATCTTTTAATTCTAAAGCAAATTTATTTTGTCTTTTTAAACAGATGAATCATGTAAAAGAGAGATTTGGTGGCAGCGTGCCAGAAGAAGTGCTTCTGCTATGTATCGGCATTACTTCAGGAGTTGGCAGATTGATCTTTGGCAGAGTGGCAGATTATATTCCTGGTGCAAAAAAAATTTATTTACAGGTATGTCTTTGTTGTTTCTATATTCTTTCCAAACTGCGGATTCCGAAGGTTTTGGTTTCAGGTACTCTAAATGAGTAAGCAAAACTAACTGGTTGGAGATTCAAATTTGAGAAGTTTGAAAGCTCTAGAAAACTCAGTGCATGGGTTTTGATACTAGGAGCTTTTGNGGTTGGAGACAATGCTTCTAATTTATTTTTTTTTAAATTAGACACAGCCTTCTTGTTTTCCTGAATTAAGTTAATTAGTTGTGAATAAAGCAACAACACATTTCAGATTGTTTTTGTGCTTCAGTAAATACTGCATTTAAAAAAAAAAGCAGAGTAAGTTGGATGACCATTTGTAGCTGAGTCTGTAAATCTGAGATTGACAGTTGATTTCTAATGGACTGAAGTTTTCCAAGGTCTATCTTTTCATTCTAAAGCAAATTTATTTTGTCTTTTTAAACAGATGAATCATGTAAAAGAGAGATTTGGTGGCAGCGTGCCAGAAGAAGTGCTTCTGCTATGTATCGGCATTACTTCAGGAGTTGGCAGATTGATCTTTGGCAGAGTGGCAGATTATATTCCTGGTGCAAAAAAAATTTATTTACAGGTATGTCTTTGTTGTTTCTATATTCTTTCCAAACTGCGGATTCCGAAGGTTTTGGTTTCAGGTACTCTAAATGAGTAAGCAAAACTAACTGGTTGGAGATTCAAATTTGAGAAGTTTGAAAGCTCTAGAAAACTCAGTGCATGGGTTTTGATACTAGGAGCTTTTGGTGCAAAGTTTATGAATCTCAGATTTTTGTTTTTAGTGCTAAGAAAATGTCTATTTCCTGCTGGCTGTTTTCAGCTGGAAATGAAAGAAATTACTGTTCATTACCATGTGAGTGAGAACCTATGGGGAATCTCTAGATTCTGCTTTCTCTGTTTTATCCCAGATAATGATTTCATAATGGTTTTCTCCAGACAGGGGAAAAAAATTAAGCCATGTTTCTCTATTAAGGGTTTTTGGATCTCTTGCTCTTTGACAGGCACTAATTTGGTGTCAAATATATTCTGTGCATAGTACACAGGGGTATGGCCATGGCAGTACAAGAGGTTCTTAGTTGAGGAAATTTTGCAGAAAGAGCCCTGGCTTCCAGAAATGCAGAAGCTTGGAGAGGCTTTAGTTCACTTTCATATCGGCAACCGCGAGGCGTTCAGCATTTGGTCTCTTAAAATGAGTAGCAAGGGAGGCATCTAGTGGGGATTGTCTGCACTGCATTGTGGAAATTCTTAGGAAAGAATTACTGTTGCGCTGGAATATTTGTTGTCATGGATAAATTTAGATTCCTTGATGTTTTATTGCAGCTGGGTGTAACATTGTTTTCCAGTGCTTACATATGGGTGGTGCACTAGTAAAATTGTTACCACTTTTCTTTTAAATTCTGCTTCATTTTGCTGAAAGACAGTTCTGTTCCTTTAATCTATAATAAATAAATAATCTAACACTATATTAGAACATATTTGTAAGTATGCATGACTACAGCAGTACATCTGGACACTTATTTTTATTGGAAAAATTTAATTTTTTCCCTTCTGTTGAGTATAAGCATCCTGAAAAAAACCACACTTAATTCTGGTATTTTTACTTAAAACAGTGAGGATTCTAATTATGGTATTCCAGCTATCTTAAACTTTTAATGTGATTTATTTCTCAAGAAATATTAGTGCATGAGAAGTGACATTACTCCTCACACTGTAGGATATAGTGGACTACAGTTGCCTTTTCAAAGCTTGCAAAATGGGTAGGGGAATTTCTTTGCCTGTCAAGAGTTATGTTTGTTTTATCTTAGTGTGTAACTTCTGAGGGTGACAATCCATGGAGATTGATTATTTTAAAGTAAATACAGGCAAGCAGTCAAATTCATTGCAAATGCAAGGAGGTTCATCTGGTCCCTTACAATTTGCAAATTTGATGAAATGCATTTTTACAATTTTTTTTCCTTGTTCATACTTAGGTGGCCTCATTCTTTTTTATTGGGCTGATGTCTATGATGATTCCACGGTGCCATGTCTTTGGAGCTCTCATTGCTGTCTGTCTCTTCATGGGCCTGTTTGATGGGTGCTTCATTTGCATTATGGCTCCTATTGCCTTCGAGCTCGTTGGGGCTCAGGATGTCTCCCAGGCCATTGGATTTCTGCTTGGACTCATGTCGGTGCCTATGACAGTTGGTCCACCCATTGCAGGTGAGCCTAGGCAGAGTTTGTAGCTGTAAATGGGGTTCTGTGTTTGCATGACCTTTTGGCCGTGTTTCCCATCCCTGCATCGTGTAACAGAGCTTTGATAGCTGAACTTTTCTCTGTGTATATTTAAGATACAGGAAATTTCACCCTGCTGCTCATGGGTTATTAATTTACTGCACTCTTTAAAGTTTACTCAGTCTTTTTCATTGTTATTGCAGGTGTAAGACATTTCTCAAAAGAAATATAGGTTTCCAGTTGTATTTAGGGCCTGACGTTTTCCATTTTGTACAAGTGACAGCCTATTGGTTGCTTGTGTTACAGAGGGCCTCCAAATTAAAATCCAAAAATTAACGGGATTTTGAAATTTGCTCATGTTAAAACCATTGTAAGGATCAAGGCTCCAATCACTTTAATTGTTCTTCATAAGTAGGAATGCTGGCTTTATTCATCTTTTGGTGGGAGACTGACAAATAACAGGTTGTGAAGATGAAAACTTGGAAGTTCTTGGCAGGTAGAAATAGCTGAAGCTGTATTCCTCAGCACTGATTTTTCAGTGTTACTTTACCTTGAGGTTTGGTAACTGCTACTGAAAGGTACTTCATAAGAAGTAACTGAATTATGCAGCATTATAAAGGACAAAATTTTAATGCTAGAGCAGCACAGACTTGGTGCTTCCTGATCTGCTTTCTACTATCACAGCTATTAATACTTAAATAGAATTTGACTAATGAGAGGAATTTGCAGAGAGCAATTAGAGTGAATTATTGGAAAACAGACTTTTTAATAAAAGGGCATGAGGAATGCCATGTATGGAGTATATCTAGTATTAGAAGAATGGGCATATTGATCAAAGGTAACTGTTAGAAAAAGAATGGAGAGTTTCTTTAAGTCATGGCAAGGCACAGGAGCTGGAGAAGTTCAAATGAGCAACTTTCAAATAGGAAAGATGGTGCACTTTTTAGTGGATGGTAATTAAGTTATTTTTAATTGGTTGAGGGGGTGACATACTGAGCTCTTCATTATTGCTCCAAGTAAACTCTGGAATACCTTTCTACCTCCATGTACACCTCTGTTTGGCTCTCAAGTTGTCAGATTCCACTGGTTATAATCTGTGCCAGCTCTCGGATTTCTGAACCTGAAGCCATGACCTGTTTTTTGTAGATTCCCGAGGTCCCTTTATTTATGAGTGGTAACTTTCTGCCTTTGCAGGTTTGCTGCGGGATAAGCTCGGCACCTACGATGTGGCATTTTACCTGGCTGGAGTCCCTCCCCTCATTGGAGGAGCTATTTTGTGTTCCATCCCCTGGGTCCACGAACGGCAGAAGTTGAAAGAGAGAGCAAAACCTGTTGATGGAGAAACTACTGAGAAAATGCTGGAAAACGAAAGCACTTTGGTGTTGGACGCAACAGAAAAGCCAGTCAAAGAACTGGATTCTGGCTTTTGATGCCTTTTTCTTTTGCCTGTACCAACCTGACCTCCTACTGAAGCTAAATTTCTACTTTTTGACTGAAGATATTATACGATACTGATGTCTTGAACTATTGCTCAAATTGCAGAACTGCTACAAGAATCTTTTATACCATTGAACATTTTTGACAAGTCTTCAAATTTGATTTCAAGCCACATTTTCAAGGTATTTGAAGTTTTGTAGCTTTAGTGCATACGTGCGTAGTGATTCTGTGTGCAAAGAGAATATTTTTCTAATCCATCAGAACTGATTTCTGGAAATGTGAAAGCTGTTTTTCCTTCACTGACCTGGGATTCTTCAATGATGTCTATGATCCATCCTCTGCAGGCATACCCCTGGGTGTTTATACTGGAAAATGTAGTAGCTCTTACGACTGATCTGTTTTTTTGAAGTTTATCACGCTGTTTACAGTCTTTTATAATTCTCTATCATGAACACAAATATGCATCTTTTTTCTGAAATGATTGTTTCATTAGAAAGCTAAATTATTATACAACTGTTGAAACACTCACTTATGTTTGCATTCACCTTTCACAGTAGCCCAAAGAACATTAAGGATGGAATTTTCGATGGGCTCAGGTTTTGAATATGTGAAAACCAGGCTCCAAGTGCAAACATATTCAGAAGTTAAGCTGCTGAATAATATTTTTTAAATTATTATTATTATTATTATTATTTGGTGAAGGCAATACCCTTAAGATGTATGTATAAACTTTTTTCCACCAAACCTCGGAGTAATGGATAGTTTTGAAACTGTACTGACTAATTCTTCGGAGCAGTATTGTTAATTAGACTAAATTTCAAATGATTCTGTTGTACTTGTTAGGATTTCTTTTTTTTTGTTCGTAAAACCAAGACAGCTTTAAAGGATACATTCTAAGTGCAATACCAAGTTGTTTTTAATGTGGAAATACACACGAGCTATTAAAACAACATTCAGCAATTAAAAATTTTTGCACTAAGTGAACATGCAGGTTTATTACAGGTCTTTATAGCTGTGCTCAATTGCCTGTAGATTATATGGCTCCATATTTTATTCAGATATAAAGAAATGTCTTTGCATGTCCTATTTCTTGCTTAACATGCTAAACAAATGGCCCCATTGCTTATGTATTTTTAGGTATTATGCACTGTTTGTCAAGCAAGTAACCTTTTTTCTGAAAAATGTTTGAAAACCTAAAACTTTGAGATTAAAACACTGCTTTTCAGTTTATCATAAAACACTTCTAAGCACATTGCTTATCTGTGGATAGGGTTCAGCAATCACTGGAATATTTAATAATTCTTTATTTCACATTCACTTAATACCAATAATTTTTGTTGTTTCACTTAAAACTGTCGTAGCAAAGAGTAAACTAAATGTGATCTGGACAAAATGCGTATTTAAGTGCTTTTTTAATTAGTAACTATTCTTTACATAAACCGTGGAGGCATACTGTTTGTTTGTTTTGGTTTTTTTAAATGACAGCCTGTTTAATTTTTTCTGTTTTCCTTCTTTTTCCAGTGTTGTAGTAAATTGCTCAGAAAATCCATATAAAAGAGCAATATTATTGCTTTTAATGTTTACATCTAACAACTGACAGAAGTTTGTTAAATATAATCATGCAAAGCATTCTAATTTTTGTAGACCAAAGCTCAGGCTTTTTTTATATTGCAGAATTTCAATCCCTACTTTGCATGAGTGAGGTCTAAAAGAATTGAATATTAAAATGTTAGAGACATATGTGGAGGGACTTGGAGGTGGAGAGGGAAAAAAGCCAATTTGGTAAACCAAGGTCCCTTCAGGTTCACTGGGACTTATGCTTTGGCACACTGTAAGTACTTCTGAAAATGTCATTAAATATGCACAGTAGTGTTAATTAAAATTACTGCCTTCATTACAAAAGTGATGCTGACAGCCAATGCTGCTCTTGTTTGTAGTGTTTCTGTACCATGTGATCTTCAGTATTATTTTCCATTTGGGCAATGCAGAAGGTGTTGTTGGCTAAGTGTGGTAAAAGACTCTTGTTTCCTGTTGTTCTGTGATGAAAAATTAGTGCTCATCATAGATTTTTGCATTTCGTGTATTTTTAGCCCCGAGTTTTATACCAAAAACAAATCTGCTGCTTTTTATTTTTTTTTTTTTAATCACTGGTGCAATTTGAAATTGTGACCAGGTATCTTGGTGTAATTATGGCATCTTTCCAACTTGCTGCTCTGCATCTCTAAATTATCTGGGAGAGTATATAAAATAATTGTTGTAAAGATTTATAAATGACATGGAAATTGTATATCAATAGTATGGAATAACTATTGCCATGCTGTTAAAAAAAAAAAAAAATCCAAACTCTCATATTTGCATAAAGTTTATAAAAATCCTTAAACCAACAAACCAAAAAACTGCAAAAACTATGACCTCCATGAGGAGGCTACAATGACTACTTGTTTTGGAGTGATTCCTATGGTAAAACCAGCTAGTGAGTGGGATATTGGATGAGATGGAAACAGAATTTAGGAAGAAGGAAGCTCTGATGGTTGTGACTGTGTTGGAAAAATAAACCCATTTCTGATGCAGTGCTTGTTTTGCGACAATGCTAAAATTGGAAAGGCTTTTCAGAGAAGATAATGTAAATTATTGTTAAAGAACTTTATTTATCTTTTCTGTTATCTTGTGTCTGTGGGGGAAAGGTCCAGTAGCAAATGCTCTTTTCTGGACAAAAGCATAAGGTGTTTGTGTCCTAAAGTAAGGTAAGATGAAAAACAAGCTGAGGCTGTTTGTTTGTGCTGAGGCTGACCAACCACTGAGAAACTTATTGAGAGAGACATTAGATTCTGTATGCCCTGAGATTGTAAAAATGAGGTTAGATGACTCTATTAAAAAACAAAACAAAACCAAACAAATCCCCAAACAATCTAAATCATGAAAAACCCTACACAAATAGCAACTATTTAATAAATCTGTTAAAAAAAATATTTCATATTGTAGAAGTGGAGACTGTTCAGCAAAGGGTCTGAAATAATGGAAACCCTTTGGGTCCTTAATTACAGCTTGGCTATGCAACAGGATCCAATGTGTAACTAATGAAGTTGGATAACTTTAATAACTTGCAACTAATAATTGTTGGATTTAGCCTGGTTACTTTTGAAGACCTGTACAAGTCTCAAACCCAGACTTAAATGATAACACAGTTAGAATTTCTTTCATCCAGGTCCTTGTCTATTCAGCATTAGCATTTAAGTTATTTCTCTAATTTTATTTCCATTGACAGTTTATTGTCCCTGAAAATTTCCTCTACGAGTCAAAGATGCTGTAGCTGTTCCGTGGCCTTTCTTCAGGGTGTATTTGGCATCAGATGAGGTAGACAACTGACACCTTTCTCCTTTGGCCCTTCATACACAATGTGTGGGCACGTACATTCCCCCTTCCCCGCAGAGACACTGGATTCTTAAGCTGATGCCTTCACATTGGAAATGGGTGGTACTTCCCAGCCTTCCTTGGATGAAAGCTTTGGGCAGCCACAGCCTGGCAGAGCAGGCAGTTTTTGGAGCAGTGGGAGGTGTGAGGTAGGATCAGCTCTCACACGAACCACACGAGTACTCGTGGTGTAAAAACGGGACGCTGCCATTGTAGAGCAGAAGTGCCCCGCTCAGTTCTTGGCCTCGAAAGGACAGGAGGCGCTTCCTTGCAGCCCCCAAGGGTCTATGGCAGGTTGGGAATCAGTGCTACAATCCCTCAGGTCGTCCATTCGGGTCAGCTTGGGCAGCCGGGCTCTCCCTGTGCTGGCACGGGGCAGTTCCCTGTTCCCTGCCTCGCTGCTGCCCCCGGAGCAGGGAGCAGAGGCAATGCCTCATCTGGGGCCCAGATTCCCCCATGGTGAGCTGGAAGTGTTGCAGAAGTCAGAAAGGACCCTCTGCTATTAAGAGTGTGTCTATCTATAAGTACAACTTAGTATTTTGACCAGGGCATGTACCAATATTCTGCATCTTGCTAGAGGAGGTGTAGTTCTGAAATGTGAGAGATGGCTGAGGATAAAGTTATCCCTTTCTTTGTGTGGCTCCCTGTTGACAAGCACAGCACCAGTAGAGTTCCAGACAGCCAGGGAGTTTCTAGTCATGTAAACTTTGGCATATGTGCAGTATGCCTTCTAGTCTTATATACATTTTGTGTCAACAGCAGTAATGTTTTGGAAGTGCATATGCTAAGATTAGAGTGATTTTATACTAAAATGTTTGCTAATATTGACAACACTGACATGTTAAGTATCTTTATAGACATAATATTTTGTACATTGTTTTTGATATTAAAGGATACATGTTTTCCTAGCCTTAACTCCAGTCTTTCAAGTTCTGCTTTGTTAGAAGGGTAAGAAATGAATGTGTAATATTTTTTTGTGGTGCTAAAGTAACTGTGATCAGTCTCAAATTACTCAGAATAAAGATGGTAATTCTTAAGTGCCCTATTTGTTACTGCATTCATAATTTTAGTTTTATTCTAGTGTAGAACTTGTCATTTTGAAATGTAATTTTATTGTATTCTGATAATTATTGAAACTAGTGTGCAGGCTTCTGTACAAAAGTCTTTACAGCTTTTATTGGCGCTGTGGTCTGACTGAAATATCTCCATTACATTTGCTCCTACATTAATATATGGTGCAACCCATTTATTTCTGATTACGCTGACAACCCATTTTAAGATTAGTGATTTAAAAGCCTAAGCTACTGAGGTACTTGTTTCTGAAAAACATTATCTTCTCTGGTTTTCGTTCTGGGGCTTAATATCAAACTTGCAGAAGCATTCACAAAAGGCATGAGGAAAATTGAAGGAGGGAGGGAAACTGGTAAAATAAGCTTGAGTGGTGTTTTAAAAGAATCCTGATTTTGCTTTGTGATGTGCCAGTGTAATTCAGTGGGACCTTTAATCATTTACTGGCCTGCTGCCAATTTCCCTTTGACTGGATGGTGTGAAGCGTGAAGTGTTTCCCTCATTGACAGCTTCAGTAAGTCCCAGGAATTCATCCAGCTTTCCTTTGTAGTAGCACCAAATAATTTATTTTCTTCAATAAATATATCTGATGATATGAACGAAGTATTCCCTTTTCACCTGGGGCTGTTCTCTAGGCTGCTTGTAGTTCAAATTAAAATTTGAAAAAGATGCCCGAAATCTTTTTAAGTGCCTGGGTGCTGTTGCCATTTGTACACACTCAAAGTACAAAGCTGCTTTGTGTGTAAAAACAACAGTGAGGAGAAGCCTGGGGAAGGCATTTCAAATACTCCTGTACCTTTTTCAGGAAGCCGCTTTTATAGCAAGGCAAAATACTAACATCTAGAAATGTGGTTTGAGTTGCGTGTGACTACTATTATTTTATAGCTGAAACTATTTTATCTGGAATTGTCTCTACCGCTGGATGTACGAACAGAAGCTCAGCAGTGTTCTGTAGATACTCCATGGTTTGGACTCTGCCCTCTCACAAAGGTAGGAACGTGGGATGGATCAGCTTTAAATATTATCTGGCAGTGTTACTCGCAGGTACCTTTTTTAATTTTTATTTTTATTTTTAAATTTTTTTTTAATGCCTCGCTGCGGCCCAGGCTATCCCGAACAGGACGGTACTTGCAGCACGCTTACCCCAGCGCCGGAAGAAACGGGGATGGGTTGCTGCTGCTCACTGTCCATGCGCTGTTATATCCCAGTATCTACTCGTTGGGAGCGACTCGCAAAACAAAGCGGTGCAGTTTGGAGTTGCCTTTGGAGCTGTTCGTGGCGCTTATACTTACCGAGTACGGTGAAACTCGGAGCCTTTCTCCCAGGGAGCAGCTCCTCGGTGCCAGGCAGGAGGAGTTCACGTCGTTTTAATGCTTACAGCTTTTAATAACAGGCATGCTTTAGTACCTGTCCTCAGCAGATCCAGCAGCTCCCTCTCTCCTGAGAAGCTTTATCAGCCTGCCATAACACGGTCGTTATGGAAGACTATGACTTTTTATGATGGGTTGCATGAAAGGTCGGGTGATAACACAGGTTAAAAATAAATGCTGATTTATAAGCGGCACTTCCCCGGGCACTGAGGCACAAGTTCGCGGCGGTGTGGAGTGCCAGCTGTCCCGGGAATGTCGCTCCCCAGCGCCGAGCCCTGCTCCCAGGAGGAGCNGACGGGGCCGCGCTGCGCTGGTGCATCAGCCTGGTGCTCTGCGCCTCCTTCCTGGGGCTGGTGAGTGAATGAGTGAGCGAGGGCGGCCCCGGGGCTGCGGGGAGCCGTGCGGACCCTTCCCCGGGACGGGCGAGGTGACCCCCCGCACTCTGCCCTGCAGGGGATGAGCATCGCCGTGCTGGGTCCCACCTTCCCCAATCTGGCCGCCAACGTCGGCAAGAACGTCAGCGACATCTACTACATTTTCGTGGGCCGGTCCCTGGGCTCGCTGGTGGGGTCGATGATCGGCGGGGTGCTCTTCGACTGCATGAACGCCTCTCTGCTGCTCGGTGAGTTGCTGCTCCGCCGCACGGCGACATCCGCCCCGCCGGGCACCGTCCGGGGCAGCTTCTGCTTCTCGGCAGCCGGCGCAGCCCCGGAGGGCGGTGGCGTGCCGCCTTCACGGAGCGGTGCCGAGCTGCGGGGCACGGCAGGCTCCGTGGGACGCGCTGCTGCTGGCCCCGGGCCCCGCGGCTGTGCCCGCTGTCGCCGTGCTCCGCCTGCCTGGGCCCGCCGGGCGCATCCGCGGCGGGAGCTGGGGAGTATGGAACTGGCGAGACCTGCGTGGATAGGCCAAATGCCGCCGTGGGTTTGCGCTGGGAAGTACAGCTGGCTTGCTTTTAGCGTGCACCGAGGAATGTGCGCAGTGTAGGTGCTGTTGGAACACAGCAGGCTTCTGCCGTGACACTCTGGATACACGTGGAACAGGAAGCTGTGTTTCGGCTGCCTGTGTGCAGCACAAAGCTCCACCAGTCACGCTGAGGCGCATTTTTATGGGGGGAGCTTCCCCTTCCCTTACTTCCCTTATTTAACACTCATCAGTCACGATCGTCTTTGTATACTAAGAGTCTGTGCCTTTTGACTAGAGGGCCGTAGCCAAATTTTAGCTTATTTGAAGTGGGAAACTAATTGCTATCTGTAGTGGTGGAAACATTTAAACTGCAGGAACCACAGTTGATGACTTTCTGGACTCGTGGAAACTTGCTCCTGTAGGAGCACGGGATCGGCTTTGTCCAGGCAGAGCAAGGCTGCTCAGCCATTTGGGTGCCAGGAGCCACGCTCAACATCCAGAAAGGAAGGGCTCCTTTTAGAGTTGTGTTAGTGTCTCATTCCCTCAGAGATTCTCAGAGCACACCTAAAGTAGTGGAAGCCCTGACTTTTTAACTTTCAAGTGCCTTTGTGCTCTAAGTTAGTTATAAAATGTATACCAGGGCTCGCTCTTCTTCTTAGTTCAGGGAACTGTGCCTCCCTTAAGGACTGCGATGTAATCATATGGACAGTTCAGATAAGATCCCTTTTTCCTTAGCTAGTGTTTGCAGTTGTGGAGTGGGTATCCTTTAACCTCCTCCTTGTGCACCTGACAAATTCAGACTTTGCCTTCTGTAATGGAATCAGTGCACACACCTGTAGAAATGCACGTTAACTTGAAATAGTTTAGTATTTCCTTCTGTCCCTGAGGATAGCTGTCTGTCAACAATGCTCGGGAAATGACGGATCTCCTAATCCTTTCTGGTTTGGTAGTGCTTATGGCAAGACCACCCTTTGAACTACTGAACCTGTTCTCATTTTTATCATCTGAGGGCTGCCTATAAGAGATTTTGGCTTGTGTAGTTTTACCTCGTGTCTTTCAACTGCTGGAACTCGGCTACAGAGAGAACAACTCTATGCAGAAGAAAAATTGAAAACATCATCTGTGTTTGTCAAGGAAATTTTTAAGTGCTGATCATCAGACATGGAGCTGAAGTGGACAGCTGAGCCCTTGCTGAGAAGTTACTTTTCAGGTCTGAGTGGGGCACCTGTAGGAGCTGTACTTAATATTCCCCATCTCTGGTTTTCTTCATGCAACTCAGCATGCACACCTTCAAAAAATGTTTTGACGCATGTATTCCAAGTATCTTGCTAGGACTTTAGGGTTCTGGACATTGTGGCTGGTTTTGTTTGGAATCAACCTAAATTCTTAATTACATCAGCCCCTACTGATGGTTTAAGTATCTGCTGCATCTATGATCATGTATTGATCTGAAAAATAATAGAGACAGCTGAACCGGTACAAGCTTTCTAAGAATCTAATAGTCTCTGTTCAAGATATTAATTGCAGGTTGTTTTATTATGGAGGCAATTACAGGCATAGAATTGAACTGCTGAACTTCCTCTCAAATGATAATAAAAGCAATTTCCATCTGCTAAAAATATTAGCATGGAATGGCATGTTGTAAGTGTAACCAATAATGGCAAAATTAATACAATTAATGAATTGCTGCTAAATGTGTGAGAAATTTTGTAGTTGTGAAACTCCAGAAATTCCTTGTAATACATCCCTCATATGAGAATGGAATATAAATAAAAGTCAGCATCTTTATATGGAGATCACTTGGAGGACAAGGTACAATTATTTTATAGGATTTTTAACAGCTTTGTTATTTGTGTTCTTTTAAAAATGGAGCCAATTAAATGTTGTGCAGTTTTCAGAGGACAGGCTTGACACTTTCAAAGCCTTGTTTTACTAGTTTCATGGTGAAGTCACATTTTTAAGTCAGAAGTTTGCAGAAGACTTCTTAAGTATCCTAGCAGGATCTGCTGCTCTCTGCTTTAGCCAAAGAAGTTTGTCATGCCAACTTTATATCCTGATGAAATTCCTTTTTTTCTCAACTAAAAAAAAATATTCTGTTGAACTTTCTTTTCTAGTTGCTACTGCTAACCGTGGATTGAGGTATTTACACTGTATCACTTATTAGGATTATCTGTAACTTCCATAACCATGATTTTATTTTTATTTCTTGGTATTCTGTGTTATGTGGAAACTGTAGTATGTGAGTTTTTTGTTTTGTTTTTTAACCTTTCCAGCCTTATCCATGCTTGGAACAACGGCTGGTCTTTATGCAATACCCTGGTGTAATGACTCCCTGCTATTAACAATCCTGATGTCAGTTATTGGAGGTTCCATGGGAATTCTGGACACAGGTAAGGGACCCTGTGGTCTGACAGTTCATTCACCAAAATAATTGGAAACTCCAAGCATACCAAAACAGTTCCTGTTTTTTTTTCTTGTGATGCATCTTGAATTAAGAGAGGGGAGCTGTTTTACCTGGCTCTGATTCTTGGATTAATCTGGTCCTGAGGCTTCCAGTGTTTGTGTTTGTCTTTAGGGGCTGGGGATTAGGGTATCTCTTGCTTCCTGGAGAAGATAAATTTGCCCTTCAGTGGGTCATTACAGGCATGTGCCCTGTGCTCTTTAAGCCATGTTTTCTTTAAATTATGCATTTACAGGAAGCTGGTCAGGATATGGTTCATTAGCCTCAGCTGGGCTTAAGCTTGTCCTGAGCAAAGCCTTGGTGTTTGAGATTCTTACAGCTGTTGTCGGCAGAGTTGCCCACCTACAGCTGGCTCAGCAGCAGCTGGGGTTTCACAGCACCATGGTGGCCATCTCCCTGAATTAAGGGATGTTTTCCACCTTTGGCCAGCCATGCTTAGGTGGCTGGGAATACAAACTTGTTCTGTCCCCCGGATTCTAAGTCTGTGGCATGCACATACTGCAAATTGCCTGGGGAAACAAACAAACAAACAAAAACCAAAAACAAACAAAAAAATTCCTAACCCAGCAGTTCTGCTGGAAAGCTGTTGAAACCCAGTTTCTTAGAAGAGGCTTATTATTGGAGGACGATATCTCAGGGGTCTCTTTCAACCGAAATGATTCTATGATCCTGAGATGTGTTGGTGACATTGCAGAGCAAGTACAGGTGTGGTCAAGAAAGGTCAGCTGTACTGGAGGTTCGTGGAAAATGAACTCCCACAGAAAAGAGTCCCCTGGGCACGGCTCAGACAGGGTGGCTGGCTTTAGCAGGCAGTTTCCTTCAGGAGGCAAGGCCACAGCAAAGGGTTTGGGCATGCTTAGAGCTGCCTGGGAAACACTGGCATGCGGAGATTAGGAAATGCCCGAAAGTACATCAGTTTGCAGAGTGTTCTGGCATTGGTGAAGCAACACCAGGCAGCTACTCCTGGCATGTTTCCAGCAGCGTGTGCTGACTCTGCTGCCCTACTGCAGGAACCTGGGGATGCTTACTAATCAGCAAGGTAGTATTGGAGCTGGTTGATCACCTTCAGGGCAGGGTTATTTCTGAGAAAGAGCTGACTCATGTGTTAGCTTAGCCATCCAAACAGCTCTGGAAGCATCCCAGCCAGGGCCTGGCTGTGGTGGCTTGGCTGGTTGGCAATGCAGAGGAATGATGGCTGCACGTGGGAACCGTCTGCCTTAATCCTGTGGGGTTTGAGGGAGCTCTGCTAAGGATCCAGTAGTGAAAAGGTGGTTTAGCCAGGCACAGGCCGTGTTATAAACAGAACACAGAGCTGTATTTGCTGCCTCCAGTAAGATCGTTGTACACGGCACTTGGTTTAAAAATTCTTTGTGTGGGAAAGTCTTGTCAGCCAATGGTAAAACTACCTTCAGTGGGTGTACTGCTTGGATCAGACCTCAGAGCCGGGGAGGCTTCTCATGCTGAGCAGGAGTAGCAGAAGAAACTCACAGTAAGGTAGTAAAGCAAAGCTGAATTGATTTGGAAGAGGACTGAGTGATAAGGGCTGTTGTACTGCAGCACAAGAACTTGATTACTGTTTGGTTTTCCTGCATTCTTCTGAGGGACTACATCAAAACACCTCTCTGAGATCTTATTTCCTCCCATTATTGTAGATCTAACAGTGCTGTAGTTTGGTGTGTGCAGCAGTATTGATGTAAACCCTTCTGTTTCTGGAAAGTCATTTGAATGCATGGGGTGAGCCCAGCCCATCAGAAGCAAGTGAATGGTTATTTTTCCTGTGGTGTTGTTTAATGAGGCCTCTGCTTCTTAGCATTGGGCATTGTTGATTTTGTTATTTAGAGAAATGAGAAGCAGTTGAATTTCCCTTTTAAAAAATGCTGAAAAATGCTGCAAATTGTCAAGTAGGGGAATTAGAACCATAGAATCATAGGGTCCCTAGGTTGGAAAATACCCTTATGATCATTGGATCCAACCCTAAACTAAGCACTGCTGAGTCCAGCCCTAAACCATGCCCCTAAAGCCACATCCACATGTCTTTTAAATACCTCGAGGGATGGTGACTTAACCACTACCCTGGGCAGCCTGTTCCAATACTTGACAACCCTTTTTCATGAAAAAAATTTTCCTAATACCTCATCTAAACCTCCCCTGGCACAGTTGTCTGTCCATTGCTGCTGGATTAAGCCAGTGTGTGACTCTCTGTTTTGACTGCTGTGAATATCCTCCTAAAGCTCAAATAATCACATGGATTTAAGGCAGAATTTCAGTTAACTGCTGTTTTGCACATTGTATTTGCTAAATCTGTCATTATTGTACGTTGAATTAGTAGCATAGGTCATGGTTTGTTTTGTTTTGTTGTTTTTTCTTTTCTTTCAAACAGTATCTGGTCTCGGACTAAAATGAATCTTTCTATTTCTGATCTGCAGGTGGCAATGTACTGGCACTGAATACTTGGGAATCAGAGGCTGGGCCACACATGCAGGCTTTGCATTTCAGTTTTGCTGCTGGAGCATTTCTGGCTCCAATCCTGGCTAAAATGGCCTTGGGGGGTTCTGAATCTGACCAACTTGCAGGGGCTGAAAAGACAAACCAGTCTGTCCTGAAGCTTGTGCCAACAGCATCAGCCGCGTCAGCTACGCCAGCACCGAATGACCCTAACGCTGAAGAATTTTTGTGGTCCTATATTATCATAGGGACCTATATTCTCATCACTTCCATTTTCTTTTTTGTTTTGTATTCAAAGACCAGCTCAGCTAAAGACAAATCAAAGGCTTCTGAGAAGAAGAACAGGCTTGCCAAATACCACTGGCCTCTAGTTAGTCTCCTGTTCGTATTCTTCTTGTTCTATGTGGGAGCAGAGGTCACTTACGGCTCTTATGTGTACACTCACGCAATGGTCTTTGCCGAGATGACGGAAAGTGAAGCAGCTGCTTTGAATTCTGTCTTCTGGGGCGCGTTTGCCGTGTGCAGAGGAGCGGCGATATTCGGTGCTGCTTTCCTGTCCCCTTGCACCATGATCGTGCTAAGTCTCATCAGCTCTGCTGCCTCCTCCTCAGCCCTGGCCTTCTTTGCGCATTACCGAGCCTCGCTCTGGGGGGGAACTGCCGTCTACGGGGCATCCATGGCCACCGTCTTCCCCAGTGGCATTTCCTGGATAGAGCAGTACACGGTGGTTGAAGGAAAAACGGCTTCCCTGTTTGTGGTGGGCGCGGCGCTGGGCGAGATGTGCATTCCTGTGGCCGTGGGCTATCTCCAAGGCAGGTTCCACCACATCCCCATCGTTATGTACACTGCCTTCGTCACTTCCGTCGTGACAGTCGTGCTCTTCCCCGTGATGTACAAACTGGCCAACGCTCCCCAGGAGAATGACTCGAAACAAGTGAGCGACAGCGAGATCCAGAAAGCTTTGTTGTCCAGCCCGAGGCACACTGAAGATGAGGAGGATGAGGAGGATGTGAGAGAGTGGAACGATGCAGACTTTGAGGTAATAGAAATGAACGATAAGCTGAAAAACTCTCTGATGGACACGTCCCATAGGATACCAGGGGACTCTCCAGCTGAAGTCTCTCTCCAGCCCCATCTGGACAATGTATTGGGTGATCCTCCAGTGGTTGCTGGTGGCTCCCCTGAGAGACAAAATGGGAATGTTGACTGGTAGGAGTGAATAGAGTCAAAGCTGACTCTTCTGGTTTTTTTTTTAAATGAAAATTCAATTGAATTGTAGCTGTTGTCAAATGGTTCAGGAATCCTTTCATAGTGGTGCAGAGCTCAGTGTGTTCATTTGCCCAGCCCATTCTCCTTTTTAATTTCCAGCCTGCAGGGATGTGTCTTGGAGTAGGAAAGTCTTCAGTGATGAGAATGGGGCAACATGATAAATGTTTAGCTATGACTAAACTATGCCAAACTCTTACGTTAAAATGTAAGAGATGTTTTCTAAATGTGAGGCATGCATCCAAGGAAGAGATGCTGTAATGACTGGGAAAGAAGGGGACTGCTCAGACTACTCCATTTTTTGAGGTGGGTGAAAGGTGCAAGGTCTGAGGTGCTTTGTCACAAGATGGTTTCATGGCAGAGGAGAGAGATCTGTTATCAGTAATGCTGAACTTACCTTGGGAAGAAGGAATGTTTCTTCTACCGTGTTTGAAAGTTGTATGTGATCAGATCAGTTAAAATTTCTGGTGACACCCAGCAGCTGTAAATTGACTAACCTTTTGGCAAACTAGAAATTTTTGGTTCGGAGGCAAAAGCAAGAAACCACTGGAAATTATTTCTTAGGAGTGAAACCATGCCTTTGGGTAATCTGAAAGCAGTTTATGAGAAAGGGCACAAAATGGGTTGTTATTTATTTGCTCAAATGCTTAACTCCAACCTACTTAACAGTGGCAACAAATCTAAATAATCTAAAGTATTTGTGATTTTAATTATGGCGCTACCACTGAAATCAACAAATGTATGCAAAAAATCTGCAGACAGTGTTTACATGATACAATTATTGCATAATTTTTGAATGGTTTAGGTTGGAAGGGACCTTTAGAGATCATCCAGTTTCATCCTGCTGCTATGGAATGGGCACCTCCCCCTGGACCAGGTTGCTCAGAACTCTATCCAGACTGACCTTGAAAACTTCCAGGGATGGGGCATCCACAACTCCTCAGGGCAACCTGTTTCAGTGCCTCACCACCCTCACAGGAAAGGATTTTCCTGATATCTAATCTAAACCTACTCCCTTTTCAGTTTGAAGTCATTCCCCCTTGTCCTATCACTACATGTTCTTGTAGAAAGTCCCTCTCCATCTTTCTTGCTGGTTCCCTTCAGGTAAAAGAGATTACTTAACATATGGTATTTTTAAGCCAGTTGTTTAAATTAAGTTTATAGCAACATCTCTGGCTTCCTGTGCCATGACTTTAACAGGGTAATGTGTCACAATGAAGATTTGAGGACAGGGAATTATCAATGAGACAATCCTTTCCAGTATGACTATTTGCCCCTGGCCAGTTGGATTGGTGACATTTGGGTTTTATTTCTTTGGGGGATGACATGGAGATGGATTCTCCCTAGCAGAGAAGCCATGGTTTGTATTTGTAGGTTCATTGCTGCTAAGCAAGAAGGGCCTGGGCTGGCGCAGCCATGTCAAAGCAGCCCTCCCAGTAAGAGGAAAAACAAAAAGAAAAGTAGCAGCAAATGGCAAAATCTGTCTCTGAACAGTAATCTTGCCATTTGTCAGCTTGGAACTCCAAATCAGTAAAGTATTTTTTTAAGTCTGTGTGATCAGAATGTACTCCTGTTTGGGGTTTTTAACTTTGCACTTCTATTAGTATTTTTCTTGCTAAGAGTTTTATTTAGTAACAAAAGGGCTCTAGGTAGAACTAACATAGCACAGAATCTTAGATGCTCCCTGGATTTCCGGGTCTGCTTTTGTTTCCTCTCTTGTCCTCTAAGTGTGCACCCTAGGCTTGTGCGCGGCTTTTTCCTTTCTTCTGAGAAGTGAAGAAGCCAGAATCAACTTGTGGTGAATCTTGCCATGTTGCAGGGCCTCCCTCTCCTCTGCTACTGGCACTTTAGTGCCGCTGTGCTTTTGATGGATTCCACCTGTGGCATCTTTTTTCCAGTGCAGTGCATGAACCTGCACTTTAAAATGAAACCTTGTTTCACTTGTGGAACAAGGGCTCTATTTGCCTGCAGGAACTGTAAATACAAGTCCCAGTCCTGGCCTGGGCACAGGTGACAGAAGTGAGTCTTTGTGGCCCCGTGTACTTAGCTGGTTTGACTTGGAGGCAAACAGTGTGGTAGGCGGAGAGAGTGGAGGGAATGAGGGCAGCTGGAGCCTGGGTGTCACCGATTTTTCCTCATCGTGTTTTTCCTCCTGCAATGTAGTTCAGGTGTGTGGAAAGTAGGAGGTGCCAGCTGAGGGTGAGGACAAACCCCAGTGGTGGAGGGGGAGGGAGAAGATGCAGGACACAATGAAAGTTATGGAAACTTTCTGGAGCTGCCATCCCTCGGCTTCACTTGCACTGATGTCGCTATAAAAAAGCTTCCCCATACCCAAAATCATGTTGCCAGCAGAAAATTATTTAAAGAAAGATACTGGGCAACCAGGGAAATTCTAAACTCCCCCAATGCATATGCTAATTTTTGATGAAATTCCAGATTGGAATGTCCTACACGTAAGACTGTTCTCAGGGATAGTTTACATGGATAGTTTACTTTGTATTGCTTGCATAATCAAGTACTAAAAAAACCCAGAAAATTAAATCAGAGCTGCATTGGGAAATATGCTGTAATCTCTTAAAAGTTTATCTACTGCATATATTTGTGTTTCTGACCAGCGTCTTCCCAGTGAATGTAAAAATATTGCACAAAACAAAGATTTATTATTAACTGCCTGCATTAACTCCTATGTAACTTCAATTCATCTCCATTTCCTTCTTAAAAATCAGGAGGTCTGTGTAGTAGGAATGGAGCAACAGGCTCGAATGCCAAGGTTTTCTCACGATTAAAGGATCAAAAAACAGTGGCTGCAAGACAGTGGAAGCTGAAGAATTATCTATGTAGAATCACTTTCCACTGATGTGTGGAGACCTGCCTAAATTTAGACTCATTTTAGTGAGGACTTGGACCCTTCAGTGTTTTAGTTCTGGTCTTAAACTTGAACTGGGATAGATGGACAGAAAGTATTCTTATCCCCTAAACCACCTCGCTTTTATTAGCAGGGGCTGCCCTTGACTGAAAATGAAATGCTTGAAGCAATTTAGGTTTCAAACACGATCTAGGACATTTCCCAAGGATGAGTCCAGCTCCTACCAATTCTAGGCACCCTCGATAGTCAAGGCTTAGCTCCCTGCTTTTGGATTTTGGTGTTCCTCAGGGCTTGTTTTCAGACAATGAATGTTAGTTTTCACACGTTTAAATTTCCTTTCAAAGTAAATAGCTTCCCGACATACACAGCTGAAGTGAGGATCTATTTACAGTGCAGATCTATTTTAAGTTACAGGTCCTCCGGAAAGCTCAAATACTTACATGTTAGGGGTTGAAGTTACTTGGAGTAACTGTATTACATTACTATTGCCCTACTTATGCTGGAAAAGCCATCCCTCTGTTGAGGACAAGGGCTTTAATCCATGGTTTAGACACCTGAATTTGACAAGAATCCTATTTTTGTCCACAAACCCAGGAACAGTCTGAAGATGAGCGCTCTGCTCCAGTGTGAAAGATAACCTCTTGCAGCTGTCAATTCATAATACTTTATTTATCCTGAGGCACTGCAAGGTGCTGGACTGCACTGCAAGCACTCAATCCTGGCATTTGCACTTTTATTCTGTACATGACCAATGCTTGAATGCAAGACCAGGCAAAGTTTTATGCCTTGATGTTTTGTTTTTTTAAAGTTACTTTACATACAAGTGCATCACAATCTGTGGATGTTCTGTTATATATATGTAATAGTTTTTATTCTGCTTGATGTGGGTTTTATATCGTACTTGTATAATGTGACATTTAACAGACTGACGTGTGTAGTGACTGTAATAAATTCTTATATATGGAGAAGGCACTCAGGTTCCTTGATGTAAATAAAGTTTTGTTCTATTTTTCAAACCTCCTCTGTACTTTTAAATTTAGAACTTGGTCCTTTTTTTGACTAATGGAAAACTGAAAATGTTTCTGGTTTGGGGAAGGCCTCCAAGAACTGCTTTAGATCCCAAAGTTTAAGCCGGATTCTAAACTTTGATTTGAGCAGTATTGTTTTTTACATTATTGTGTGTGCCAGAGAAGGGAAACAAATTGAGGGTAAATATTTTTTAAAAACCCATATCATTTTTTACCATATCATTTTATTCAACTTTAATATGGTTTCCATTATTAACTTCTAAAACAAAATGATTTCCAGTTTAGAAAACAATGCACTGACCACATAATTCCTTTTCCATTTTATACAGTTATACAAATATTCTAAATACACATTTTGTCAAGATGGTGGCAAATAAGATTTAACTGTACAGTACGTAAGGAAAGAAAATATTTTAAGCATATTTAGAAGCAATAGAAATGTCTATACAAAACAAGCAAAAATGGAATAAAATTTTATATTTAAAGTATTGCAACAGTCCCACAGGTTTGTAACAAAAATGTCTTTGCACAGTTCCTCACAATGCCCCATTAATAGCTAAAGCAAGACAGCAATTTTTAGAAAATAATGTTTCAAAATGCTACACATGGTACTACTGCTTGCACAGTCTGATCAAAATAACAATCTACTTGGAATCAAGCAAAACTTAGGAGGAGATATACCAACCAACTTTAAAATTATCTGTATAAAAGTCATTGCACATTATTTTACTCAGTTGTTTGAAAAGTAAAAAAGTGTATTTACAAAATATTTCGCAGACAAAATTATAAAGTGAATGGATAATATATAGGTAACACGTCTTGATACTGACAGTTCAAGAACACACACAAATGGTTTTATCGTTTCAAGAGGTTTTCAGTGCTCCTTCCTCCAGGAAGTAAACTTGACTTCTACTTTGAAATGGATTTACAAGATGTTACACAGAGCTATTTCAACATCAGCATTATAAAACAGTATGTTAGAAACATGAAAGGAAGAAGAAATTTTTACATCTTAAAAAGTGAGCTATTCATAGATCAACAAACGGGTTGGGTTTTGGTTTTTTTAAAATTTAGTTATGGTAACTGTTCGTTTTTCTTCAGATAATAAACCCAACAGTTAAAATGGAAATCCTGGACTAGGTGAGAATTGAAAAAGCACCATGCACAATAGTCTTAGTGTGGTAAACACTGAAGAAAAAAACCAAAATAGCACCTGGAATCCTGTAACACAGATCATTTAAAACTGGTCAAGCAGCTGGCGGAGATAGGGTGCCTTTGACAGTTCTCTGCTCACTCTGGAGAGCTTGAAAAGTACTGGGCAGTTGAGGGAGACACACTGGATCTGCCGATCGAAGCAGCCCGTGCAGTTCTTGCATATCTGGATTACATGAGAAAAAGCAAAACAATTATTGTTAAGTGACACAAGTGAGGCATAAACCACTAGGGACTAGTAAATCCTCAAGGCTCTATCAGGAGAACATGAGGGACTCAAAACAGCTCCCTTCTCTGCTTCAGCCTCTTGGGCTGCTGCCCGGCAGCTCATTTGGCCACTGGTGGGCAGCTGGCAGGCAGCATCACCCACTGAAATGGGCAGAGAGCAACAGCAGGACTCTACAGCTCGGGTTTACAATCCTGCTAATTAAGTTCTACTTGCATGTGGTGGCATTTGAAAAACCAAGGTAAATAAGTAGACTGGGTTTAAGCAGGGCAGTGTGCTCTATTTGTGGTAAATTTACTCTCTAAAGAAGTCTCCTAATGAAAAAAGACAGAACTCTTATCCTGTAGTTATTCTCTGCAGAGAAAAGGGACTCTGACTAGGTAAAACTCTAATTAAAGCTTATCTTGAAATAAGTAATTTATTTAGAGTCCGTCAATCCCAACACAGAAACACACAGGTCACAGAAGTTGCACCACTCTCCTTCAAGGAACTACCTGGTAATGTCGCTTGAAAGTACTTTTAATATGAGATACCTGATGGAATAAAATAGCAGCAGGCAATTTCTCCAAAGGTAGGAAACTAAAGGCCCCTGCTTTGCTGTTTTATTTTTACCCTTCACAGCATTTGCCACCTCCAGAAGTTTTTCCAAAACCTTAGATATTTGCTTCTAACCACTCCTGTGTTTTGCAACGTTAAAATGTTACACAGTTTATTCTGTCATCTGCATAGCCTGATCAACAAACCCAAATTGTATCCCTTTGCTTTAAAAATTAGTTCTCCTTCTTTCCACCTCTCATTGATGCCAAGCCTGCATCAACACCAAATCCATCCCTGAAGACTGACAGCAACTGGAGAGGGGCAGCCTCTCCTGGCCACGTCCCACAGGTGGCACCTCAGAGGATACCAATCCCCTGGCATTCAGCTGTGACCAGGATTTAAACAGCCGGTTCTAGGCTTGTAACCTCAGTACTACCTCTGTCCTAGTTCTTCTGAAAGAGGCTGCAGCTGGTTTAAATGCCAGGGACCAAACTAAATGGTACTTGAAACATGTCCCAAGTTCAGTTAGAGAGAGGAGAAGTTGAGGGGAGGAGTCTATGGTTTTAGCCTAGAGCACATCATTTTTGAGTGCAGTTTAAAGTAATGTACAGCTCAGTGTTGTATCAGTTTTCTGCTGGCTCCAGCATGTTTATAATCTCAAAGGGCTAAAAATTTAAGCTGTGAAGGACATATATGCCTTCATATTAAAATAAGACAGATGCTCTTACAGAGACATCAAACACTGACTGGGACAGGATCCCAGGCCTTACTGAGCTGTTGTGTGTTGCAGGGACAAGAGAATGTTCTAATCAAACTCACTGATCCTTCTGTGGGGCTGGGCCAGCCTGCCGAGTTCTGATTTCTTCCAGAACAAAAGCAATGCAAAGAGTTCAAAGTACTGCAGAAAACTGCGGAACATGCATTTCTTAATTTTTGCAACTCACAATGCAGAGAAGGGTAAATATTACAAAATACAGCAAGGAGTCCACACCTCAGTAATGAAATATTTATGAAGTGAATTACAGTGTTTTTCTAGAAACCCCATTAGAATCTATCAAATCAATGCCTAGATTTAGAACATTTATATCCCTTACATTTAGACAAGACTTTAAAATGGTTCATGCGCTAGTGCTAAAAATAAATTTTAACTAAAATATTTATTAATTATAAAATATGACAGTTTGAAAATCAGGTGAGGGCATGCATATGTTTCCACACAGGGAGGCATAGTGCTTTGCTGTAATATATTCATGAGCACAGTCAGCTACCCTCTTAATTGACTTGTAGCTCAAGGAGAAAAAGCAGCTTGGAAAATTCCTATCAAGAGGAAAGGTAATAAGAAAATCCCCAAGCTAAACCACATCCATGTCATACATATAAATAAATAAATAAATTTCCTGGCCCAAACATTTTTGTTTCTAGAACATCATCTGTTATTTCAATGCAAAAAAGACTGAATCTTTTACTCTCTCACAGTTCTCTGTCATTATAAAAAGGGACCTACAAACCATATAAACCATATAAAGTACTTTTAAAAATTAAAAAAGCATCTTCTGTTCTGGTCTCCTCCTTTGCCTTAGCTTTCCACAAAGCCTAGGAGAATAACAGTTGCTCTGCTGCTTTCGACAGCAATGGGAAAAGCAAACAAGCTGCAGCACACTTAACACAATACTTCCCATTTCTGTTGGGAGTATTCACTAACACACTGCTTTGAAATTTCAGCCCCAGTACTTTTGCTGGCAGACATGTGACAATGCTTTAATCGCACCTGGACCAGCTGCTCTTGTTTACGCTCCAACTCTCGGATTTCTTGGTTGAGAATCACTGCCACATGCTGTGGCTGGCTTCTGCATTTATTACAGATCCCATACTGGGTCAGTTCATCACACACGGGACAGTGTAAGGTCGTGAAGTACTGGGAGATGGTGCCTTTGCGTCCTTCGAGCTCAGTGCGGGCAGCTGAGGCAGCCTTCTGAATCTGTTAAGAAAAATAATTAAGAGGTAATGAACTTCCAAGAGAGCAGCTTGCCTTATTCCTAGATTTATTTTTTTTTTTCCCAAAGGAGTAAAGAAGGGCAAGATGTCCTGCAGGGCATGGGTTCATACATAAATGATTAACCTGGATCACAGCACTCTGAAGAGCGCAGTGCTGGCCCTGAAGTGATACACAGAACAGAGTGTATTCCCCCACATCTATTCCACAGGGAATCCGTAACCAGAAAAATCCTTGGTCCAATGCTTAACTCCTGATCTCACCTCAAACTCTACCTCTTGCAGCTGTTCCTTTTTTAGGTACTGATCTGATTTGCATCTAAAGGTGCTCTGGCTGCAGCCCCTGTGGCTGCCTTCTGGATGCTGCCTGCCCTCGAGTATCTGTGCTGGGCAGGCCCATGCACAGCTCTGCCACAGTGCTTTGGCACTAGCTCATGCTCTGATTTCCTTGGACAAGGCTCCACCACTGGCCCATCACCCTGGGAATTTCGTTCTCTGCACTTACTCCTGCTGCTGCATGACTTTTGCTTTGTGCTATCCTTCATTCTCCTGCTGCTCTGCTCCCTGTGACTTCCTTGCTGCTCCTTGGCCTTGCAGAAGGCCAGGGCTCTTTTTACCTTTTTAGAACAGCTTGTTGGAGATGCTTATGGTGACTGCCATGGTGCCATTGGAAAGGTAAAGAAAAGAAGGAGAACTGAAGTCAATCAAGGCTATATTGGGAAATACAGCTATACTGCTATATTGCAGGGGAACACGATGCATTACTATGCTGCTGAAGTCTGTTCTGAGCAGAGTAACCAAACACAGATACAATGTCTTTCACCATTCCTTTTCGTCACAGGAATCACAAACTGAAATCCAGCTATCTAATGCTTCTTTTCCTGCATCTCAGTGACTTCTTTAACTTTTAGGGAAGTCATGTTTGGATAATAGCAGTTTTAAATTTCTGGTGATACAAATTTTTAAAGTGCTCCTGCTGCTGGGGCATGCCACCTTTTCTATACAGAGGATAGATCTTCAGAGCACTTTGGAAAAATTGGAGTTCCAAAATTTTATAAAGAGAAATTTAAAAGGTGGATGTGCCAAACAGATGCACATACACATCCTGCTAAAAATACAGTTATGGCAAAATATTGTCTTAAACTACAGAAGGGATCAGGAAACAGAAGATGACTGTGATCAACCCTGCATAGAAGGGCTGGCTGAAAAAATTGATTTACTACATGAAAAAAAAACCCCCACAGAAGATCTAAGAATCAGGACTGCATATTTGAGCATCAAAAACTTCACAAAATATCCTCTGCTATTGGCCTCCTATCAACCTCATTCCATTAAAAGCCACAACAAGGCCAAACACTGCCCACAGAAGCACTGCATTTGCTAACTCCTGTTTAAAAACACTCACCCGGGGCAGCTCGTGGTACCAGCTGAAGACGTCTATGCCAATGAGCGAGAACACCCTGGCCAGGGGGGGCAGGATCTGCTTGGTGATGTAGTAGGTGGCGTTGAGCCTCAGGCTGGGGTCCTGCAGCACTTCGAGGGGCCGCCGGACGAGCTGGATCAGGGGCAGGCCGGGCATGCCGTACACGATGACGTAGGGCACGCGCTCCCCGACGCGCGGCTCCGAGCGACGGTCGTAGGCAAGCATTCTCCTGTCAAAACACAGCCTTGAGAATGCATCCAGAGGCAAATTCATAGTTATTTCATTTGCCTCTAAGCTTCCCCATCTGATTAGATTAGTTGCTCTCCAGATGACTGGAGTTAGTGCCTATTATGAAGCACAGGACCAAAATGTTTCATTTTAAATTTAATCGGACCTAAATTTTCGAACTTAGGATGCAAGCCCTAAAGACACAGTCTGTTTCGGGTCACTTGGATTCGTATGCAGACCGTTTTCTAGCTACTACTTCCTTCAAGAAATATTTTAATAAGGAACAGCCAGGGCACCAAAAAGAGCTCAAGTACAATTTGCTTTCTGGTTCTTTACTTTCTGAGACTGCTTGCTCAGTAGAACGATACCTGCTTCAAATTGAATTATCCTTTACTCAGAAAGCAAAGGACAATTCAATTTGAAGTAGTTATCAGTTTTGGACTTGGATGTTATTTTATTAAAAAAGCATAGCTTAATTGGAAGACCTTTTGTACTAAGCAAGGTGACAAAATGTTCCAGCTTACATTATCTACTTTTCTACTACAGGTCAAGGATATCAACAGGATGAAATATTAACTTTAAGCAAGATACTTTATTAAAAATGAGAAACTATGCCTGGTAATGTATTTCACAGCACTAAAAGACACCGCTTGTAAGTAACATAGAAGTGAATATATTATTACAGTATCCTGACAAGACTTTACTCTTGAATGTGTAGCTCTTTTCAGGACTAAAAAATGGCTTTCTGGGACCATCTCTTTTCACACACAGAAGAAAGTCAGGGACAACAGTTTCAGCAGTATTTGAAGAAGGCCTCTGTACAAGTTACAGCTAACAGTCAAAGGTGAAGAGAAAAAATATCCAATCTGCTACCAATACTGTGGCAGTACAAAGATCAAGGTAAAAAGCCCCATGAGATCCTACGAGTAACCTGTTAGCACAAAGGTAGCACAAGATAAGAAATATCTATGATTAGCACTTCTTGATCTCATTACCTGGTGATTTCCAGAGCAGGTACACAGGCTCCAGGTTTGTACGCTGAGCTCCCTCTGTACTCTTTTGCAAAGATGAAGTCCTGCATGCTGGCTTTTCCTTCCAGTAACTTCATGCATTGATTCTGAACATACTGCTTGATCTGACTTATGTCCCGTGTTTCAAATAGCAGCTTGATAGAACACTCAAGTATCTTTACAACAAAAAGAGAAAGGTGAGAAAAACATGTATGTTTGATTTAAAAATAATTAATTCAAATTAATTCAGTAAATTACATGGAAATACAAATACATTGCTTAGAAAAAGAACCAGTGCTGAAAAAGGATATTGATAGGACAACTTTTTCCTCAGTTTGCAACATCTTTCATGACATCATCCCTACTCCAGCCCTAAGATTTTTTCAACATTATAGAAGTTTCCAAAGTATGCAAGAAGATGTCTTTCCCTGCCACCTAAAATATTTTTGCCATGATTTTAGTAAACCCTTCTAAGTAGTTACCTTTTTTACTGGCATAAATTTCTTTTAATTTGTCTATGAACAAGATTTCCTAATTTCTTTTTAACCCCTCAATGCACAGCTTAAAAGTAACAGGCAAGTAAGTGTATTTTAAAGTAATTCTTAGCTGAATTAGATTTATATAAGTGAGTATCTGTTTGGAAGACAGATCAGTGTGTCTTACGCATCTGGCAGTAATACCTCCAGCTAAAGTAAACTGCATCAAGAATGGTCTTTAAGAGGGCTTACATGGGCAAAGGGCTTTCTTTTTATGGGGTTTTTAGGGGATGAAATATAAGCTGGAGAATACAAGTCCTTGTAATGCTGTAAAAGATCTTCAATTTATCTTTCAAAGGGCTCACACAAGAAAAACAGATGAAGATTAACACAACTTAAAGGACTCTGAGAAAGGAAAAATACAAAATGAAATAACAGAAGATAATAATTAAATTCAGGAAGAAATGTATGAATACTTTACCTTGGAAACAGCAGGACAGGAGTCCCTTCGGACTGTCTCTATGCCTTTTGCATCAAATACTGGGTCCTTCTGGTCCAGGGTTTCATACATGTAACCCACGTACCTCTTTTTAGTTTGCAGGACACATGGCAAGTAAACCTGGAATGTTTAGAAGGAATGTTTAGAACAGTTTGGAATGTGTTGGGAATATAAGGTGACTTTGAACATAGAGGGTTTCCTAAGGAATACTGTGCTTTGTTGGTCTGTTTGTTGGAGTGTTTTTGTTTGCTTCCTTTTTTTATCAGTTTTGTTATCAATCATTACAACTGATAAATAGATCAAAGGACTCTTGAAGGATGGCTGAGGAAGTTTGGATTCTGGGGTGTTCCATTCTTAAATCACTTTGTATTTCATTTAGCTGAAGTTCAGATGGAAAGTGACAGAGTATAAATTGTTGTAAGTACCTTTACTTTTCTGGATTGCACCTGTCACCATTTCTAATGTAACTCTATTATCTTTCTTTCTTATAAAGACAACCTTATTTTGAACACCAGAGAAGAAAGTGTTCCTCTTTTCTCATTCTTGATTGTGTAAGTATTACTTGACTACTTTCAAATGAAAGAACAGAGAATAATTTCTTCTTTGTAGTGTTACTAGGATAACACCGCGTCTTCCTGACTCTCATGGAAGAAGGAGCAGAGGGTTTAGGTTGCCTCAGGCCTACAAATTTTGATTGACCTTGCTGAGTCAGGTATGTACTTTTAAAACATCCAGACCACCTGAATTTAATGCTAACTGACCTGAACACCTTGCTAATGACTTGACAGTGAGAAATATTCAGCAAAATCAGTAACACATTGCCTTACTCTTCAAGGGAAGATCTGTTGTGGCTAATATTTCTTCCAGGAGCCTACTAAATGGATTTTTATGATTTTTCATTTTACAGGTGTATGCATCACATGGACATATGCTGAAGTGTGCTAAGCCTAGCTGAAAAATAAATATCAGGCTTGTAATTAATGCGCTGGAATTGGGGATGGTGAACATTTCCTCTGCTAAGTTGCACACATTGATTCAATTGTAGGCATACAATAACAAACTGAGGGAGACATATCCAAAAACTGCTGAGACAGGAATTCAAACTGCCTGATGCTGCCAGCACAACAAGTCACTTGATGTGAAATTAGGAATATTTCTTTTTATTGTTCGTATTGTAGTTCTCCTCTGAAAAGGTCCCTGAGGCATTAATGAGCTTGCAATATACCAACAGAAAAAGCACAGTGCATGACTTGTTTATCCTTATGTACATTAGGGTTCAGAAAAATCTTTCATATTCAACTTTTTTCTGGGGAGGGTTGTTTCTTTTGTTTGGTTTTTGTTTCACAGTTGTTGTTTTGATAACACCCAACACATTTTAAGCAAAGTATTTTCCTTTTACCTTTTCAAACTTCAGTTTAACAGGCTTGGGATTTGTTGCTGTTACAGCTTCAGCAATTTCTTGACCAATCTTGAAAGACTGCTCCTTTGTGGCTCCTTTCAAGAGTACAAACATGCTACAAGAAATCAGAGATAGGAAGTGAGTGTAAAACTATTCAACATAGTTCCTGAAAATCACAAGCTATAGTTTTCTGGTAGCAAGGCAGAGATGTTATTATGAGTTGTACTCCCTTTCTTGAGCTAGAAAAGCCAAAAATCTGAGAAACTTCAGTGTCCAGCATGAGATGAGGAGTGCCAAAGGGCTGATGAATGCTGTATGATGCATCATCCATCTGATGAGGCAGGGAATGGACTGCTCCCAGGCACTGCAAAACTGGAGCTCCTAGGAAAGAATTCTAAAGAGCTCTGGTATGCTATTTTTCCCCTCTATGGGCAGCAGCAGGATTTTACTTTCTTTCTCCAAGAATTTTTTTAGAAATGAAAACACTGTGAATTCAGTATCTTTGAAATGTCAAGTCTTTTATCAGATCTGGCTGAAATCAGTCACTGGATTAATAAGTTATTAAGAAAGGACAGCCAGACAAGCTTTGTTTCCCAATGGCTGAAGAATTATCCAAGTGTGGAACAGCGATGGATATGCCTAGAGCATGGCTATTATTTAGATGAAAGACTGACTGAGAAAGTGTTTGCCAGGCAGCCTAATAATATCTTTGTATGCTCTGGTGGCTGCTTTTGAATTGTATCCTCTGCTGAAGCTTAAAACAGCGTCTTCCTTGAGATGCAATGCCTACTATCTTATATATACTCTATTTTATTAAATAAAAATCATAAACAGGCACAAAAATAATAATAATTTGGTGAATTAGACTTATATTAATTCACAACTAAAAATATTCCCCTCCCTCTTTCTGTTCCACATAGGTTTCAAAAGAAAGGAAACCTTTGAAGTGCTTAAAGAAACCTGAGCAAACTTGTTATTATTCACACTTTGCAAATTCTGCAAGGCAGCAAGCAACATCCAAAGAAGCTCCACCTACCCTTATCACATGATAAATTCCTCTTGTTAAGACAAAAGCAAAATCTATCTACGAAGAACTATTATGATTTTATAACATTTTAAGAAGCAGACCATGAATTACCTGTCTGTATCACCATATACAACGTGAGCACCCCATTTTTTTGTATCATTCACCAGTTTAATGGCACGCTCCAATGTCTCTCTGGCTTTGTGGACAATGCTGTCTCCAATCTGCAAAGTCAGATTGAAAATGTTTATTCTACTGCTAAACCAAATATTGGCTCTTGGTAAACACAGTCTAACCATGCTCGATCTTGTTATGAAAATCACTGTATTGAGATTATATACTGTATTTCATGGCTTAAATACATTAAATAAATATAAAGGTTGCTTAACTTACTCCAAAACAAGAACTCAAAGAAAAATGATCAAAAGTTATTAAGCATTAAAAAAAAATTGTTTTAAAATTCTTTAGAAGTATTAAAAATCTATGGAGCAAGACAAGACTGCTCAGAATAGTTTTCTCTGGTTTTTGGATTCTGCCAATTCCTATGAAAACTAAGAAAAAGCTACAATGTTTTGTTTTATTTTCATTATTAGAACTGTAATCCAATAAACCTTTGGAAATGGTTCTACAGAAATGCCAACTCCAAATGCTCCTTTAAGGGAAGAAGAAGACAAAGACAATCTTTATATTTTTCTTGAAGATCACAAATAAATCCTAGGTTGCTGATTTTCAGTACCACAAAAAAACCCAACTTTTCTGAAGGAATTTAGTTAGTTTAAAATAATAATATTACGTTATCTGACTAGTGTCTTTTCAACATTTTTATCTGCAACCCTTACCTCAGTGCATGGCATTCTTCCAGAAAAATTAGCAGCAGTATAGCCAAAAGTAAAATTAGCTATATATTTAAGACCCAACTGACGAGCTTCAAGCATTCGAGTCACAGCCTTGTCATGCTTATAAGCCTTCATTGACTGTTTCACCATTATCCTGGTCTTCAAAATTTCTTCTAGCATCCTTGGCAGCACACCCTTTCTTACTGAAGGCTGCCGTAAAGGGAACAAAGAGAAACATGGTGTTAGAAAGCCCAACATAAACAGTTAAGAGTAAAATAAAACCCCAGAACTGTTAGTTAACCACTGACAGGAAGACAAATTAACTAGCAAGATGCCCTAGCCACCAATAAAAAAAGCGCCAAAGTTTGGCTTTTCCCACAAATATTACAAGGAACCTAGAATATAGGCAAAGCTCATAAGGACAGAACAAATAGCTTTTTATTCTTTGTATTCATCTGTCCTGCTGATGCAACATGTAGAAAACCTTATTAACTAAAATGTGACTTCAATATTTAGCTGTTAATTCTCAATGTACTGAATGCTGAAGAAACATTATCTTTTAAAAATTCTGCAAATATTCTTTACCTAAAGTTTTTGTTTTACATTAAATACAGGCATGCTGGTGATTGCCTAACTATTTTTAACAGCTCCAGGCCATATTCATTACACATCAGCCCGCAGGACACATTACAGAATGAGAACAATAGAAACCAAGTCAGGGAGTTTCATTTCCCAAATCATTACCCTTTTTCTAATAAAGCGTTCTGCTATACAGGCAGGAGAAAAATGAGCTGTTACACACAGACAATTACTGTTTGATTCCCCAAACTGCTCAACTAAAATACAGTTTAATTATAGATGAAATAAGCCTTCAGTATAAAGGAAAGCATAAAGACTCTTTACTTCCTGAAATGGCAGAAGTTCAGCACTTTGACAAATATCAAAAACATAGTGAAATGAGAGAATGAACCTCCCCTTTCTGTCTGCTCTTAATGCAGCAAAATATAAACTACAACATCAATTTGATCTTCAGTCAGCCAAGAGGCAGTGAAACTGCTGTCACAGAGCACTAACAGCATTACCTTGACAAAAGCTACTCCACTGGGTGACACTGTGATATCATGTCTAATCTGGTAGAGTAAGTCAGGAGGTACTCTCAGAGATGTACAGCCAAATTTGAATGCATCATACCTAATAAAGAGAAAATTTAAATATGAAGACAATTCGTTCACTTACAGACTAATCAAGCAAAAGCATCAGCTCACATTAAAATGCTAATAATGCAAGCAAGGACAGAATAATCTCAAGTATAAACAAATGTAACATAATTTCAAATTTCTTAGCTACATACAGAAGGTTCTAGGAACAAAGTAGTAATAAATAGCTAAATTCCAATGCATGCATAATTTATCAATTCTGCTATGTGTTATGAATTATTGCCGAACACCGAGTTAGTGGAGGCATGTACTCAATACTGTAATCCCCTATGGAAAGCGTGCATGTTTACCAAGTACCACTGCACTTGCTTTCTTCCTACAAATTCAGAATTTCAAATCAGAAACTTGAAAACCTGATGGTGACACCTAGCAATTATTGCAGGCATCTTTCCATTCTTCAAAATACTGTTTTATAGATGTAATTATAACGAGCAATGAGATCTTTTTCCAATTAACAAAATAACTGTTAACCTCAAGAAAAGATGCTACAAAGAATAATTAAATTGTACCTTTTAATTTTTAGTAATTAGAACCAGAGTGAACTACAAGTGATACAGGAACAATCATAATTCATTAAGGAGTAACTCCAGAGTAGTTTTGAAGACAGATGGTGGATTTATAGTAATTTTAACTTTTCTGAAGAAATATTAAAAACCAGCATCACTGCAATAATTAGAGGTGTACATATACACATGCACAGAGCTGTTTCCAGGGGTTTTTAAGAGAGCAGAGTCTAATTATAAATTTAATTAAAGATCCACATTGATCAGTATATGTATGTGTATACACATGTGCACACACCCACATGGTAGATTTTTATCATCCATATTGTGTAACAGAAAATGGAGCTATTCATACGTGCCCATCGTTGTCAATGGCAACCAGGAGTTCTCAGTACCTTAGAAAAGACACTCAAGTATCTATGGAATCGAGGATTGTGAGAAAAGACTAACAACTTACTTTCCTAAGTTTTCAACATGTCCCAGGCAGGTAGAAAAACAGTAGTTGTATGCAATGACAATGGAAGGATATAAGGACTGGAAATCCAAGACAAGAACAGCATTGCTGTAGAAGCGGGATTCTGGCTCCATTATCAAGGGAACACACTGAGGGGCTTTCATCTGAGCTCGCTGCTGGACACTGGGAGTCACAGCGATGTAGTTCATTGGCTTCGCAATGCGCAGCATCACGGACTCCACACGGTACTGCAGGACAGTTTGGATATAACCATAATCATTTCAGAAGTGCAGAACAAACATGTATTAATCAGTGCAATCACACACATTTCCTGAATTTAAAGTACAGATAATCTACCTGACCAAAATAGCCATGCTCTTAACCTATATTTTAATTGTATTTTGTATCACTAGATCATCTTTGAGTCACTTCCCACCCTAAGCATTCTATGATTCTGTACTTGGTATTACATATAATGGAACTTTTCCAGGTGTTTCCTCTTTATTTAGCTCTAATCATTGGAAATTACGCACTTTTTATATATGAAAAAGATAAACATCCAACAGGCTTCAACAATATATATGAATGGCCATGCTACTGTCAGTGAATGAGCATTTGTTAAACTGTAGTACTGTTAGACTTGCAGCTCACTGAAGAAAACAAAGTATAATATGCAGTAAATGCACTGGGTATCATGCTTTCTCCCTGATACCACAAGGAGAACAGGAAGCATGAAGCAACAAGCACCTTGTTCAAGACACCACAAAATGTCATATGTGTAACTGGCAACAAGAGAAAAAAAACCCCAGCCCTATTTATTTGTGTATTACTCATTGTAAAGGCTTTACAAACACAAACGGGCAGGTATGCACTGTGTCCACTCACAATGAAAAACAAAGTAGCTAAAAACTGCATACATGGGTGGCAAGAGACTGAAAATCCCAAAATACCAAAGAACAATTTGACAGAGTCGTAAAATCCTGTGCTTTGTAAGCAACTAAATCACTATTAAAGACCGTCTGCCTGACATACTACATATTTGTTGTACTGAATGGGTTAGATATAATTTATTTAACCTTGAAGTTACAAATGAACTTACGGAACCAACAGCTTTAACAAGACCCTGCACCTTAAAGAGAGGCTGGGGTTTGAGGTGTAGTTAGGGAGCAACATAAACTGCTACTGCCATCTTGCACTAATTGCACACTAATTTGTGTCCAATGATGAATTCAGATGTGATTCAGTGTGACAACGTGGTCAGGGACTGGCTCCGGTAAGAGACAAATTTTGTTTTTTTCCCCTAGTTTTCATAGCATCCTAGAATTTAGGTTGGAAACTACCTCTAAGATCACCAAATCCAACTGTTAACAACAGTGCTGCCAAGCACCAGATCTACACATTTCTTAACTCCAGGGACGGTTGACCCTGGACAGCCTGTTCCAATACCTGACCATCCGCTTGGAGAAGAAATTTTTAAAATATCCAATCTAAACCAGCCATGGAACAAATTGAGGCCATTTCCTTTTGTCCTACTCATTCTTACTTGGGAGACTGACCTGTACCTAACTACAGCCTCCTTTGAGGTGGCTGTAAAGAACAATAAAGTCTCCTTTGAGCCTCCTTTTCTCCAGGCTGAACAACTCCAGCTCCCTCACCTGCTGCTTGTTGGACTTGTGCTCCAGACCCTTCACCAGCTTCACTGCCCTTCTCTGGACTCATCCCAGCCCCTCAATGTCCTTCATATAGTTAGGGGCCCAGAACTACGCACAGGATTCGAGGTGTGGCCTTACCAGTGCTGAGTACAGAGGAACAACCTGGTGCTGGCTGGCCACATTATTCCTGACAGAGGCCAGGATGCCATTTGCTTTCTTGGCCACCTGGGCACACACTGGCTCATGTTTAGCTGCTGTTGACCAGCATCCCCAGGTCCTTTTCCTCTGGGCAGTTTTCCAGCAGCCCTGCATTGGGTTGTTGGAAGCCAAGGGCAGAACCCTCACACAACTGGCCTCAGCCCATTGACTGAGCCTGTCCAGATCCCTCTCTAGGGCCTTATTACCCTCCAGCATCTGCAAAATGACTAAGGGAGCACTTGATCCCATTTTCCAGATCATCAATAAAGATACAAAACAGGACCAGCTGTTATGTTTGTTGCCCACACTGAGTGCACTGGTGCAGATGCACTTCAGTTGGGCTATTGATCCTACTACCTTTTTTATGCAGGCTAAATCCCTACTAATTCCCATATTAGGAAGCCCTAATCCCTCCAGGACCGTTGTCAGATACATCTGTGGTTCCTAACACATGAATAATCCTTTTGTCTTTGCTCCTATGTGGATCTCCAGCCCCTACCTCTACTGAGCCAGCAGACCAAAGGACTTTGCTAGGACACTGTTTCTCAAGCAGTGGTGTGATGCTCCCAGGTTTATCTCCAGTGAGCCTGGTCTTGTTCCTTTCCCCCTTCAAATCGAGTTTAAAGCTCTCTCAATGAGCCCTGCTGACTCTGATGCAAAAACCAGCAAGTTCAAACATCTGCCTAATTATCTGTATGCCTACAACCACCTCTGGTTAGATTTTGTTCAATCTACTAAGAAATATTCAAGATGGCTTAATACAATAAAGCAAAATAATTAAAAAAAGTTATTGTAAAACTCAATGAGAGATACAAGCATGGAAAAATAAAATATCTGAAATCTGTTCTTATTATTATTCTTCCATTTAACGCGTTTTTTAGCGAATGAGGATTATCTTCATAAAGGGTAGTGATTTTTCTGTGTGAAAAAAAATTATTTGAGGTGACAGGAAATTCTTGCAAGTGCCATTTTTGTGATCTAGAAAGTTTTAATGGAAACGGAACATACGTGCACAGAAGGGAAGAGAAAAGAACAGTCAGGATAGAAAATGCAGCATGCTTCTGTTGCTCACTCCCACCCACAGACATCCGAGAAAATGACAGGCAGAACAGTCTTTGTAGGCTGCCATCATGACAGTTTAAACATATCGATGTTGGCAGTATGCCGGTGCCACACTCCCTGTCCCTAACTGTGCATTTCTCTTCCCTTGCTCCAACAGTGGTATTTTCAGATAATATGGTAAACCAGATCAGGGAGCTAAACTGGCAAATACCTACTAAACACTGCCATGGTTCTGATGATGGTGCCTGCCAGCCTGCTCCCCTTTTCCCCAAAATATAGGGTCATTATCAGAAAGACCAACAAGAACCTGCTCTGGGGTCAAGAGATGTCATAGGCAACTGCAGTCTAAGGAAAAAAAAAGTGGCAAAAGTTTTTTAATAGGATTGAATTGCTAAGGTAACTGCAGCTTTAGCCACTCCCATATCTGGCTGGCTTATGATAACAGAAGAGCTGTAACACATGGCAAAGTAGCTGACTCTCATTTCAGGTGCTGTTCAGGTCTCACAAGCAGCCACGAAAAGCAGTTCAGTTAGCCTAGTCACTCACAGTCTGGGCAAGAAAAGCTTTTAGTATTACTGGAGACTGCTGGGCTCCCAAACAAAGTGCACATCTTGCTCTGTTCTGTTACCTTTCCTCTCTGATGCTGATATCAAAATAACAGAACCACAAACATCTTGCATGACATGTATTTAATAAAGCCAAAGACCCTCTTGTCTTATTGTAAAATCTCACCCAGAGGTCTGCTGCACCAGAAATGTCATTTAGAACATAACCAATGCTGTTTTGTCTGCCCTGAAAGAAACCAATCTCATCTTTCTAAAATATGATTAATTGTATTTTTTAATGTTTTAGAAAGTACTCGTCTTCAGTCTCATCTCAGCGTGAACAATACCAACTCAAAGGGAAAGCTTAGTGGTCCTGAAGACAGTAGAAAAGATTCACTGGTGTGATTACATTTGGGAAACTCTATTTTTAACAGCTATTTTTAAACTCTGAGACTAGGTGATTCAAAAGCAGCAATAATAGAATGAAAAGTATTCTTTATGTTTCAATTTTATGTTAATTCAAGTTAACAGCCTTCTGTGACCCTGTGAAAATATGCATATGGACTGAGAAGATACCAAAGAACTAGAACATTTTTAAAAACTATTTGAGTTTTATTAAGTATAAGGAGACCAAAGTCTTACCTGGGAGCCTCTTGTTAATACATGTAAGAACTGAATGCCAAAAAGTCTTGCCATTTCACTTGTTCTGTCAATCAAATCCAGTTTGTCTAACAACAGGAGATTCCCACGAACACGGCTAACATAATGATCAACCATTTTCCATCTGTGGGAGTGAACACCTTGTTATAAACAATCAGAAGAGTGCTGCTCTTTCTACTAAGACAAATGCATTCTTATGGTAACTTGCAACGAGCCAGCAAATAAAATTTTCTTCTAGAACATTTTCATAAACCCTTTCAAAAGTGTGGCATATACAAATATACACTTATGTACACTAAAGATATACAGAGAATGTGTTAGAGCAAGCTACTGTTAAGGCATCTTGCAATGATGTACTATATCCTGCTCTCCTCACTGCCTCAAAGGATTAATAAAACAGACACAACTATGTCCTCATTCTAAGGAATGTTTTTTAACTGAGTGGCCCTTTGTGGAAACATCCTTCTGTATGAAGAATGCCTACCACAGCTGAACATAAATTCATAATTTCAGTATAAACCATGTTTCCACTTAGTTACAATTTTCAGTTTTTACAGAAATTTTACATGTCACGAGCAACGTGCAGATCAATACTCAGTTTCATGAATTGTTCATATCACACAATACCAAACTGCTTCAAGAAGAGTGAAGCTGAATGTGATACATGTCATATGAAGGCATTTTTAAGCAGCTATAGCTCCTGTTTTAACATCTTGTGTGCTGTTTTGTAATACTTTTAAGCCTAGTTTGCTTGACATGCACTTGAAGTGAAACAGGAGACTGGCAGTTCCTTAAAAGCCCTTCTGATGAACAGTATATACAAAATAAAATAGAGACATTACAGAACCTCAAAAGAGTACATCTAGTCAAGTATGTTGAAAATGTAACTGAAAATATTTTGTCATAATATTGAGGGTATAAATATAAAACAGAACATCCAAGTAAATAAGCTCGTGTTGCTGCATATAACCCTGCTCTAATGCCTGAGCTAAATTGATTATTTCTTCCTATGCAGACTTTATCTTACACCTATCCAATATTAAGAATCTGGCCTTAAAAACAGCAAACAAAACAGATTAATCAATCATTACCTGTAGACATCTGTCTTATTGTCAAACCAATCAGACAGAACTCGGAAAGTAAATAAAGGAAAACGATGATGAAGAACATGAAAACCCACATTTTCAAAAGTGTAATTCGTTAGATTCACCTAGAAAAACACAGTGGACATGTCAAGATGCATGATGGCTTTCATAATCTAAAATTTTTATTTTAAAAAAATCGAATTTATTCTTAGAAATCCCTAACTATTTACAAGTCAGGAAAAGACATCCCTTAACCACTGAAAGTAATAAAATGAAGTAAACAGTTCATGAAGATCAGGTCTGAACTTGGTCAGAACAAGATTTGTAAAGACTGGGCTATTTGACTATTAAACGGAAAGTTATAAATGGAACCAAAAAACCCCAAGAAAGATTAAATCTGACAGCTTAAAATATGTTCAAGTACTTAGTCTAGTAAAAAGCACCATACTAGATAAATTGCTAAGACAAGTAAGTTCTCAAAACCCACACATCTGTGAAAAAGGAGTATAATTAAGAAACATTACTGAAAAACAAAGGCTTCAGTACTTTAGTTTAGATATGCAAAATGCTTATCTCACAAATTGGCTAATTATTCTATTTGAAAAGGTGTATAAAGAAAAAAAATCTAGAAGTTACACAAGTTATATGAAACTTTCAACAAAGTCTGCAATAATTAGAAAACCCTGTAAATCAAAACATTAAGCTTTTAGAAAGACCTTTTTAATTTTTTACCTCATGTCTCATCATTCTCCAAATATTCAGGACAATTCGTCCAACAATATTTATTTCACTCATTGTATCTGCTCCATATTCATCCAGCTCAGTGGCAAATCTGTTCTCTTTATTTTCATCTAAAGACATTAAAGGAAATAAATTTATAGAAACATTTAGAAATAATTATATAGAAATATTTATTTAGAAATATTTAGACAAGTTGTAAGACAGTCAAGACCAGATCAAGTCATGCCTCTTCAAATTTGTGCTCTCTAGAAAAATAAGAATACCTAAGGATTACTGCTGAATCCACAAAATTATTTATATACCAGTCATCCCCACAATCTCAAAATAAAACTCCACCAGGTTTTTCTGCTCTTGCCCTTTGCAGAGAACTCTTACCTTGGTTTCACTGAAATTGTATGCCCAAGGCAATACATTCTCCATAGTGAATATATTGGTTATGCAATGCTGAATGTTACTTGAGAGTCAGCTGCACATGCAGTAGTGCACAACATTAAAAAAAAAAATTATAAAAGTTATTTCTGCCCTAAGGAGTTTATAACTCAAGGCTTTACTTGCAATGATCTTATACAGTCTAAACCAGGTCATGAGAGAGGAAATTCAGTCTCTTTCATACAGTAAAAGAAAACCCACTGCAGTGGGAGCAGGTAGACATGAATTCTGGATAGCACAGGGAGAAGGAAATAGGAAGGAAGCGATGCAGAAGCAGCATTTTAAATCTTTCTGTGAGACAGCAATGACTAAAGTAGAGAAATATATCCTCCTTTGCAATCCTTGATTTTTGTCATGCTTTGGAATACTACAGCACAAGAAAAGACAGTATTTTTGGTATACATTTCTTTAAACTATATTTTTTTCAGGAATTTTAAGTGTACAGTTTTGGTGTTCTTTCCAGAGTTTACACAGATGTTTTTTAAAATGTACCACACAGACTAAAATCCATTATGAAAACACTCTGATCCTCAGTCTTATTTCTTATTAGTTTAATGGGAGAGAAATAAAGCAATTTCCCCACAATTCTAAATCCATACCCATTTTTTAACTGCTGGTCGCTTTGTATTCTGCCACCACTCATTTATCAGGTTCAGCACAGCCTGTACAAAACCCTGATAATAAAAAGCAGAACACTTTGGACAGAGAATGTAGAAGTGTGGATACACACTGCTTTGCAATAATGGTCAGAACTGAACAATTAGCTCCTCAGACAGCTGTGAAGCACATTTACCCTTGATGACAGAAGTAAAAATTGCCTGAAATGCTGCAGAACTGCTATGAAACAACAGCGACTAATTTTGTATGTTGATCTTCAAATGTGTGCCATATAAATTAAAATATGGTCAACAAAACCTATTTGTAATTTACTGACCTTATCAGTAAATCACAGATCCTTGACGGAATTTAGCAGACCTTTAGTACACTTCATCAGAATGTATACTATCTTTTTAACCTCCTTATTGTTTCAGATTTTTAAGGAGGAAAACCATCATTTTCTCCTTCCGTATCTGGGTGGAAAAAATGCCCCACCAAGTGGGGCATTTTTTTTCTTCTGCTTTTCTTTATTTCCACATGCTGGATCTCCTGTGAAAGTTGAAAACTTGTATTTCTTCCCCCTTTATATTTTTTTAAATTGAAAGCAGAAACTCTTGGTTAGTTCTACTTTCTGCAGTGTCACCTCAGTTCTCTTTTGACTTGTTTAGGAGATTTCCTAGATAAAGTTTGCTTCATGTCTTGCTCGTAAAAAACGGGCAGCAAAGTATCCTGCGATCACAAGAGAGACCCACTGGCAGATGAACTCTGCCTGTGATGAGCATCACTGTCTTACAAAAACCTGCACCACTTTACAGCGGGGGAGGGAAGGGAAGGGAAGGGAAGGGAAGGGAAGGGAAGGGAGGGTCCCTTTCATCTTTAGTTCAATAGGAAGAAAGAGAAGCATACTACTTGGAAGGAGCACTTCCTATTCTGAAAATACAGCATGTGAACAAAGGAGTGCAACAGGGGTTGGAAAAGCAAAAAGAAAACAAATGGGGTCAAAACCGTGGACAAGGAGGCTACAAAACAACAGAGAACACAATAATTTGCATGTATATGGTCACGCATGCAAGCCCACATTTATGGCATGACATTTCTGGGAAGAACGCATCAGTGCAAACATTTTCTCATCTTTCTGCTGCAATTCTGTCCAAAAAACCCCATCACCTTAAAAAAACCACCGCTCTTAAAAACATTTTTATGTGCTATGTATTCCACTTCTGAGTGCACATCTACCAGCTGTCACAGGAATATCTGCACTACAAACACCAGTGCTGTGCAGATCATGCCTAGGCTTGGCATGCCCACTTGAACTTCATGTACAAAAATGCAAAGGGCTACAATTGTAATTTTCTTTACTAGAACTGAACTCATGTTATGAGAGACTTCATAGCTGTAGGGAAGGAAACCTGACTGTGAAATACATGGGGACACTACCAAGTGAACCATACAGCTCCTGTTCTTCTTTGAGGACCCATTCATGTGTATCCCAAAATCAGTAACTTGAGGAAGAGCTTATGTCAGGAAGATGGGTACTATAAACAACTTTGCTGATCTAATTATTTGGTTCTGCATCAGGACAGTGCAGACAGAGCTGTCCTGCAAGACACGAAATGTGACTCCACCTTTGAGAGCAACAGCAGAGACACACATCCCAAACTGAAGAAGTTGCTCAGTCGTATTTCTACAGCAGAGCAGTAAATCTTGATGATCTTTGGAGGTGTTAAGAAACCTTTGACTACAACACTTACTGTTCCTCTTACCACAGACATCGCAAATCTTCAGATGGGTCAAAATTTTTTCTCAACATCCTTCAGTACCTCTAAAGACTGTACCCAGAGGCATTATATTGCAACTAGTGTATCATCTCAATTTGAACCATCAGGGAAATTGAATAACAAGGTTCATGCAATCCATTATTATTCCTGAAGAATCAATTTGACAGCTTTGTGCTGAAGAAAGCATTGATGGTGTGCATATGTGATTGTGAGCATTGATGGTGTATTCACATCAACTTTTATTCTGTAGGTGCCACTTGCTAGCTTCACTTGATTTCTGGTTCTTGCATTGGAAAAGACCATGAAAGCCTAATCTCTATTTCCCTTTACATCCCTCAATATTTCATAGGCTTTTACCTCTCCTACACCATCTTGTCTCTTCTGGAATCCCAAATTACTAAATTACTAGACACATTTGGATTATCCTTCTCATCTTTACCAGTTCCCACATATCCACTTTGATGAGGGAAAAGGTTATGAGAAGGCTACAACCTCAGTATTTGAGGTACAAGCACACTACAGGTTTTTACATTTTTTACATTTACAATCATTGCTTTATATCTTCCTTGCTCCATAATTCTTATCATTTGCTTTTGCAACGATTACAAAGCAAAAGGATCACGTTTTTAGTAGAAAAACCACAGTAATGGACTTCTTATTTCATAGTGATTTAATTTCTCTACTGATCTTTGGCAAGAGGCCTGGCAAAAACATCTTTTTCAACAGTTTTGATTTTTAAAATCTCCTTCATCCACATCACCTTGATGACTGCAAGGAGATACAACAAACTTTTGAGACAGTTTTTCATTTTACAAAGTCATCCTGACTCTCCTCAGGTGCGACAGCATATTTATTTAGCAGTTCACTAACCCCATTCTTCGAAATGATGGCTTCAATTGACTGGCTAAGTACAGACACTAGGCTTACCATTCTCATCCAAGTTTTCCTGCCAGTCTAAACAGACTTTTTTCCGAATGCTGGAGGAGAGCATCAGCACTTGGGCCTAATAAAATTTGCCCCAAGTACAAAAATGGTCATTGAAAGTGAGGATTTTATTACAAAGCTGCTGTCCAGGACAACTGCTGCTCAGGAGCAGCTTTATGTTCTTGTATTCCAGCCAGAGAAACCACAGATGATGATTATGGTAGGTACTCTGAATGACTGGAGCCAAGGAAAGCAAAAGAAGGTCTGGTAGCAGAAGCACCTCCAAGAATTGAAAACTTAACACACAACTATAGAATGTAAGTCCAGGTTCATAAATACAGGACACACACAGAGAAGTTGAATATGCCAAGAATTTGAAAATTCAGAAAACACCAGAATCTCACGGTATTTCTAATTTTTTTGGGAGGCGTAAGTGATTATACTATGAACAACAGAGAAGGAAGAACACCAAAAACCAAAACAAACTATCTGAAGAAATATGCTGCATTTATTTTTAAAATCTGTTCATAGGTTCCAACTTACTTCTACTGGAACTGAACTGAAGCCCTAAACAAATAACTTACCTGGCACACGAGAAATCATCTGGCATAAATCAACATTCAGTGCTGCAGCCCTCTGTAAGAGATAACCCCAGGAATGCATCTGGACTTCATAGCCTAGCAAAATGTCTGGGTCATATCTAGAGAGGTAGGGGGAAAAGAAAAAATGAGCTTCATTGAATTCTACAAAAATATTTTTCACGAACAAAGTATAAACAGGATTGCATTCAAATTATGTTGAGTTTGAAAAAGAGGCAGGCATAATCGGTTTCTATGAAAGCAGCATCTGGACTAGGAGACAATATTTAAAAGAGGCAATCTCAGGATTTTTAATAACATTCAATGGCAAAATTATTTAGAAAGAATATTTTCACTGGAATTTTCTTTTACATGCGTCTATTATTTCGGTCTTTACAAATAAACAACAAAACTGAGGTCTCATCAGGTTTTATTGATGGCATCAGGATGTATCAAGCATAAACTGAAACTTAGCTACTGACACGAAACGGATGTGCAGTGAAATATAGCCATGCCTATGGAACAGAACTTGCCAGTAGGTTAACTGGAATGTTTACAGATAATATTGTGTCACATATACTGCAGTGTAACTCTGAGTAATCAGAGGGAACTTTGGGTCCTAAATGATGACCCTTTACTGGGAGTTACAGTTTTAAGTTAAGTGAGAGCTGTCTAAACTGAAACATAGAGAAAAGCATCAATATCTACCAGTTCTCTTTCAATGCCTCTTTATTTAAGATAACCTTCTCTCTAGAAGACACACAGGAAAAACTCATTTTATGCTGTACCTCTTTCCAGCTGGAAAATCTGAATGGCTCAAGTATGACAGGAAAAAAAAAAAAGTCAGAATTTACTTCTGGCACAATCACTTCCAATCAGGCTCAGAGTAGAGCTCACTAGACAGAAGGACAAACAATGCGGCTTTCAAGACAAAGCACAGGAGTTAGCTCAGAGGAACCACCTAACTTTTGAGTAGGCACTATTAAAACCAGAATTGATGATATGATGACTTGCTCAATAGCTTAAGAATGATTTTGTTGGGTTGGGCTGGGAAGAAAGAGACCAGACAAAGTAACATGAGATATCTGTTATTTTTATAGCAAAAAAAGAAAGGAAGCTTCAGTGGGATGAATAGATGCTTCTTGGTTAGACTAAATGATCTTTAGTATATTCTTCAAACCTTGATGATTCTGTGATGCTTTCAATGGAGGTAAAGGGTTTTGAGTTCCAGCAGGCAGCATTTAATACAACTGAATGACATCAGGGCAGCTGTCAGGGGGTAGAGGACGGATGATAGGCTCAGGATCCCGTACCACAGTCTGTGCCCAACCTACAACAGGAATGCGGGCTGGTAGACCTTAGTTTATGGAGGGAGTGGGCAGGGGCCTTGGATTATGAAGAGGAACGCTGTACTCCTTGCATAAACACATCAAAAAAAATACAAACATTTCCCACTGTTGAATACAGAACATCCTTTCCCTGAATCTTGAGTTAGTTGTATCACAGACATTACAAATGAAGCTTGAGACTTTACCAGGCAAGCGTCTTCCTTGCTTATGTGTCCTAGCCAAAGGCAATGACAACTCACTTTAAAGATAATAATTACTCTGGGAATAGCTCCAAAAAAGAGTTTCTCCACACTTTTGCCATGGACACTAACTAACCTTCTGTCAAAAATAGTTGAACATTGTTACTCAGCATGGCTCTCCCCTTATTACAACTTGGGTTTTTGCACCTGCCAGAAGTTGCAAAAATCCCCTTTATCATCTACTTTTACTTGTGAGGGAATGGTTTTGATACAATTTTTACCTAAAGCAGGGGATTATAAACTAAGTTTTTGATTTCTAGCATTCTACAGAAAGCAAAAGAACTAGCACTTCTAACTTGGGGGATATTTTGCTGTCTGCTGTTCATGTCAGAAGAATAATTACTTGGTTTTGAAGGTGGAAATGATCATCAGGTGTGGGAGCAGTATATTTACTCAATGTGGAAACCTATACTACCAATGGTACAACCCAAAGCTACTTGGAACAAGTTATGGACAAATGACTCAAGCTAGCCTGCAGTTCATTCCAGCAGCACAATCAGCATCAAAAAGAGTTATGACTGCTCGCTGCTCTGCACAACATACAGTGATTGTGAAATGATGCTCAAAAATTATTAATAGCTCCATTTCAGCTTTGAAATAAAAAAATCCACAGCTTTGAAATAAAAAGGAATTATGCCATGTTTTATACAGGCATAGAATAAACATTATAAAAGTTAACATATTTTCAAATTAATTCTTGTAACTAAACTATCCTGGTCCTACCATATTGCAAAACAGTACTGATTAATTAAAATGAGGAAAGTAGTCCTTGATTATCATATTTGAAAACTGGTGTCACATAATTTAAAATGGAAAATACTTGTAGATTTTACAGAGGACAAGGCATCATGCAGATGGGTTCCATGATAGATGGAAATGTGAATTCAGAAACTCGTGAACAACTGCTCAAGTGGTACATAAAACAATATTCATTATGCCAGAAACTTGCTTTCTCATAAGCATGTTCTGAGCAGAAACAAGAACTGTTTGGAAGCAGCAAGTTGGTGAAATCTGTCCTTCACCAGCTGATGAAGGACAGCTGCTTTGGATTTTAACTTGCCCAAGCAGGGCGTTACCTTTCTTACTTAGGAAAAAAAAAGAAAAAAAGATAGTGGGCTATTACAATTATTACTGCAACTTAACATATTTCATCAGTTCTGGAGGTAATCTTCCCCATTACCTTTTAACCTAAAGAACAAAGTGACCTCTGTAATCCATCTGCATATAATCTCAAGAACTGCTTCTTTAGTATCCTTCAGATGTGAAGGTGTTTTTATAGAACAAGACATAAAAGCCCTTCAGTTTATGATGTTTTCAGACACATGCTTTTTCTTATATAAATAAATTGTATCAAGTTAGTATCACATATTCTAACACAATTTAATATAAATTCATATGTAGATTGAAAACCTTATTAATCAAAAGATTTTTTTAAAAAGCAGTGTGCTAGTTTTTCACTCAGTCTTGCTTCTCCAGACCATTAGGGATCACCTGTAATTGCACATTACTGAGTTGTAGGCTATCACTTTACAGCACATTACTTTGCTTTTTCTTCTCAACTAGACACCACCCATGTATTAAGGGGAGTGTCTAATTTCAGCTAATTTTGGCATCTCAAGTTTTCTGAACCGGTCTCTATGGTCACTGAACAAAAAGGCCTCTTTGGGTGAACCTTTTTTTTGTATTTTAGCCACCTCTTGCAGACCAAGATCCTGTTCTGTTTAACTTTCCTGGTGATGAAGATACCTAATTAGACACTGACATTGAAGTACGGATGTTTAGTTTCAGTCAGATGACTTATGCAAAGCTACCTAAATGGAAAATCAAGGTAGAGTAGCTAGTAAGTGTAAGGTCAAATCTTACTGTAAATTACGTGTAATCATAGTTCTTTAATGTCAGCTGGTCCATATTTAAAACTTGGATCGAAGTGGTACCCTTCTAAAAGCATGAAAACCAATAAATGTAGTACTGGCAATTGAGTTGCTCAGGTACTGCAGTAAGTTAGACATATATGTAATTTCTGTGTGCATCTGTATGCATTCACAAGTGTACCTCTGAATTATATCTGAAGGAAAAATGAAGTAACATTAAACTGAAGAACTACTTTCTACTAAGTAACACTTAGAACCCTAACTCCTCCACTACATATGCATAAGACCTACCTTATGCAATGGGTTTAAGAGACCTATCAAATTTCTGGCACCTAGTAAGACACACTGTTCCTTGCTTGCTGATGAACTATGTCCCAATTTATGCAGCAGAAATGTCCTCTCCTGCAGCCCAATCTTGTGCACCAGCGGTACCAATGAACCAGTGTGACACTTGCCAAGATCTCCTGTGGTACTCTGTTTGCCATTAGAGAAGAAGAGATGTCTGGAGCTACAGGAGTATGTTATTCCACATGGGAAAATGAACAGGCAAACCCAAAGTTTAGCTGATGTGATCTTAGCAGAAGTGTGACTCCTGCACCTTCCCACTCTCCTTTTCATGCGGTTCCATGAAGACAACGGGCTGTGAGCTAAGGGGACAAGTTTTATATGCTTCATCCTCTTGTCTTACAATTTTTACAGTACACTATGAAACTGGCCTTCATCATCAGTTCAAGCTATTTTATTAAAAGAAATTGTAATGAGACCAGCTGTTACACCTGCAAGAAACTAGTAAACTGCAATACTGATATCTGAAAGCTGCTGGCTAGAAGTGACACAACAGGAATAAGAGGCGTGCTTGCCAACATATGCTCTTTTGTTAAAAGGATGGGCCCTAATTCCGCTTTGCATGCTGTTGGCAGACTTTCTGCAAAGATGAAAAGCAGCATTTATGCTGGCAGGATTTAAATACAACAGCATTAACATTCAACTCATACATGCTGCAGGAAGAAGAAACGCAATTATTTTCCTTTCCAGCTAAGTCGTATATGCTGCTATGACATCTCTTCCTCTTTCTCATTTGATGATTTAGTGAATGAACACCAAAGCTCCCAGTTATACCTTCCCTTCTATTACTTGTCTGCTTTCTCTGACTGCTATTTTTCTCCGGCTATGATCAAGAGAAAAAGGGGAGGGTGGGAGGAGGGGAAACCATGCCAGACCTATGATACAGACAAAAGCAGTAACTGTGTGTAGCAACAGAATGCCTGGTGACTCAAACACATAACTAAAATCTCTGGAAACATTTCTCCAGTTTGCCTTAGACAACCAAAACAAAGTTGGTACAGGACATTAAATACAGATTTCTACAGGAAAATGTCACTGCTGAAGATGATACTGGCCTGGAAAAAGAAGGTTAGATTAGCACATCTCTATTTTAAGAAGAAGACGTTGCTAGAACATTTACAGAAGAAGAAATATAATGCACTATATCCAAACAAAAAAAAAATCATTAGCATTATACCTTACAAGAAAAACAATATAAAAATATTTAAGTATTAAGCACTAACAGTTAATTAATACACAAATGTGATCCCCAAAATGTTTATGCAAAATCTTATATTATACTCTGTTCATGATGTGATTTTATCAAAAACTACTTTAATGGAGACGAGGAACTGTGGGCATCTGGTAAGTTTCAAGCAGCAATGAATCTGCTACTGTTTTGTTCAAGCCCACCCCTGTTTTTACATCCTCTGTGTGTCTGAGAGATGGGGACTGTGTATTCCCACATGAATTCCCCAAATTTTGCTCCTTTCACACCTGCAGGACCAGCCCTTTTCTGCTATCTGCTAGAAATGTAACAATTTGCCTTAAAAGTGAAGGAGAGGCCCAGACATTTCATTTCTCTTTCATGGGAATCCACTGCTCCATCAGGCTTGCACATATCTGGTTTTCCTATGCTTTAAATCCTCATGCAGCAATTCTTGTAGCATTCCCTTCCATCTTCTTCTCCTCCTCCTCCGTCAGCTTTCCTGTGTCAGGGAAGTATGTAGATATGTTTTACTCTTTTTCCTGCCTTTAGTTTCAGAGAGATGGTCCTCTTACTTCCTCAAGCAGAAGGATTCTTCAATTTTTTTTCTCCCATCTCAGGGCAGCTGATACCTTATGGTCAACAGAGGATCTGTTCAATAAAGTACTTCAGGCAGAACAGAATGCTTTAGGATAGCAATAGATGTCCAGGCTCCATGTCAAGAAAAAAAAAAAAAAATCCCCTCTGACAGCTCCAGAGAGCCTACAACTTGGATCTCTCTGCTTCCAGGATATCCCCAGTGGCTGCACAGGATTAGAAGGATGTCTCTCAGCTGCTTTATGCTGGTTTTGAGCTGAAGCCGTGTTTTTTTCTTTGGTTTACAGCCAGAGGACAGCTTACTAAAGAAGGGATATTTGGACCTAATGCAGGTGCAGCTTCCTCTCAAAGTCTAAGACAGTTGTCAAGGTACCAAAAAACAATCTACTGATGCTTTTCTGTTTTACAAATCTGTGCTGTTTATTCTTTTTTCTCTCCTCCAAACTCATATTTGTTCTCTTTCTGTCTGTTTCCTGACTCTCAAGTCTCAACCTCCATATTCCAATATCTTTTAAAATTAAACTTTTCTCTGCATGACTTAGGCACTCACACTTGCAAGTAATCCTATTTCACAGGTTAGTCACTCTCAGTAATAATCTCCTAGAAACAGACATGCATATTCTCCTCAACATTTGGACAAATCTGTGAATTTTCAGTATAGATGAAATCACAGATCACAATTCCAGAGAAACAACAAAGTCTCCTTCTGGTCTACTAGAACACAAGATGATTTATTTCTGTTTGCCAAGGATTCAGAGTTCATCAGAGACAACATCTACTAATCCATAGAAGAATATTTAACCTGGTATTTACTTCACAGATGCTAAGGTATTAACTGTACTGTGGCCATTCAGATCTAGCACAGCCCAAACAGTGAAGGTATTAACTACATCCAACTTCAGTTCATCAATTCCAGAGACCTTTCTGGAGCAATACTCATCTTCAGTGAACACAGAAACTTTAGCTCTGCTACAAAAAGTCTGGGAAACACTCTTCAGTGACAAAAACCTAGTCAAAGACACTGATGAGCTATGAGTATTGCAGAAATTACACATTTTCCAGGAATAACATTTCCTTCATCTGTATGCTGGAAACAGTGACCAAGAATTCTCTGCTGGGCTCTTCCAGAGTTTACATGTAACAAGAAGTTACAGAATTAACCAATATTTATTTTCAATAGCCAGAATGGAAAGAAAACAAAAGGCCTGAACAAAGAAGTAGAAGGCTGGAACTTAAAACAAATAAGTATGTTCCACAATTCCACATGTATGGAATAAGAGGAAGAATTAGGCTACTAAGAGAATGACCAGAAATAGGAACAAGAATTCTTAAACAGGACTGCATAGGATAATTCCTCCTGCAGCTGAGATCCTCTCTGTTCAGTGATCCAACAAGTTGATAAAGTCTGTTCCCGATATTGACAATCAAGAGTAAATAGACAGTCTGTCATTCATTATGCCAGGAATCTGGAACTTCAGTCTTCCACCGTTCCCTCCAACAGCCCAAGAGGCCAAGAATATGTACCAAGAGCAGGCTGCAGTCATGCTGGACATGTCATTCAGTCATAAGAGCCTATTATTGTCCAGCCTAAAGCATGTATCAGAATACAAGACACTGATAGAATTCTCACCTTGAAAATTAAGGTGATTTTGAGGGTTGCTCCATGAAGTTCAAGAGGTAATGCTTCTTGCATATGGCCTGATAGTTTTCTTTCTCTAACCAATCAGACCTACTTATTAAGTGCATCTACCAGAACAGCCAAAGTTCCTAGCTTGTGCTGGAAAAAAATAAACACTAAAAAGATCAACAGAAGACTGCTTAACAAATAATTACTCATTTTCATTTAAAGCTGCCTGCTTGATCATTTCTCATCAAGGAAGTTTTTGTAGTCCACTACTTCTTAATTACATGATTTTACCATACTTCCTCCTTCAGTTAAAGCTACTCTGGGCCTAGACACTTGTATTGCATTTAAGAAATACAAAGCCTTTACTCTAACAAAATTTCTCCTTTTTTTGCCCAGGCTACAGAAAATCAAGGGGGAAAAAGAGCAGCAAACTGTAGATGTATTCCAAGTTTCAAAAACCATCTGTTCGGAGAGTCCATCAGAAGTCTGATAGCTGAGGTGTTATTCTAGAGCTGGGAGGGAAGTAGACTGAGATGATGACAGTTGTCTGTTTCTTCATTAATAGATCAAACCTTTTATCTTCCAGGAATACAAGTCAACTAACTCAATCCTGGTGGATGAAGCTGCTGCATCAAAAAGATAATGCTAGCACACTCTAGAGAAGATCCCATAAGCAGTAATTTCTCAGTCAGCAACCTGGCATAGTCCATCTTGAAGTGCACCAGAATTGCATGATTTTTCGTTCTGAAGTGCCTTCAGTATGTACAGATATAGAAGACTTCTGTTCTTCAACGGTAAACATATATTGCAACTGCTGAGTTCTCTCTACCACATTCTTTCTGTTCTATCGCTTTCTAAACTTCCACACAACTGGTGGAGAATTCTTCATTTATTGGCAGTTCCTGATTCTGAGTAATCTTCCTAAGTTTGATGGAGCACTAGATTTCCAAGAAAGAGAAAAATAATATTATATTCCTTACCTGAATTTTGTCTTCTCTGAACAGGGATCTGCTGCTCTGTCAGGACCCACCCTGTGCTGGTTGCATTCAGCAACTCTTTTTGTATTCTGGCTTCATGGGGTTGGTCAAAGTCTTTCTCATCAGAGGTTTTCTGGTTGGAGAGAGAAATAATTGCAAATGTACTCTGCCTAGTTTTTGTTGTTTTTTTCTTGTGCCTCTATTCCAGCAGGGTGACTCAGAGTTTTAAATCTGTTTATTTTCCTTTCAATTTTACAGCTTTGCACCTGTCAGTAGGGTCTGGAGAGACGTCTGTGGTCCCACCTACACACCAGGCGAGAGGGTTCCCGAACAGGCTTCTCAGCCTTGGTGGAGACGGGGAAAACCAGCAGTTTTCCAAGTTTGATAGAGCAGGGGAATCCCATTCAGAGAAGACAAAGCTAACGAAGGAAACTGACTTTTCAACAAACCCTTATTTTAAACTGCCACAGTTTCAGTACCATGCAGGTTTTTTTCTGTCTTGCCTCAGAGTTCCTAGAAAACTTTCCTGTCTGAGGGGTTTTCTACAGCTCTCAGGACAATGAATATCTACTATTCTGAGAGTTTCAGAGAGAGATGTGTAATGAATTCTGGGGTTAACAGGAAAGTTGTATGTTAAAAAAGATTACATATATGGCTGATAAGTTTCAAGACTGTAATTCAGCTGCATAAGAGGATCTGAATGTTCTTGCTGTCAGAGGAAAGGAAAAGCAAAAAGCATTTTTATTTGAAAGACCACCACGCTTGTCCACTCTAGAAATGAGCCTTTGAGGGAAACAACAACAAAAACAACAAAAAATCAGTATTTGAAAGACTGGCAAGGGTTGAAGGAACTAAATCTGCTGTTCCAAGCCTGAAAAATAAAAGCAGAACGTACAGATATGCTACCTTTTTACAATATTCACTACTTCCTGGAAAAGAGTTCTTTCATCAGTAGCGTAACTGACTTCTAGTCCTGTAACTCCAGATCTTGTAAGCAAGGGGGCTTGGTCTCTGCTCCCTAGAAAATAAAAGTAAAAAAACCTGTTACAATTTAGAAGGAATTTCATTGCTTCTGTCAACAATACTGCTTTAGAATAAAATATACAACTGAAAAGAAGTATGGCACACAACTTATTTTTGTCTTTAATAATTTTGTCTTTCACAATTAATTCCATGGACTTATTTTGTTCCTCTTGGGTGGAGTAATTTTTTCTTTTCACTTTGTAGAATTCTGCTCTAGTGGTAATCTTACATAGATTCTCAGATATAAACAAACTTGATTCAAGAAAAATTTCTCTATTTTATACATACAAGATTCCAACTACTAGAAAATTACTTCTAATAAGAAGCATTAAATGACTATATGACAGCTCACCCACTGTTTTTACGCAGAATATTATTTTAATTGCTATCTTAGAGTAGTAGGCTTTGCAAAATGCCTTAGAGAATGAAAATGCTATATAACAGTATAGTTCTTTTTTTCAGCACACTAACTTACTGACAGAAATGGAAAAAACATGAGCAACTGCTCACTTAGTGCACACATTAAGAGTGTGCGCATTGATAATGTCTGAGTAATATCTAAATTTGTATGCATGCAGGAACTCAGCATTTGCCTTCCATATTAAAAACGCCCTCTTTAAATGAATAATGCACAACGCACACTCTGTTTTCGCTGTACAACAGATAATACGGTTTCTGTTACAATTATGTAGTTTTTAGGAACTGGAGCTTTTAAAAGGCATTCTACTTTGACACTTTCTTAAGAACTTAAGAATTAAGAAAATTGTGCTTTCAGAAATAAATGTTAAAATGAGTACTGCGACTTACAAAGCAATAATAACACAAAAGGGGAAAAAAAGATGTATCTCAACGTCAAGTCACTCCACAGGGAACTCAAAAAGTTCTAACCATGAAAGTATTGACAGCACACATCAATTAAAGCAACGAATGTCACAATAACATTTAAACACATCATTTTATTTCACTAACAAAACCAGATCAGAACCTTTGTTTTTTCAAAGTATTATTGGACCTTTTACAGAAAGCTTTATTCTTGCAAATTTAACAGTGGCACACATCTAGGGAGCCATAGTGGCTATACCATGGAAAAATCTGACTTAGTAAGGTAATGGAAATAAATTTTTTAAAGAAAGTAACAAGCATATAATACCAGAATAAAATTCACTGAGAATAATAAGAACTTAGCTTAACATGATATAATATCTACAATACTTTAAAAGAAGAAGCTGTTGCCTTATTGCTAGATTTATTTTTGGTAGGTTTTTGTCCACGCTTAAAATTTTAGACAGTATTTTGTGGTTTGATACACATTCACAATGCCAAAAAAACCCTGAAAGAAAGAGGACTAGTTTGGGGATGTTTTTCAGTTTGAGTTTTTTTTTTGTTTGTTTTTCTTTTTTTTTTTTACTAGCCTAAACCAGTGGTACTCAACCTTTAACAGCTGGAGAGCCACTTCTTAATAAAACGGAGTTGTAGAGCACCATAAAAATCAAGTATCAACAGTGTGATTTTTTTTTTTTTTTCCCATCATGACACTTCAATGTGTGATGATGCTGCCTTAATGCCACCACACACTGATACATCACGACATGACACATCAGCATCCTCTCTCCCAGCAGCATTCTGTCTTCAATCCCTTCTGGCTGCTAGGAAGGAGTGGGGTGGAGGGGTGGAAGGGGCAAAAGGGCAAGTTTTTCCCCATTCTGCCCCACAGCTGCTGGGTGGGAGGTGATCTCTACTCTTACCTGTGGGGGGATCCCAGCAGCTCCTTTTCTTTCCCCCTATGGGAGGGGGAACTTCAGCGACTCCCACACTGCTGGTCCATTTGCTCAGTGCTCCCCGCGCTGCCTGATAGAGTGGAGCGCCGATCAGATGCCTACATTGCGAGAGCCGCCTGTAGGGCCATGAAGAGCCACATCCGGCTCTAGAGCCACAGGTTGAGTATCACTGGTCTAAACAAAGCCAAAAAGGTACAATAGAATAAGGGCCCCTGTTTAGATCCTAAAAGGATCAGATAAAACCACAAAAATAACCCTTAAGTAAAATATAAAACATACTGTCTTGCTTTTAACATTTTCTACTTGTAGCTATCCAGCAACTCGAGTAGGAAACTAAAGGTGGGTTTTCCTCTTTACACTTTTAGAACACTGCAGGAGCTTGTCCACAAGTATGCAAACATGGATATTTTGCACACGCAAATGTTCTTTGTGGTTTACAGCCCATGCAATAGTTCTTTGTAAGATATAAGCAGGAAAACTCCATATTTAATATGACCATTCAACAAGACAAAATTAAATGAGATACATAGTAATATAGATACTCTATTACATTTTGCTTGCTACTGCTTGATTACTACGTAATAGCATTTTTGTAAAATATATTAAGAAAAAAAGAAATAGGAACCTTGGCTTGAGAGTGTCCTGCCTCTATCAATCACTATAGCACCAGTGATTTCTTTTTTATCAGTATTTGGCAGTGCTGAGTCTGACGAGATGCAATAGAATAAAGCACAGATCGGATCAAACTCTGGGTCTGGTTCCAAATCTCGTCTTGTTCGAGCATGTAACTCCATACTGATGAGGGTAAGGTGTTGGACCTAGCAACAAATAAAGACAGTATGTTAGTTTGTTCTGCAGGCTTCTTAAAAAAAAAAATTAAAATAAGACCATCAGTGCAAATGAGGACAGTGCAGACATCGATATGGTGGTATTACATTGTAACTACAAGGTTCCACCTGAAAATTAACAGAAGTGACTAAACATGCATCTTTGGATCTCATTTGCAAATAGCACCATCTTAGGAAAAACGAAGATTAATCATTAAACAGAGATTTTATACTCAGTTGTGAAAATTCAGTATGCCTTTCTGAGTACTGTATTCTTCTACCAAAAGCAGAAAATAAGACAAAAAACAATTAGTGTCCAACTTCAACAAATGCAAATTGCCATAGTGTTTTCAAACAGCTTCGTACATTAAGCTGAATCACATTTCTGAACTGAGCGAGAACAAAGAATCCCTCTTGGTCTTCATTCTCCCTTCCCACCCTCACCCAAGACAAATATGAAGACTAAGTCTTACAGGAAGGTAGGGAGAATACATGACTTTGCCTTCAGAAGCATTCATGAACTTCCACATCATATTGTCAGAGCTTTCTGCAGAATGGTTTACATTAAGAAAATGCTAATCCTTATATACTGTCAAGTTTTACTGCAGTAAAGACAGTATTATTTAATACTGTTTCAACACTTGTTTCAACAACAGCTATACTGCTGCTCTGTTTTCTTGCAAAGTATTGCTCATAATGTGGAATAATGGAAAGGCTGGACAGATTATGAGGGAAAAATTGGAAGTATTTCTGTGTATGTGGGATGCCCTGGGGGCAGCCTCATTTCCTCCAGATTTGCATGCTAAATTACTACAAACATCACTGAGTGAAATTTTACTATCAAAGCTCCATCTCCATTTCCCATAAGATCGCTGGTTTCTTGTGGCTTCTCCTATGTCCTTTACTCAGTGCTATCTCCCTACCTCCTTTATAAACTGTCCAACAGCTAATTCCAGATGTGGAGACTCTCTAGGAGCACATATACACAGACGGCTTGCCCCATCAGCAGCCAAACACAGCAGTACTGTATTTACACCACCTCCCTTTCTCCAGCACTCTGATTCCTCTCCCCACACCTACACTAAATATACACTCACCTACATCAACTATATAGAAACCTTCTTTGAGATAGGGACCCTTTTGTTAAACGTAGTAGAAACTGCCCAACAGGTTCAGAAGGTAACAAGTAGAAATACCAGGAGGGCCTTGCTGATTGCTGCCAGATGCCTTATTTCTTAAGGAAACAATCCATGAAAATTATGGCAAACTAGTTTTTCAAATAATGTCTTTATGCGAAACTTACAATTTCCTCCTTCTGATTTTTCCCTTTTATTCTGATTCTGATTTTATTCTTCTGATTTTTCCCCTTTTTATTTCTAGAGGGAGGTTTATCATCTTCTCAACCAAAATACTGCACAGTTCAATACTGTTAGAGGCATTGGACATCAAGCTGAAACTTGTAGATCAACTACTTTTTAAGCTGCAGACATCACATACTGATTAATTTTTAAGTCACGCAGAGACCCAGGAGAAAAAGATTTTTTAAAAATTTCTGCCAGTATAAAATCGGCCTGCTAAATTATAATTTTATAAAGTAACATGTAACAGTAAAGTTACCTCATGTAAAGATTTTGCTTCTTGCAGGTTTTCCACACTGACTTTAAAACCATAAGTATTATTTAAAGATGGTCCTTCAATCTGGGAAGTCTCTTTCTTTGGAGCACCGAGGGCAGCAAATTGATTCTTATCAGGCAGGGGAAGAAAAAAAGCACAGGACAGTGAGAAAACACAAGTTGCTAAACTCACATGTAGTATTAAATAATATGCAAAATTAAATAAAAATTTATCAATGAAAAAACAAATGCTGCACTGCAAGTTACTTAAAAGCCCCCAACCTTTTACTATCTCCTCATTTCATTTTTCAACATGCAAACAACAGTTGTATCTTTCTGCCTTTTAGGAATAATTTTAATTCATGGCAAAGCAAGAGGCAGTTTGAAATACTTAAAAAATCTCCCAAACAACCAAAAAAAAACCTCCCTACAAAAAAACCTGCCCAGTCCCACACATAACTGACTTTTGTGGAAGTCTGAGGATATGGAAACCAGTAATTCTCTATTTGCCCTTGAGCAACAATTTGTCAAAAACCCTGTTTCAGTCATCACTCTTTAAGGCACTGAATTAAAGATACATTAGGTATACCTCATTTAACTTTAATAAGAGTATACTGAGAAGAAAAAACTATGGGTCACTCCAGTGACCCCTAGCCTGCCGTTCTGTTCCAACATGGAGAGCAGAAACACCATTTAAGTAAAACAAGTGCAACCCCTTTTTCCTCTGTTGACACACCACAAACTGCCCTCCTTGTTTTCAGAAAATGCTTAGAACATTGTCTGAAAACTAACACACATAGAGACACATAAATATCTACAGGTCTGGGTATACGTATTTTAAAAAGGGAAATCACACTAGAACTTAAAAAGGATGTTGTATCTCAAAGAGCAAACATACTTACATGGTGTCTCTTTAGTGTTTCATTAGTATCTCACTACCCTAGAGCAGCACCCCCATCCTCCAACTTGCACCCTCTTCCCCCAAAGTAAAACTCATAAATTTCTTCTTAACTTTGAGTGTGCTCTGACAATTGTACTCTACCATTTAAAATGCATTTTCAAGATCTTCACAGCAAAAGACAAAATCAACAAAGAAGAATGGAAATGTGTATATGCCGCATGATAAAAATTCAGCTGTACAGAAAATGTTAATTTACCTTCATTTGTGTGGTTAGAAGAACTCTTCGAAGACCATCAGTATTACTTCCCCTCTTATGGCTCAGTTTCTGAGCTTTTGGTTCTGTAAACACGAGTAAAAGACTACTTAGCCTCAATAGTATTGTCTAGGCATTAAACAAGATGCAAGAAACAACAGAGACATTTCATTAACATTACAAACAAATATTACATATATAAGCAAATGCAGCTTTATCCTTTGTTGAATCCAAAGCACAACTACTATAATTCGGTACTTATGGACATTTAAGAAGATAAATAAGTTACAAAGCCTCACATCAATTTCATCTTGAACACTGCAATGTTATTCACACTCTAGATTGAGTTTATTTTTGGAAAAATACATGCAGTATAGTCAACATGATTAAAAAATCCCCCAAATAAGCCATATTTCTAAATTAAGCTTTTAACCAGCACTTCAGAGTTCAGGTACTAAAGACTGTTAGGAAGCAGATGGATGTTCTGCTTCTAGACTTTTTCAATAATTCAATAGCTACTTTGACAACAATGCACAAAACTTTCCCTTTCAAAAGCTAGTTTTAAATATATTTTTATAGAGGTATATTTTTTTTCTTATTATGTCAAAAGAAATATATTCAAATTTGTGTGTGTGTGTGTATTATTAGTATCACTTAATGGATTTACCTGCAGATAAAGGAGTAAAACCAAGAATTTCAGGCATTCCATCTTGGTTTTTTCTGTGCACAATGGGTGTACTATGTAGACAAATGGATTCAGAATTTCCAGGATCTTCATTAGCTGGAAATGGAGATGTATCAAAGGATGTCCGAATGTCCTCTTGGGTGCATGGAGAATTTTGCGCATTTCCAATATCATTTCCTTCCACAGAAGACAAAATAATATCCTGATTTTTCCACTCTGTGCCTTCTAAACTGGACTGTTTAGGATCTGGAGATGCCACCTGTTGCCAAGGAGGAAGCACTGGAGAATCTGGTGAACTGTAATTGACATAATAATCTTCCTCCTCCTCCTCCTGCTTATCATGCTCTAGAGCTGATGTAGTGTGTGTCTTGCTTTCACATGAAGATTTATTGGAGTCTCTGTCATCTTTAGTATTTATGGAAGTTCCTATAGTGCCTATAGACTTATGACAGGTTTCCTTGGTTTGGGTTTTTGTATTTTCTGCCACAGAGGCAGGAGAATTCTTTGTAGGCACAATAGGTCTTTCATCTTCCAGGCTAGACAAATTCAAATCTTTAGCTACTTTTATTACTTCTACAGATTTCTCTTCAGACAACACTGCAGAGCTGAAATTCTCATCTGCCTTTGCCAGCTCAGCAGAATGACTCTTAGGCAATTTCTTGAAATGTTCATACTCTTCTTTGGCATGAAGCCATATCTGAACTTGCTGTTGGCTTGGAGCACACTTGCATGGCATTATGACTATTTTTTTGTCTTCACTAGTTTTATGGCTATTACTTTCTCTTTTATTAACAGCAGAGTGATCATAATGAGGAGGAGATCCTGGTCTAGGACTTTCTGTCATTGCTGAAAATGCAGTCTTCCAGAGTCGTAGACCTTCTAATGAGAAGTCCCCCTCAAACTCGAGGAGGTCATTTGGAAGTCTGGTTTCCACTGTGAGAAGCCGCCCTCCAATCTCCCTGTGAAGAAAAGAAGTTTGAATTACTGTTTAACTCTAAGCCACATTGCAGGCAGTCCTCCAGATGATAGAAAAGCAGAGTACTGCTAACTAGTTTTCTCACTATGCAAATTCCCATGGGCAGTATTTTTATTTTCCAAACCATGAAGGCACATTCCCACTTACTACCATAATATGCAATAAAAAACTGCAAGCATAATGAAAGAAAACGGGTATTTTAACTGGAAACACAGTAGTTTTCAACTTCAAATGAATGCATATAAGATAGGATCTTCAATGTATCTGTGCCACAGAACAGCACAGAATTGCTTACAGAAATAAATTAAATTTAATATAATCACATGTCGAGAGAAACGCATTTAACACAGTACCTTGGTTTTTCTGGAGCATCTGAAGGATTGCTGCAAAATGGTTCCTGATAAACTGTTTCTGCGAGGTCGTGATCCAGCAGAGTTGCCATGATTTCTTCACGACTGGGTGGGGACATGAGCGGCTTAAGAATGTGAGCAGTACGAGGTGTAAAGCTTCCATTCTTTGATTGTGAAGGAGAACTGGTTGATCTTGGTGAACTATCTGGAGTTGGAGTTAATGCTTCATTGTTTCTTGAAACATGTAATTCTAAATCCTCAGAAGCTGCATCTATAAGTTCACCATCAGGTGATGACAATAAGGATGTAAAAGAGGTATTAACTGAATCAAGTGGTTGACAGGGCTCAAAAGTGGTTTCTTTTCTAATGTGGCTTTGAATCCAGTCTGAGCAGGTTGGCTGAGAAAGATTAAGAAATCTCTCTTTATTTACTGTATTTCTAGTCAATTTGAATTTTTCATTTAAACAGACTTCAGTCTCTTGGGTACAAGAGGTATCGATAAAACCAGATCTAGAAGTTGAAGAATGAATGGTTTTCCTCCATTGAGTATGGCAGTGGTTCTCACTATTATCTAGTGAGGTCTTCTCAAAAAGCTCAGGGCTCAGGGAACCAGACCGTATCCATTTATTTGTGCTTGAAGAACGTTGCTTTTCTTCCTCAGATTTTTGGTCATTATGATACAGAAAGTCACTTTCTGTTGTTTGTCCAGAACCAAGATCCTGAACCGCATCACTCAAGAATTTCTGGGGCAAATTTTGATCTGCTGGGACAAACTGGCTTGCAGAATAAAAACTGCAAAATCCACTTTGTCCTATAGCATTAATATCAAAATTGTAATTGTGGTCTGGAGATAAGCTGTCTTCAAGTGAGTAACAGCTTTCAAAACCAGGGTCTGAAAAAAAAATGGGGCTGTCATCAGATACAGAATGATCAATGCGACTAGTAATCGGCTGGCTTGAAGACTCTATTTTTGGAAGCTTTGCTGTTTTTTCTTTAGGTTTTGTGCTCCTGGGAGCACGAGATTTTCTTGATGATGTGACTGACCGTGACCTTTTGATGGCTTTATTCTGCTCAAGAGGGCATGGTATGCCCTTGCTCTGCTGTGGTTTTTCTGGCAATGGCTCCTGTGCAACACTGGCATTTTGAGCTTTCTGCTGTCTCTTCTGGAGCAACTCTTTCAAAACAGCCAGACCAGACTGTCCTTCACCAAATGCTGATGGGGCCACTATATTCCTGTTTTTATACTGGGAGATGGGTTTTGGTTGCACGGTTGTTTCTGACAGAGGCCTTTGTTTTGTGGTTTCTGGTTTAAAATGTGACATATCCAAAATAAATCCTCTCTGGTTTTGATCACAATTTAACTGTTTCACTGGACTCTTCAAAGTCGTTACAAAACAGTTTTTAGGCAATTGAAGTGGCCCAGGGTTTTCCTCGGATGGCTTAAGAATAGAAGAACAAGGATCAGAATGCTTGGACGCCTCTGGTAAACAAAAAAGCTGCTGTTGATTATTGTCTTTACAATGCAAATAGTTAGTGGTATGTAATTGATCCATCTTTGCTGTGTCCAGAGAGTCACAAGTTTCATTTAATTTCCCAGATAGGGGCAGATATCTGCTTTGCAGATTTTTTATCTCTTCTGCTTTTGAAGAAGTCTTATCTTTTGAGATCTGAGCATTCTGTGTTATGTGAGCTGAGTGATTAGATGGATCAAATATATTTTGAATGAGAGCAGAATCCTTCATTCTAAATATAGCACTCTGAGTCCTGGACCTTTGAGAACTCAGTTTTGGTACCTCCCTTCCAGATGCCATGGGAGTAGATGTGAGAGACGAATGAGGGTCTTCCCGTGGAGCAGGCAAACACTGTGCATCTACAGGCTTATCAATTTCCATCAGTGAGTGAAAACAGCCCGATGAATTACCTTGTGCATCAGCTGACGGGAGCTGTGCTGGCGGCAGATATCCAGCTGAGTAGCCAGGAAGAGGACTGTCTTTGAGGTTGTGAAGTGGCTGAGAGCAGACAGAGTTGTAAGAAATCTCATGAGGATCTTGATGTTTCAGCACAAATTTGACTTCTGCAGTAGAGCAACCGTTTCCTTTTTCATCTTTAAATACAACGCGTTTTCTTGAGGACACTTTTTCAGCCGTTTTTTGTTTTGTTCTAGGTTTCTTCTTTCCATCATCTGGTGTTTTATCGGCGTGATTAATCTTTTTCTTTTTCTTGGTAGATACAGTGGGGCTAGCAAATTTCTTTTTACATTTCTTAACCTGAGTTTTTGCTCGACTAGTTTTTCCTACACTAGTATTAACAGTCTTGCTGTTGTAGATATTTGGGCCCCTACTAAATAAAGCTTCTCTTTCCAGGTTGGTCAAAATTTCTTCTGCTTTTGGATCAGTGGGAGACCAGCAGCGAGGTGGAGATGTGTTTACTGGGCTTGTGCTTCTCTCAGAAAGAAAACCTAACTTAGACATAACATCACTATAGTTATAGTCACAGTCTTCAGCTTCAGCACTGTAGGAGGGCGAAGGAGGAGAAAGAATTGTATGAGTCCTTTTCCTGAAAGATAAAGTTCTTTTAATATTTGTACTACTTGTTTTTTGTGGTTTTCCAGCTTTTTTCTTGGTTGACTTATGTTTTGCTTTCCTTTTGTGACTTTTCTTTGGTGTTAGTGGATAAATAGGATATTTGGTTGCAGGAGAGTCAGGAACTTTTGGCCAAAAGTCCTTTAAAGGTGCAAGCTTTTTATATAAATTCATCTTTTCCTCTGTGAGTACTACTCTTTCCTCACTAGAATCTACTTTCCCCAATTTAACAAGCATATTTTTTCTCCCTCTAAATCTATTGATGATAATATATTTAATAATAACAGGTGGCAATTTTTTAGAAAGTTTTCTACGCTTTCGAGACTTCTGAGACCCATCCAAACTTTCAACACTTTCTATCGGTTGAGGTAGATTAATTTTTGAGTTGTGTGCGACAAAGCTCGATTCACTGTCTTCAGTCTCATAATTCACCTTCCGTTTCGTTCGGAGCGTGTATTTATTCCCACACAGTCCAAATGACTGCTCAGTTTCAAGAGCTCCATCTGCAAACTGGCAGTCAATGTAATTAGCAGTACTTGTAGGCATTTTGTTTTCAAAAGCCTCAAGAGGAACTTGAACTAAGTCACTAGGTAAAGCACTATCCTTATCAGGAATGCTGCTACAAGCATTACCTTGTGTATAGCAGCCCTCCTTCACTGATGCAACATCATTTACACTTGCAGGCTCCTGACGACTGATAAAACTATGCTTCTTTTTATTCAGTTTCAACCTGGACTGTTTGTTGCCCTGCTGCAATTTATATGTCACGGGAGCTAACTTCTGTGGTCGACTGAGACAATTAGAAAGAACAACACTAGGAAAGAACATATAATGTGCTGCTTGTTGACTGAGGCTTGGCTTTTCTGCCTTGTGCTCTTGAAATTCTTCATACCTAATTTTAAGCTTATTAAGGCCACCTTCGTCAGTGTTATTTTCAAGTGAATGTACCACAGTTCGACTGCCTCCTGAACAAGATACTAATTCACAGTTTTCTGTAGCTGTTGCTGGGAAAAAACTATTTATACTTGCACTGCTGGATTTTTCGTTTGCTTCAGAGGACATTTTACCTTTGGAGTGGCTCATATCAGAAAAGTTATATAAGTTTTTATTCAACATGTTGTCACCAATATGGCGGCCCACATGCATAAAAGAGACATCCTTTTCAGCCTTTCTAATGCTAATGTACTTCCTACTAGGTATTGGTCTGTTCACTGATGAAATATCATCTTCATAGTCAAAAATGTTATTTCCACATGAAGGAACTGGGAGAGTATCTTTCTTGTTACTCTCTTTGTGAGAGTTTTCTGCATGGGTACTATTGCTGAATGGAGTTGGGTACTTTGCTGAGTAAGTGCTTTCTTTTGTAAGAGAATGGACTGAAAGTTCAGGTCTTGTTTCTGTGTTTGGTTGTGAGAGGTCTTCTACAAAATCTTCATTATTTAAAACATGGTTAGAAAGGGCACTTGTGTGTTTACACTGAAAAGTAATTTTAGCAGAAGATGGGGGTTCTAGTGTAGCAGCATCTTTGTGAAAGATTGAGGTCTTTACAGACATTTTGCTTGTTGCAATGACGGAGGAGTGAGTTCGAGAACTTTCATTATTCAAAGGATTGTCTGAAACGGAAGAAATGCAATTTTATTATAGTTTTCCTGTAAAAAAAATCACCTAAGGCATTAAAAATTTAATAGTGTTTTCCTGAAGGCCTTCCCATCCAAATAAGACACAAAACTCTTGCATATCACATTACATTTAAAATCATGACAACTAGAGACCCTGACTATATGAGTTGCTTTTTCAAAATCACATCATCAGCGCATTTGTCTCAGGCATTTTGTCAGTTATTCCTCAATGGCAGACTTGCATACAATTGTCAAAGATCTCATGCTGACTTTCTGAAAGAAGGCTTCACCATCACTTTAAGATCATTATATATAACCAGTCTGATTTCTAGAAAAGGTTGTACCATGCTTTGTCCCTGAGAAGTATATATATACTCATTGGCTCTGAAAAACAAAAAACTTTTTCAGAATACCTTTCCCATGCAGAAAAGTCATTGCACAGAAAGCTGAAGTAGCATATCTCACAAGATGGCAAGGGCTTTGTATCAACTGTGCTGTGTGCTAAACACAGGTAGTTTCCTGAACTTCTACAAAGCAGAGCCATATAGCATCCATTCAGGTGTTCATGGAAGAAGCTTGCACCAGTTAGTTAAATCCCGTATTCATATCCATATATTAATGTTCCCACATAATCTGAGACCAGCAGGTGCTCTGGTAACTCATCCTGTGAAGACTCATCACATGGTATCTGGGATGACTTTCATCTCTTTCAGGGATATTTTCACCACATTAACTCTGGGGTAGGGACAGGGATGTGGTAACAAATTAACAAGTATGTTAATTAACAAGCTTGTTCATAACCTTGCTGAACAAGTAGTCTGACACAGGTTGTACACTGCAAAGAGGGAGCTACCACAGAGCACCGGGCACACGAAAATTTGCTCATGTGCCCACCTCTTTAGCTGAAATGTTAAAGGGAGACAGGAGTTATGAAACATGCTCTATGACCTGGAAGCATGTGCTGCACACTGATGTACTAGACTGGGGACCCTTTGGGCCTTTACTGCAAGTCTCAACCAATTTGGGGATTATCTTAGACTGATGCTGCCTTCAGCTTAGCAATTTATTTATTTTACTGCTGGCTGAGAAAAATAAAAGGAAGCCCCAATCTGTTTCTAATAACATTTTCTAATGCATACAAAGAGTCCCTGAGCTGTGAAACACAGCTGGGAGATGCTGCCTATTATTCTTTGAGGATAGGAGTCCACAGAAAGAATGAGGATGATTAACTGAAAAACTCAGAAAATGGGAGTTTGGTGGTATCAACAAGCACCTGGAAAATATTTGGCTATTCAGATATAAAAACTTGTCAGTCAGTCAGATCATATGTACAAAGATTCATTTGTGGACAGGCATTTTCTACTTTGAATGACCTAGACTGAGATCTGTTCTGAATTTACTGTATGTCCTATTATAAGAAATCGATGTAAAAGTTCACACTAATAAACTTCCTAAGCTGATGTTCTGCATGTGATATTTCATATACTTAAAATATGCTTACATTTAAACAATTACTTAAGAAACAGTCTAATTAGCCAGCAGCATCTCTTGCTACAACAACTCAAAGTATGGTAAATAAGGAAATTACAATTGTAACAATTGTATATCTGACAAAAGCAAATCATATTAGCAGTACATCAAATCATGTATTAATCCTACCATTATACCTATAAAAGCAAAGCAAAAAGCAAACTATGTTTTAAACACTGAACACAAAAGAAGAGCTGTGGTTATTTACAATCTACCTAATAAGACCATATAGTTCACTTTCTCAAGTGAATGTTATAATGTGACATGCAGATTTTCTAATGCAACAAACAGTACTATTCATATATTTGCCTAACCTCAAAGCTGTTGACTAATGCTATTTGATCAAAACCAGCATGTAATAAAGATGGCAAAACATCTCTACCGGTAATTTTATTTTTTTTTTACAGTTTGTGAAAGGCAGCTCCTTCTGCAGCAGCTTTGGCACTGCATAGTTTTAACCCACGCAATCCCAAAAGTGAGCGTGCAATCTGAGAAAACAAAGGCTCACCGTATTTTAGCATATACTTGCAAATACTTGCAAAGAATCATCTAAATCTACACAGTAATACATTTATTATATATTATAAATGATCCTGGAGAATAATTACTTTCAATACCATATTTGGTTTTTTTCTGTAAAATTAAACAACATCCTTTTCTGGATCATTGATACAATAAGAAAAACAGATTCTGGTAATTCATAGAGGGCACTGAGATTAAAATACAGTTTTTTTAAAGCAAGATGTTAAGGGCCTGCTTCTGCAATCCATTGAGAACTTTTCCTTCCAACTGAAACAAGGACTGAAAATGGTTGGCACTTTCGAGAACCAGCAATCTGATGTGTAATGAACTATGACTCAACTTCCAAAGCTGATTTTCTGTTTACTTACCACCATTTTCATCTGCAGTTCCATCTAACTGAGGTATTGAGAGATTGGTTAGAAGCATATTGTTACCACTCCACTCTGTTTCTTCCTCCGAAGACGAATCCTCTTCTGTTGAACTTCGATGCATATTTTTGCCAGCTGACCTGGAGGAAAGTGAAGGAACTAATTGATGCATAACACTTCCATTAGAAAACACCACAAGCCACAGGGAGCAGGAAACTCAATCGGGTGTGGTGCTATGTGGCTGTGTAATTTGGGGGAGCAAAAGGAAACAAATAAAAATTTTGTCACACTTCTCACTGAGAAAGTCAGAATATTATTCAATGCTACTATTTTAGAAGGCAACAGTGGTAGCCAACCATTTTAAACAGCAGGATTCACTTACTGAAGATACAGAGAAGGCATTTTGATTGTTTATTTTAGTTCAGTTCTACTGAGATTTAATTCCATTGCTTCAAAGTGCTTGATATTTGAAGACTAAACCAACTATGCAAAATTACTTCAGTTTAGCTGTTAGCAAACAGACGTTTACTTTTTTGTGAGTTTTGTTTGTTTTGGGGATTTTTTAAAGGAATCTTTACTGTATTATAACAATCATATCTCTTGGCAGGCTTAACTAAATCATGACCAACAAAACTATATTTCATTCCACTTCTCTGAATATTCTGAAGCAGTTTTTTTAACTGTTCTACATTGCCATGTCTACAGTCATAAATTGACTGGGGAAAAAAAGGAAGAAAATCTACAAAGAAACGCTTCTATGATTTTTTTTGGTGTGTTTTTAAGGTGGCATGCTTTATATGGGCATAGGGGAAGGAAGAGTATCATAGAAATCCACAGAAAACAAATCCTCCAGTATAACTCTACAACCACTTAGGAATTTTATTTCTTCTTTAAAATAAAGTGTGAAATGGATAAAATTCTTAACAGAAATAAGCTATTCTGTGGCTACATGCAAGAAATCTAGGTATATATTAAGGAACTGAAGTTTGGAGTTTTAAAATTTGTTTGTTGTTTGTTTAAATTTGTGTAATACCTTAAAAGATATAAATACAAATATTTTGAAGTTATAGGAAGAAAAAGCCACAATAGCCTAAACACAGTTTACTTTTGTGGAACTCTTTTATGACTGGAGTTAGACCAGCATGAATTTTATGTATGGTACCACCCCAGACATTTGAATGTCCACACATAGCTAGTTTAAATCAGGACAGCTTTGTTAGTTCAGAAACAACAGGCTCAAATGTAACCACATAATTTACACTCAAGTTGGGAACCATGACTTGGAGAATCAAGTAATAAGCACAGCTAGGTACAGTCTCCATGATCTAAGGGAGCTTAGTTGTCCCTCTTCTATGTTCCCAAACCATGGAAAAGCACAGCACAAAGCAATTAGCTTGATGTGCAAATTATTATCAAACTGGGAATGTTTCTTCCAACCTACTGTAATCCCCCAGGTAAATCTTTGTTAACTTTAGTAAACCAAATCACACT